>CM062294.1:323150639-323750639 GCA_031216915.1 Pictodentalium vernedei
ATGCGAGTTGAAAAAATTATAACTTGACCACCACAATATCTGGACATTTCCCCGACGGTCTTTTACCAAACTGTAGCTATTGATGGAGAAGAATCATGTTACCGGCACTGAATTTTGCATAAATTGCGGGTTGGGGGGAAGGGAATCTGATTTACGATTTTATTTATTTATTTATTTATTTATTTATTTATTTATTTATTTTTATTTATTTATTTATTTATTTATTTATTTATTTATTTATTGGTGTTTAAGGTCATATATACTTATGCACAATGGCTAATCATGACCGTGACAGTTTTATGGGTGGAGGAAGCCGGAGTCCCCGGAGAGACCCACAGAGCAACGACGAGCAGCTGCCTGCTCCCTAACATCATAACTCTGCACTGCAGCACAGGCAGGGTTAGATTGGTTGAAGACTTGCGTACCATCGACGTGCAGTACGCCTTAGTACACGGCGTCATCGTGCCCCCATGTTGCCAATCTGAGTTAAGTGGCTTGCCCAAGGACACAACGCGGGAGTCCCAATTAATCGCTCAGATGGTCATCCATCTGATGATTAACCGGGCTCGACGTTGCTTAACTTCGGTGATCTGACAAGAAGCGGTTACCACAACGCCACCACAGCCCCGATTTACGATTTTAAAAGTTAAGTTTAGAGTGGAATGTTAAAATGTACATGTTGAGATAAGAATTAACATAAATAAACTACATTAACGAAAAAGGAATGCTTGGGGTGGCCCTGGGGCGTTTCAGCCCAAGACGCTTCGGAATCCATATACTGAAGCGCCTGCATGCACTAGGAAGGTGAACTGGCCAAGATGGGGGGGAGGGGGGGGGGGGTGGAGAGAGATGGGCAAGCAATCAATGATATAGGCCTATTTGTGCATGTGGGTTTATAGGAGTCTGGGGTCCAATTGCTTCGTTTCGGGGATGGGGGGTGGGGGGGCTATTTACGTCACCATTTAGGAGTGGTATGGATGACTGAATCTTACACTGCCAAGACACTGAAATTTTTGATGTGCGGGCTGCGCCAGAAAATCTCCGATAGAGGAACTAAAATCTCCTGTCTGAAAGACTAATTTAATTTTGTGGGTTTCAAGACACGTGTGGGGGTAAAAACAAAAAAATTATAATACGAAATTTCGGGCATGTTTGAGCTAGGGTTATGATGTGTGGTGGTCTGGCTTGTCAATCGGCATGTCATTATTGAAAAATAAAAAAAATATTATTTTCTATTCATTTTATTAACATATGGTTATAATTATGATTGCTGAATTAATAAAAAGTAATTGAAAGTGTTGATTTGTCTCTTATATTTTCTCAAGCTTGTCATGTGCAGAGGTGTTAAAACAGAAGTTGGTTTGAAGGACAGCTCTGTACTTTGTCGCGCCACTCAAATGTTATTTTAAACCTTGTGCAAGTGGTAGTTTAATCTACTATATTTAATTAATCACTTCAATCCCGACTACTTTAATGTAGTAGTAGTAGTAGAATATTTTATTTAAGTGTCACATTTCAATACACATACATAATTTACATAGAGTATTTACAAAATATTTATATGAAATCCAGCCTATGGAGACTTATGAGACACATTTTCATCAGAGGGAGGTCTTTTTTTACAGTAGTTCATAAAAAAAAACCCCAAAACCCCCCAAAAAACAAAAACCCCAAACCCGAAAAACCAAAACACATGCATGCACACCAACACACACCCTTGCGGACCCCCCCCCCCCCCCCCCCTATACACACAGAGTAATATGCAGACATACGCCCACATGCACTTGCGTATACTTTCGTGTACTAATTTTCTTTCACTTTTTCTTACTTTCTCCCCCCCCCCCCCCCATCACGTATATCTGTCTCTCTCTATCTCTTTCCCGCTGAAGTGTACTCTCTCTTAGAATGGCACATTCGCAGATATTTTAATTCGGTATCTCCCTTATATTCACCAACGTATTTTTACATACACACAGGCTTAGCTATTTCAATTGATAATACAAATAACAACAATGTCGAGGAACGTTGAAAAATCTGCAAATGCAAAGAGTATAAAAGTATGTACAAACCCCTTCAGAATTGAATGAAGGATATTTGTTTCGGTATGCAAATATCTCCCGTCCACCCCCCCCCCCCCCCCCTCCCCCCTGTGAAATAATCATTAGTTTCAGTCACAAGTGAGATACTTTTGGGTATCCATTCAAAAACACTATATTTTCTTTTTACTATATCCTTTTTATAAGAATCTTTAATTGTGTAGCCCGACAAGAGTAAGACAGGAAAGAGGATGGGCTGGTTGAGTTGACTCAATGTCGTAAACTGATATCACTTCGATCATTAACCATGCGCCGTGGGTGCTTTCGTGGCGCAGGAGGCTTTTTCGCCCTCCTTCCCACCCAAGAAAAACACGGTTCATCACGTGTTGGCTTACAGCTGTAAAGAAAATGTGAAATTGGGAACTTCGCGAATATTAGTTGTTTTTCTCAAGTCTGGTTTATTTATTTCCTCGATCAAATTGATCGCGCAAACACAACAGTTTAGTTTCGAAAGTGACGAGGACTTTGTATTTAACCAAATGGAACTTACTGTTCTATTCCCAATTTACAATTTCAAACCATAGCAATAGCCGCCGTCTGCCTCCTCCAAATTCCAGTTTTAATTTAAAATAAATTATCTACTACCAGTAACAAACGCAGTTGTCTTGCCAGTTGACGTCACAAGACAGTATTTATTAATCAGCAGAGAAACTGACATGCAAAAGCAATTAAACTAATCGTTAATGTTCGTGACTGCGGTGGGTCACAGTGTTTTGAAAACTGTCTTCCACTGATCAAACACTGCGGTCCACTGGAACTCCACGGTGGAGAACGGTTTCAATCCACGTTGAGCGTACTGTAATGTTAGTTATAAGAAACCAAATGAAGATAAAAGATTAAAAAACGACAACTCATTTTTGGAAATATCAATGTGCAAAAAAAACTTATTTATGTTAATATCTATGTGCAGTGTATTATGTTTCTATAGTTTATCACTTGTTAAAAGTTGAAACACTTGAATGAAATAAAATATATCAAAGCCAATGTTCTTGTTATTGTTGCTCTGTTGTCAATGAAGATAAGTAATTAATTGTACACGCCCACTCATAAATAGTTCCTCTATAAATAGACAGCACTAATCTAAATTTAGAATCAATAACTGGGGTATTAATTATCCAGTCTCATATGGGTACTGTACACGTAATGTGAAGGCACCTTCTCTAACGTGAGTAATACAAAACACAGTTCAAATATTTTTTTAATAAACATAATTCACAAATGGAAATGTAACGATTGAACAAATATGTTTCCAGGTGAAAACAAATTGACCATGTGCATTTTTGACCTCATTTGTTATCATTGACATTTTGTTGATATTTCGTGCTGATGATTTTTTTATTGAAATGTTAAAAAATTTATAGTAATTTATATATATTTTATACTTACCAATGACCCAGACTTAGCTGGTGCTAACTCCTTAAAATCTTGGGACAAACACAAATTTCGTCTCCCAATCCCAAAAATTAGCATCAAATCCGAATTCTCAATGTCCTATGTGGTCCTCCATACCTTTTGTCCACTGCGCATGCGCAGTGTCAAGGAGGTCTCAAAAATGGCGCCAATTGTCATTCTTACAACCAGTGACTGGTAAGCGTTATGTAATCAGCAGGGAGGTAAGAGTTCCCAACTCATGGGAGGGCCATCTCCGTCTGGGTCATTGGTAAGTATAAAAAATATATAAATTACTATAAATTTTTTAACATTTTTATACTGTACCAATGACCCAGACTTAGCTGAATAGAAAAAAAGGCTGGAGGGCCTAGGACATAAAGGAAAATCCAATAGACTCAATTACATGTAAACAGAATTATATATCCCCTCAAGGAGAAGAGGAGAACAGGTTTTACATGTATCTTTCTTATTTGTATAAAAAAAGAAAGACACAATACCATTCTATAATTGAGCACAATAACATCAATGATCTCTATTAACATCCAGTATAACCCGTTATACTAATTTTTTTTAAAAGGAAAGCCAATAAATAAAGGAAATCCAGAGATATGAGACTCTTTATGCTCATTAAAAGTGTCCGAGGATTGTATATTAACGCCCGTATGACACGTGAAAAATACAATTGCTTCACACCGAGCTACACTTTAAAAATATTACATGAATGAGTTAAACATTAGCGTTACACTTTAAAACCATCCTGGTACCGACTTTGAATTACTTACTCCATAGGAGGTATTCCCTTGCTTTTCACTATAAAGCAGGTGACCTAAGGGAACACCATCCCAAACCTTCCCCTTGCCCTGGGTCAAATACCCCAGAGCGAAGAGGGCAGCAGAACAGAGTCGCTGCCGGAACAGAAAGCCTGCGTAACTATAGTTGCAAATGTTTAGTGGACGACATTCTGAGCAACAGATAACGGACTTAAACAACGCAGGTTGCCAGAAATGGACTCAATATTTCTAAGATAAAAACTCGTGAATGTGGAAGGCTGGGACCCATATGCAGCCTTCATCAAATTGGTAATAGCAACACTATTAGCATAAGTCCAAGATGTAGATAGCGCTCTTACTTCATGTGCCGAAATCTTAAGCACAGACTACTGAGTTGTAGATAATTTATCATAAGCAGTACAGATAGTTAATTGGATCCACCTTGCAATAGAATGGATCGTAATGTCCCTTCTGTTAGGCAGCAGAGACAGAAAGAAACATTTACGTCCCTTTCTGATAAACTTCGATCGATGTTTGTAAATACGCATTGCTCTAACAGGACAGAGTAAAGGCCTATGCCCATCTGAAGACGGAAGAGCCTTAATAACAATAGGTTCCGGATACTTATTAGGAGCCTGATTCTTAGCCAAAAATCCAACATTAGTGGTCAAGGTAATAGTATTACTTACACTACGATTGTGAGAATCATCAACAGATAGTGCATGAAGCTCACTAACTCTTCTAGCAGAAGAGAAGGCTAAGAGGAAAAGCTGTCTTATAAGATAAGAATTTGAAGTCCACCATGTCAAGAGGCTCAAATGGCGCTTCTTTTAGCTTAAGAAGAATCCAAGCTAAATTCCACTTAGGAATTAATCTAAGGGTTCTAGGTCTATTTATCGAAAAGTTTTTCACTAACTTAGATAGAGAGACATTAGATCCAATCTGTAAACTATGATGATGTGCATAGGTATCAGATAGCATAGAGCTATAACCCTTAATGGTAACAGGCTGCAGTTGATCTCATCAAACAGGTAGACTAGAAAATTAGCAATGTCTGGAATGGAGGGATCAAAAATATCAACAGAATGATCCCTACACCACCTATAGAAAACCTTCCACTTAGCAGCATAATTTAGCAAAGAGGAGGTCCTCCTACAGTTAGAAATTGCGTCCACTGCTCGTCCTGTAAATTGCTTGCCATGCAAGAAGGACAGCACAACGGAAATACGTGAAGGTTGAGACCTTGCAGGTTGTGATGCAGTGTGCGCGATTTCCCCTGCGAAAGATCCTCTCGTGAAGGAAGCTTCCGCAGGATGTCCCACAACAGACACCTGAGTAGATTTATCCATGGTCTCTGGGGTGACAGAGATGCTACCAACAGAATTTTGCAGTGCGATTGCTTTATCTTGAGCAATATCTGTTGAATCAATGGTTCTGGAGGATACGCGTATCCTATCATTCCGTCCCAAGAGATCGAAAGAGCGTCTACTGCAAACGCTCGAGGATCTGGACACGGCGACACATACGTCTGCAACCGATTGTTGAGATGCATCGCAAATAAGTCTATCATTGGACGGTCCCAATGGTAGCAAATCTTATTGAATACACGTTTGTTGAGAGTCCATTCTGACGGTAACATGCGACCCTTCCGTGAAAGGGAGTCTGCCAAAACGTTCAGACGACCCGGAATATGACGGATAGGAGAACTTGATGCTCTAGGACAAACAGAAGGGTTCTTTCCGTTAGATTGAATAACGGAATGGAATGAGTGCCTCCCTGGTTCCGAATATATGCAACCACCGTCGAATTGTCGGACAGATTTTGCATGTGTGCATTGTGAATTATGTTCGTCCAATGATGTAGTGCAAGCCAAATTGACATCAATTCTTTGATGTTTATGTGCTTGTTTAGGAACTGCGGATCCCAAAGACCCTGGCACTTCAAATCCGTTGGGCTCAAGGTTGCGCCCCAACCTGCTTGACTGGCATCCATCATAATTGTAAAACTCGGATCCGGCGATTGCAGTGGAACTCCCTGAGTTAACCACTGAATATCTGCCCAAGTCTGAATCTCTTGTTTGACTCGATTCGACAAGACGATGTTCATATCGAGCAAATGAATCTTGACACTCCAATTCTGAGTCAGAAATATTTGGAGTGGCCGAGTACGCAGCTGCCCCATCGGAATAAGATCTGCAGTGGCTCCGCACAAACCTATCAGTCGCATGAATTCTCTCGCTGTAACTTTGTCAGAGTGAAGACAAAAGCGAGCCTAACAACTGATTAATTTCGCTCTGGTTAACGGCAGACGAACAAGATTGTTGTGCATCTCAAAACTCATTCCCAGGTGGTTGAATGACTTGGACAGCACCAGATCCAACTTTTTCTCATTTATTATAAAACCGAGACGTCGGAGCAGTTGAAGCAGATTCTGAACATCGTTCTGAAGTGTTAACTCATTGCCGAACCTGTGAAGAATGTCGTCCAGGTAGGCCGACGTTACCGCAGACGAATGAGCTCGGAAATGAGTCATTACCGAGTTCATTATTCGAGTGAAAGCCCAGGGTGCTAGATTCAGACCAAAGCACATCGCTCGGAACTGATAAATGACTCCTAGGACAGCGAAGCGGAGATACTTTCTGAACGCCGGATGCACCATGATGTGAAAGTACGCATTCTTGAGATCTATGCTCGTAGCATAGTCGTTCACTCAAATGCTCGCTCTGACCGATCGAATGGTCTCCATATAAAACTTTGGAGCCACGATCGGCTTGTTTATCCAGCTCAGATCTATGACTGCACAAAACAAGCCATCTGGTTTCAGAACCAGAAACAGATGGCCGTAGAAACCTGGAGATTCCTGGTTTTCTATGATCTCTATCGTGTTCTTCTGCAGAAGAGACTGGACTTCTAATAGAAGCGAACTTCTCTTCTGAGGATTTGACGGAAGTTGAGTCCATCATGGACTTCGACTTAGCAGAGGTTTTCTTTTGAAGGACAGTTTTAGCCCTTCTGAAATCACCCCTCGAACCCAAGGGTCGTCCGTAATCGACAACCAATTGGTTAAGTAACTCGATAACCTTCCGCCCACTGGAACACGATAGAGATTTGCGCCATCACTTCCTGGACTTGCGAGGTTTGCGGAAGGAGAAACCACGTCCTCCACAACCCACACTTCGCCCCGTCGACCTAGGGGCATCTGACCGGCTGTCTCAGCCAGTATTACGGCCCCTACCTGAGTCGCTACCTTGACGGTCTCTGGAGTAAGACGTAGAGGATTTATAAGAACCTCTATAGGAACTTCCCTTGGACGTACTCGTCCCAGAAGTGCCTGTCTTACTCTTCTCTGCTGAATCTGACTTTTTCGAAGCGGACTTGAACAGCAGAGAGTCTGAAGCTTTCTTAGTAATCTGATCATAGATTAAGGAAAGCTTGCTGTCGAAGAGAAGCTCTCCAGAGACCGGAGCGACTCGAAGAAAGTTTTTCACCTTACGATCAACCCCTGTGGATGCAGCCAGGGCAGCATCAAGTCTAATTAACTCCAGATTTGCCACTGAAAGGGCGGAGTTATACGTAGAGTATGCTATGGCCCTCGAAAGAACTCTTAAGGATGTTTGAACATCCTGGAATTCTTTTCCTTTGAGACATAATAACACTCTGGTAAGGTTATCTGCGTACGATAATGCATTTAAGCTGATCGAGTTAGACAAGATAGTCGTTTCCAACATCGTGGTTGGAACAGACATAGACGACGGCAAAGACAATTCTAGGTCTTCGGCCTGGTCGTCCAGATGCAGAGAAACTCTCGGAATGCCCTGTCGTGCTGTTTCAAATTTATTCCTTGAATTAATGAAAGGCAGCTGTATGGCATTGGCCGATAAGAAACCGGACTTGCTCGTCTTGGAGGCAAGTTTGAATATCACGTCATTCAAAAGTTCAAATGTCCGTGAGACATTCCTGGACTGGGTCGAAAACTAGGGACAGTGTCACTAATCCGGCTGAAAAAGTCGTGTCCAGTGATGCTATCAGTCTCTTATCCGGCACCGCAGCATTTTGGTCCGGAGGAACAACATCAGGAAGGTATTGCTGGATGAACTCTACGGCTACCTTATGTTGCTCAGAAAGGGAAAATTCCAACTCCTCTGAACCCCTTTCTCCATCCAGCTGGACCACTTGAAATCTCAGTCGTCCCTTGCTGACTCTGCAGCGGAACGAACCGACCCAGCTTTCTCCGACATTTCCTGATCGGAAAAGGTTTCTGACGGCTGCTGCGATAAGATGAGCTATCTGCGATAGCAAGTCCGTTACGGAGGCCTGTGGTGCAGCGGTCTTACATGATTTAGCCACTGGAAGCTCCTGGGACGTTGAATCTTGCATACTTCTTTTATGCGCACGTCCCGACTGTAAAGGCCTCATATCCCTGGCTACCTGATGGCGTGACCTGGAATCCCTGGTCGGCGAAGCTGGTTGTATATCATCAGTCATGTAGCCAAATTTGTGTTTGGCCCTAGATTTTAAGGATTTAGCACCAGCTAAGTCTGGGTCATTGGTACAGTATAAAAATATATTTTTGAATGATTGATGATTCCAATGGAAAAAAACGAATAAAACAAACACATCAAAGTTCATGAACATTATTAATTTATTTAATATCAATGGGAACACAACATACACCGACAAGAACAATGGTCCTGTACACAGATCATTCCTGGCTGGTCAACTTTTCATTTTACATTCAGTCTCATTCGTGGATAAGCCCACCCCCATTTTTTTATCCATTTTTTTCACGTGCCCCCCTGGGCTTACTGAGGGGTCAGTACAGTAATGACGTTGCCAATGTAAACAACGTCAAGGAAAAAAATGGAAACAAGACATCAGGCACAAAAAAGGCCCAAAGTCAGAAATCAATTTAAATGCTACCAGATGCAAAGCTCGATTTTCATACGAAGAAAAAATGATACATCGGATAGAAAATGCAAGACTAAAATGACCTAACACCCCTAGATGTTTGCGCCAATTCCGGTCACTTCCTGACCACTGTGCATGCACAGAGATTAAAAGTATGGAGGGCCAGAATAGGACTTTTAATTTTCGGTTTTGTATGCAAATTTGGGGGATTGGGGGGGTTCAAAATTTGTGTTTGGCCCTTGATAATTTCGAGTTTGCACCAGCTAGTCTGGGCCATTGGTTGTCGTATAAAAATATGAAAGCACCAGTGCCTGAGAATCAAAAGATTAATTTTCTTTAGCCTTAAGGTTTAAAAGTCAAGCACTTTCAAGGGCCCTAACAAACCCAGCACTATATTACCTAGTTTCGTTGTAGAGTGTCATGCATGAAAGAACAGAAAGGCTTACCTGTGAATTCTATAGATTCTAGAACACATACATCATCATCATCACCACACATTGGTGTCAGCAATTCCACTTCACCATCAACTATTGCAGGAGTTAGACGAACCTCACTAGAATAAAAACAAAACAAAATTAGAAGATCCTTTATTTTTTCACTCATGCAACAAATGTTAAAAAATTTATAGTAATTTATATATTTTTTATACTTACCAATGACCCAGACTTAGCTGGTGCTAACTCCAACAAAACCAGGGCCAAACACAAATTTTGCCCCCCAATCCCCAAAATTTGCATCCAAAACAAAAAGAAATCATGTCCTAAAGGACCTCCATACTACGCCTCTACTGCGCATGCACAGTGACGCAGTCGTCCCGAAATTGGCGCCAATTATCATTCTTACTGGCAGTGCCTGGTCAGCGCTATGTACTCAGCGGGGAGGCAAGAGTTCCCAACTCCAGGGAGGGCCATCCCCGTCTGGGTCATTGGTAAGTATAAAAAATATATAAATTACTATAAATTTTTTAACATTTTTATACTGTACCAATGACCCAGACTTAGCTGAATAGTAAACAGGCTGGAGGGCCCAGGACATAGAGGAAAATCCAATAAGCTCAACTATATAGTAAAGAGGTAACCCCTTAAGGAGAAAAGGAGTATTAGGCTTTACATGTATCTTTCTTATTTAATATTAAATTAGAAAGATACACTACCCTTAATAATTGAGCACAATAACATTCATGTTCTCTATTAACATCCAGTATAACCCTTATACTAATTATTTTTAAAGCAAGCCAATAAATAAAGTAGTCCAGAGAATTGAGACTCTTTATAATCATTTAAAAGTGTCCGAGTATTCTATATTAAAGCCCGTTTGACACTTGACATATACAAATGCTTCACACCGAGCTACACTTTAAAAATAAGACATGAATGAATTTAAACATTAATATTACACTTTAAAACCATCCCGGAAGCGACTCAGAAATACTGACTTGGAGGAGGCATTCCCTTGCTTTTCACTATAAAGCAGGTGACCTAAGGGAACACCCCCCCCCCCCCTTCCCCTTGCCCTGGGTCAAATAGCCCAGAGCGAAGAGGGCAGCCGGACGGAGTCACTGCCGGAACAGAAAGCCTGCATAACTATAGTTGCAACTGTTTAGTGGACGACATTCTGAGCAACAGATAACGGACCTAAACAATGCAGGTCTCCAGAAATGGACTCAATATTTCTGAGATAAAAATTCGTAAATGTGGATGGCTGAGACCAATAAGCAGCCTTCATTAAATCTGTAATAGCAACACTATTAGCATAAGCCCAGGAAGTAGAAAGAGCTCTTACTTCATGAGCGGAAATCTTAAGCACAGACTGCTGAGAAGAAGATAAACTCTCATAAGCAGTACGGATAGTTAATTGAATCCATCTAGCAATAGAATGGACCGAAATGTCCCTTCTATTAGGCATCAAAGACAGAAAGAAACGTTTCCGTCCCTTTCTGATAAACTGAGATCTCTGTTTATAGATACGTAACGCTCTAACAGGACAGAGTAAAGGCCTACGCCCGTCTGAAGACGGAAGAGCCTTAATAACAATAGGTTCCGGATATTTATTAGGAGCCTGATTCTTAGCTAAAAAACCCACATTAGTAGTGAAGGTGATAGTGTTCCCAACACTACGATAATGAGAATCATCCACCGATAGTGCATGAAGCTCACTGACTCTTCTGGCAGAAGAGAAAGCTAAGAGAAAAGCTGTCTTATAAGTTAAGAATTTGAAATCTACTGTCCCAAGAGGTTCAAATGGCTTTTCCTTCAATTTAAGGAGAACCCAAGCTAAATTCCACTTAGGAATTAATCTAAGAGTTCTGGGTCTATTTATCGAAAAGTTTCTAACCAACTTCGATAAAGAGACATTAGATCCAATTTGTAAACTATCATGATGTGCATAGGTATCAGATAACATAGATCTATAACCCTTTATAGTAACAGGCTGCAGTTTGATTTCGTCAAACAAGTATACTAGAAAGTTTGCAATGTCTGGTATAGAGGGATCAAATATATCTACAGAATGATCCCTACACCAACGACGAAAAACCTTCCACTTAGCCGCATAGTTTAGCGAAGAGGAGGTCCTCCTACAGTTAGAAATCGCGTCCACTGCTCATCCTGTAAAGTGCTTGCCATGCAAGAAGGACCGCACAACGGAAAAACGTGAAGGTTGAGACCTTGCGGGTTGTGATGGAGTTGGCGCGATTTCCCCTGCGAAAGAAGATCCTCTCGTGGAGGAAGCTTCCGCGGTAGGTCCCACAACAGACACCTGAGTAGATTTATCCACGGTCTCTGTGGCGACAGAGATGCTACCAACAGAATCTTGCACTGAGATTGTTTTATCTTTAGCAATACTTGTTGAATTAACGGCGCTGGAGGATACGCATATCCTATCATTCCGTCCCAAGGGATGGACAGAGCATCTACTGCAAATGCTCTTGGATCCAGACACGGAGACACATACGTCTGCAACTGATTGTTGAGATGTGTCGCAAATAAGTCTATCATTGGCCGTTCCCATTGGTAGCAAATCTGATTGAATACTTGTTTGTTGAGAGTCCACTCCGACGGCAACAAGCGACCCTTTCGTGAAAGGGAGTCTGCTAGCACATTCAGACGACCCGGTATGTGACGGACCGAAAGAAGAACGTGATGTTCTAACTCAAACAGAAGGATTCTTTCCGTTAGATTGAACAACGGAACTGAATGAGTGCCTCCCTGATTCCGTATATACGCCACTACTGTCGTATTGTCGGATAGGATTTGGACATGAGCATCGTGAATAATGTCCATCCAGTGACGTAACGCAAGCCAAATTGACATCATTTCCTTGATGTTTATGTGCTTGCACAGGAATTGCGGATCCCAAAGACCCTGGCATCTCGAATCCGTTGAGATTAATGATGCACCCCAACCTGTTTGACTGGCATCCGTCATAACGGTAAAACTCGGATCCGGCAACTGCAGCGGAACTCCTTGAGTTAACCACTGAATGTTTGCCCAAGTCTGAATCTCTTGTTTCACTTGATCTGACAAGAGAACGTCTACATCGAGCGAATGAATTTTCACACTCCAATTCTGAGTCAGGAAAATTTGAAGAGGACGTGTGCGTAGCCGCCCCATCGGAATGAGATCCGCGGCGGCTCCGCACAGACCTATCAGTCTCATAAATTCTCTCGCCGTGACTTTGTCTGCGTGCAGACAATAGCGAGCGTAACAACTGACTAATTTCGCTCTGGTTAACGGCAGACGAACGAGATTGTTGTGCGTCTCGAAGCTCATTCCCAGATGAGTGAATGACTTGGACGGCACCAGATCCGACTTCTCCTCGTTTACTATAAAACCGAGACGTCGGAGCAATAGAAGAAGATTCTGAACATCGTTCTGAAGCGTTAACTCGTTGCCGTACCTCTGAAGAATGTCGTCCAGGTAGGCCGACGTTACCGCAGACGAATGAGCTCGGAAGTAGATCATTACCGAGTTCATTACCCGAGTGAAAGCCCAGGGTGCTAGATTCAATCCGAAGCACATCGCCCGGAATTGATACACCACTCCCAGGACTGCAAAGCGTAGATACTTTCGGAATGTCGGATGTACCATGACGTGAAAGTACGCATCTTTGAGATCTATGCTCGTAGCATAATCGTTCACCCGAATACTCGCTCTGACCGATCGAATCGTCTCCATATAAAACTTCGGAGCGACGATCAGCTTGTTTATCCAGCTCAAATCTATGACTGGACGGAACGAGCCGTCTGGTTTCGGAACCAGAAACAGATGGCTGTAGAATCCCAGAGATTCCTGGTTTTCTACGACCTCTACCGCGTTCTTCATTAAAAGAGACTGCACCTCTGATAACAGAGCGTCTCTTTTCTGTGGATTTGACGGAAGATGAGTCCACTTTGGACTTCGAGTTAATGGAGGCTTTCGTTTGAAGGATATCTTTAGACCTTCCGAAGTCACTCCTCTCACCCAAGGGTCGTCCGTAATCGACGCCCACTCTTGTGAAAAACTCGACAACCTTCCGCCAACCGGAACGCGATAGAGGTTTAAGCCATCACCTCCTGGACCTGCGAGGCCTGCGGTAGGAGAAACCACGTCTTCCACGACCCGCACCTCGCCTCGTCGACCTCGGGGCGTCCGACCGATTGTCCCGGCCTGAAGGACGTCCCGAACGAGAGTCACTATCCTGACGGTCTCTCGAATAAGACCAAGAGGACGCACCGGAACCTCTATAGGAACCTCTCTTGGGCGCATTAGACCCAGAAGTGCCTGTCTTATTCGTGTCTGCTGTATCCGACTTTTTAGGAGCCGATCTGAACAACAGAGAATCATTAGCTTTCTTTTTAATTTTATCATAAATAGCGGAAAGCTTGCCGTCAAAGAGAAGTTCTCCTGAGACCGAAGCGACTCTAAGAGAGTTCTTCACCTTAGAATCCACTAGTGTGGATGTAGCTAGGGCTGCGTCACGTCTAACCAACTCCAGATTTGCCACTGAAAGGGCGGAGTTACACGTGGAATAAGCTACTGCCCTTGAAAGAAGTCTTAAAGAGGATTGTATATCCTGAAACTCTTCCCCTTGAAGGCGCAGTGATAACGCCTTAGTAAGGTGATCTGCGTAAGATAAGGCATCTAAATTGGCTCTGTTAGACGCAATAGCTGTTTCCAACACCGCGGTTGGAATAGAAGCTGACGACGGTAATGATAGCTCTAAGTCTTCCGCCTCGTCGTCCATACGCAGAGGAACTCTCGGTATACCCTGTCCTGCCGTATCGAATTTATTCCTTGCATTAATGAAAGGCAGGTTGAGAGTATTAGCGGACAAGAAACCTGCTTTCCCCGTCCTGGAAGCAAGTTTAAATATAGCGTCGTTCAATAATTCAAATGTTCTAGCAACATTATTGGACTGCGACGGAAACTCGGGAGCGATGTCCCTGAACCGCTCAAAAAATTCAGAGTCCAATGACGCTATAATTCTCTTGTCCGGAAGCGCAGCAGTCTGGCCCGACGGAACAACTTGAGGGAGAAAGTGCCGGATGAAGTCCACGGCAGCTTTATGTTGTTCCGAAAGGGATAGCTCCAAGTCATCCGTATCCCTTTCACCATCCGGTCGGACCTCACGATGTTCCCGGTCGTCCGCCCCCGATGCTTCGGCGGAGCGTACCGACCCAGCGCCGTCGGATAATTCTCGATCCGACACCGTTTCTGTCGGCTGCTGGGATGCTGCGATAAGCTGTGCTATCTGCACAAGAATGTCCGGCGTCGAGACCTGCGGAGGCGCAGTCTTTCGCTGCTTCGCCGAGGGCAGCTCCGCATCAGATGGCTCCCGCATACTTTTCCTATGCGAACGTCCGGAGTCCATCGGTCTCGAATCCCTGGCTGCCGGATGGTGTGACCTGGTCGCCGAAGAATCCTTCATCGGCGAAGCTGGTAATATATCGGCGGTCACGCAGCCAAGGTGCGGTCGTGTGCGCTGACGAGAAGAGGAAGCCTTAACAGTCTCTGCGGACTGCTTATATAACGGAGCGTCCCGAGCAACGGACGTATGCTCCGCTAAAGACACATTTTGTACCACAACATCTGGTCCCAGATGTTGTTGTACGAGAGAGGGACCTCTCTCGCTCGCGGCCCGGCTGGACCTGGACGAGCTAGGAACCGGACTAAAAGGCTTCCTCCGTTCTCGCTTACTATCCGCCGTCACTGGGTGTGCATCTATTATGTTTATAGTGCTTGCATCACCCAAAATTTCCTCTTGGACCGCATCGGACGAACCCGGCTGCCGAACCATTCGGTGAATGGACGCTACACCGGGCGAGCTAGCGGACGACATTTGTCTAATCTCCATGAGCACTTTTGCCGCTAGCTCTGAATTCATTTGTGACGACGGACGCACACTTGAAGAAGATAACATGGAAACATCACCCTGTTCTGGTTCCTCTGAAATAGAAACTGAGAGAGTAGAGTGACCTTGTGGAGAAAGAGCCGGCATCGCTCTTTCTCCAGAAACAACATATCGTGACACACGTTTCCAATGTTTCTCATCCCAATGTTCACATATAGGACAGGGATTAATGCGAGAACACTGACTACAATCAATACAATGATCATGAAAGTCAGAGGAAGATTTCTTCCTATTACAATTTGAACAACGTCCCTTCATTGTGAAAGAACAACAATAAGTCCTAGTTACTCGCAAACACCCCTGACACAAAGATACATAATAACATGATCCATTAATAAATGAAAAAACAATTGCAAAACAAAATAATTTTGAAAAAATATTTTTTCAGAGAAGCCCAAGTTGCTGAAAAGTAACGTTGAGCCCCGATGGATCCGATGGCAATGTGTGGTCAAAAATTTTAAATTTATATAAAATAATTAATGAGACACTTTCGGATAATATAAATGTATCTTATAATGAGATAAACTACCACAAAGGCAAACAGCCCCCCTCAAAAAAGGCTGTTGCCAATGAAAACAAACAGTGTAAACACACTAGAAAACATGACTCCAGGCACTGAAAAAACTGGCCCGGAATCAGTCATCAATTACACTCTATCTGATGCAAAACAGAGACTTCCAGGGGAGAATCTGTAGAACATCAGATGGAAGATGCAGAACACAAACGTTATACACCCATGGGTGAAAACGTAACTATGGGGAAAATAACAGAAAACATTCTGTAACCAAGCAACTCTCCCAGGAAATTTTAGAAATGAAATTTCTCAAAAATATGCCAAAAGCATGGGAGAATTGCCAGGGGGGACTTTAGAAGGCTAGGGGAGAGGAAACACTGAATAAGCAGTGCAACAATTAGCAAGAATGACAACAAGAGGCCCATGCCTCGAAAACAGGCAACTTAACATAATTTCATCAAAAAATTTTAAGTACAGCCCTGATTATTTTTTGCCACTTCTTTTTCCTCTCCTCCTTCTATCCTCCTTAGAATCACATTTTCTCCAAAAATTACGTGTCTGGCATCCTTTAAACTGAGATTTACAAGCACAAAGATCAGTGAGATGTTGACTGATGAAGGGCCAAACAGAGAATGATAATTGGCGCCAATTTCGGGACGACTGCGTCACTGCGCATGCGCAGTAGAGGCGTAGTATGGAGGTCCTTTAGGACATGATTTCTTTTTGTTTTGGATGCAAATTTTGGGGATTGGGGGGCAAAATTTGTGTTTGGCCCTGGTTTTGTTGGAGTTAGCACCAGCTAAGTCTGGGTCATTGGTACAGTATAAAAATATCATATTTCCTGACAACTCTTTGTACCAAACAATGTTCATATCGATTATGATTTATCTTAGCAGAATAAACCTGGCTTTGATTGAACAGATGAACTTACAAAATCAACAAATCATACACATTTTTTTCTTTTTCTCTGCACAGAACTGGTTTATGATCCAACACTGAAATTGGACCATCAGGTTCAAAATATTTTATCTGAATTTTGTAGAAAAAAATGGATACCCAAGTTAACATCCAGAAACAACAATTTAGACATAAATATTTTAAGTCAAGAGGAATAACTCTATAATGGAGAAAGCAAATAGGGTTAAATGAAACCCTGATCTGTATTTTGCCATTCTAGACAATATGTGAAAGTTTCAAAAAATTTCTTTATGCATATTCAAGTTATCATACTGTCAACTTTGCATCTGGAATCTCCTGCAGGCTTGACCTTGTAAACATAAGCCCACCCATATACCTTTGTCGTCTTTTACTTCACACACCCATTGGACTTATTCCTGGGTCAGCAAGGTCAAAAAAAACATAATACAGAATAAAATTTTTAAATACAATATTCAGAATTGATATTGCCCTAGCGTAAATTAACTGAAGGGTAGGGAAAGATATAGCTCATTTGCTCATTCTTGATAATACATGTGCCCAGCTATTAACATTGATTCTTGGCGCACTCTCTCTCTCTCTCTCTCTCTCTCTCAGCTTTTTTGAAAAAAAAATATTAAAGGGTAAGTTAAAGGGTAAGAAGAGGGAAATAAATACAGAAATATTAAACCTGCATGGTCTTTTAATCCTTAACCTAACATCTAGCGCTCTTCCCCAAAACATTACTCAAATTTTATTATTTTAAAATTTTGGCCTAATAAATAAATGTCAAGCTCATTGCAATCAAGGGCCATGAGCTATGTATTTGAGGTACAAAATGGAAATTTTATGTTCTTCAAGAATTTTTGTTTAGTGTCATCTATTTGTGTTATGTATTTATTGGGGATTAATGACATTTTCAACAGCTAGCGTCACCTCCTGTTGGAGCAACTGTCAGACTCCCCAAATGTACTAACTCTGCACAAACAGGGTTATCATTGGTTGAAGGCAAGTGTACCATGAATGTGCAGTATGAATTAGTACACAGTGCCACCATGCTCCACTGAGACAGGCAACCAAGACTAAGTACCTTGCACAAAATGCAGTTACCACCAGTAAGGGTCGAACGGGGATGTATTGGTAGGAAGCCCAATGCTCTAACCACTGAGCTACCATGCTCACTCCTATTTGTGATAGGTGAAGGGTTAGCTGGTATATAACAGACGTATAGATTTTAACTCACTGTGATATATGTTGTATACTCTGGTTGAGTAATTTCTGATCTAATCTTAACAGCTGCAATCTCAGTCGCAATGCAGTCTTCTTCTCTTCTAGCTCTGCTTGGGTTTCGGTATTACCTTCGCTATCTGGTGCTGGCCTTGAAGTTTGTCCTATTTCCTTTGTAATTTCTTCTATGAATCTCATAGTGGAGTTATCATCGCCATCCACAGTGGCAAATCTCTCTCCTAACATATGAACTACCGGATCTCTGTTGGCTGAACAAATATATGCATATATATCAATGTAGAATGATGATAAACAGATAAGAGGCAGGGTTAATATAAGAATGAATGGTATCTTAAACTCTTTTCCAGGCGCAATCTTCACAAAATGAAAGTGTCAATGACACTGTAGACCAACTTGACAAACTTGAACTTGGTAAGTTATAAATGAAATGGCAAAATTGAAGATCATTAGTACCAATGTTATTTGATGAAATTTCAACATAACAGCATTGTGTGTGCACAACATCAGAGTAAGCCATGCAATGTTTAAATGTAAACAGTAAGACTGGCTAAAGGAAGAATGTTGATACACAAAAGCAGTATGTTCAGAGGTTATTGTAAATGGCAACATTTTTCACAGAAATGACTGCTAATCAATAGCTCTTATCTAAAGGTCTTGCCTAATGAGCACACCAAGTTCAAAAACAATCCTATGATAAATGTGGTCTGTAGGCCATGTCAAAGAATGTTGATGCACAAATGCAATAAATTCAAAGATTGTTGCTAACAGCAACAGTTTTTGATGGAAATGAAAAGGAAATCAACAGCTCCTATCTTTGTCACCCTGCATAAGCATACAAAGTTTCAAAACAACCTGATAATGAATATTCTCTCTGAGGCATGCCAAAGGAAGATGTTAATCCCCAAATGCACTAAGTACAAGGTCATTGCTTGTGGCAATGTTTTGTATTTTTTTCATTGCTTGTGGCAATAGTTTTTTGTTTTTGTTTTTTTTTGAGTGTGGGGGTGGGGGGGGGGGGGGGGGGTATGGAAATTCATAAATATACCCTGCTGAGAGTTCAAAAGGGATAAGTTGATGCACAAATCCAGTAAGTTCAAAGGCTGGTGATAATGACAATAATTTTTTATGGAAATGAAAAAAAGCAATAGCTCACATCTACAGTACAGTCGCCGTGGGCAGTCACTTTTCCACATGTCCACAGTGGTTGTGGAAAACCGTGGGCAAATTACCTTTCAACTGCCCACATAAATTTCTGTGGACAGAGATTTTTCTAGACCGTGGGCATGCTACCTACCTGCCCACAGAATTAATAACTAACACGGCAATTCCCGTGGAGTCCACATGATCTGACTTTTTATTACACTACTACAATATTTATGTTACGTAATTTTTCTACACGATAGCTAAGAAAAAAAATCTGTTAACATCGGAAGGAGGTCAAAATATCAGATTAGTTTCTGTTCTCCCCTGTCACGACAAATTCCCGGGATAATCCAACTGACGAAAATGCAGAAACTAAAAAGCCCGGAGAGAATGGTTTCGCGCGCCAAAGTCGCGCAGGGACGGTTTGGGGCAAGCCCCTTTCGAGCCTCGTTGACTGTTCGTTTTTTGTTGAATGTCAAGGCGTGGTAGAGGAGGAAAAGGAAGGAGGGGGGAGGCTTACCCCCACATGGGCTTCTTCCGGCTCTTTTTCTTTGGAGGTGGTTGAGATGATAATGTGGAAGTCGATAATGTTGAGTTTAGTGATTGGATTGCGTCTAATGGCTTTTTGGAGTTTGCCTGGGATTTTTCCCTGAACTCACGGGTTTCGGAGATGGCTTGTTGTCCTATCTCAATTGCTCGTTCTATTGCTCTCTTCATGTCTTCGGTGGTGGCTGCAGACTGAGGTGGCTGTTTTGCTGTGATCGACACACCCGGGCTATCCAGTAGAGAAGGAAGTGGGGAGTGAGGGGTGGGAGGTGGTGAAAACGCAACCTCCAGTTCCTCCTCAGTCTCCACCAGACGTTCCTCATCCAACAGTACCAGTTCAGGAGCTGGCAGTTAGTTGGGTGTACTAGTGGGACTAGGAGGGGAACTGGCGACTGCCTCCAGAACCTCCATCCTCTCGCTCACCTCTTTCTTCCCCTTCTGGGAGGCCTCCAAGAGCCGGGCATCCCTGTGCTTGGTCGATGGACTCTTCTTCATGTTCTTTCTCTTTCTCTCTTCAGTGCCTCTGTGCCCCTTCGGGTGAGGACCAGTGGGAGAGGGAATCCTCTCGCCAAAGGTACTACCTCTCCCCGAAGGGGGTAGTGACTTGGTTGTCTCTGTTTCAAATTCCAGGCTCAGGTGGACTCTCTTACCTGTCTCCTGGACAGTCCAGGTGACAGGGTAAGAGATGCCTAGAGCTGAGATGGTTCTGACGAGTCTTTCTGGTAATTCCAGTGTATCCATGATTGATTAATCAGGTGCTCACACTCTGAAGTCAGAGGTGCGAATGATGTGAATGTGATGATGTTGGCGAATGGCGATGTCCAATGACCAGAACTAAAAAGCTTGTGGACCATGTGATATTTATCTACTCATCTGTTTGCCATTTGTTAACCTTTTACCTAACGCTAGGAGTAGACGACACTCAGGAAAATTTTTTTACTGTAACTAAAAATTTTCATTTTTTGCTCCCAAAACATAGGTTATGACTCCTCATTGGAACGAGGGTGACACGCTCATTCGAATGAGGGGTCATAACCTATGTTTTGGGAACAAAAAGTCAAAATATAAAATAGATTGAATGGCGATTTTCGTGTATAGCGCTGGCCGGTTTTGGCTGTTACGTTAGGTAAAGGGTTAAATATAAAGGAGGGTTATTTCCACCAATTATGAAATTACTGTCACCAAATAAGGCCTCTCCAGTTCCCCCTCACGGCGTCATTTTTATCTTCCGCTTCTGCAAAGTTCCGGTTCGTTTTCGCGACAGCTACCGGCTGTCTTTCGAAATTCGAATCATGAGTTGAGAGTATAATTTCAGAAAAACAACTTCTACCCCAAGCATTGGTTACTGGGTCATAATCCACCAGTAAAGCAGGGCTTGTTTACCACAATGAACAAGCACTGCTTCACTTCCTGGGATCCCCACGGGGGTCGGTCCATTACAAGTGGGATAAGCACCTCTCGAGTATTCGCTTACCAATACCTGATGTTGGTTTTTAACCCTACCCGTCGATATTAATTAAAGTTAGCCCCAGTGGTCTACGTCAGACAAGATAGATCCATTAGTCTCGTGAACACAAGTCGTTTGAAGTTTTTAATCCTTTCAAATGCTGCTGCATATAGTATACACATGCCACTAACTTCTGTAAAACTACTTCAGAAGGATTATAGCAGGTCATTAATCATAAACACAAGAGCACCATTAATTGCCGATTAACAAAAGTCAATCAAGTTAATTAATTTAATCATTGATGAATAACAAACAATCTTGCAGAAAAATGATAACAACCAAGAGAATAAAAATGTTTGGTTTATATTTTTTCATTCTTTCACTTTAACAATTAAAAATATACATGTACATAGTAATTTATCGATAGAGCTAGGTTAAGAAAAAACGAAATTAATCTGACGATGCATTTTTATTGTACGCTGAACAATCAGAATTACTCCGAAATTATCCACTAAAAAGTGCGACATTCATATTGCACTTTTTAGTGAATAATTCCAAAGTAATTTACCCAATGGGCCAGATTAAAAAAAAACGAAATTAATTTGACGATGCATTTTTATTGTACTCTGAACTATCAAAATTACTCCGAAATTATCCATTAAAAAGAGAGAGTTTCATATTGCACTTTTTAGTGAATAATTCCAAAGTAATTTAGGGATAGGGCCAGGTTAAAAAAAAAAAGAAATTAATTTGACGATGCATTTTTATCGTACGCTGAACAATCAGAATTACTCCGAAATTATACACTAAAAAATGTGACATTCATATTGCACTTTTTAGTGAATAATTCCAAAGTAATTTATCGATAGGGCCAGGTTAAAAAAAAACGAAATTAATTTGACGATGCATTTTTATTGTACGCTGAACTATCAAAATTACTCTGAAATTATCCATTAAACAGTGTGAATTTCATATTGCACTTTTTAGTGAATAATTCCAAAGTAATTTATCGATAGGGCCAGGTTAAAAAAAACGAAATTAATTTGACAATGCATTTTTATCGTATGCTGAACAATCAGAATTACTCCGAAATTATCCACTAAAAAGGGCAACTTTCATATTGCACTTTTTAGTGAATAATTCCGAAGTAATTTATCAATAGGGTCAGGTTAAAAAAAATGAAATTAATTTGACAATGCATTTTTATTGTATGCTGAACTATCAGATAATATATCCCAAATGAAAACAGAATAATTTTTAAAAATTTGAGTTAAAATTACAGCATGACGGTACCCTCCATTAAACAATTTTGCGATGGACAGACGGACTGACGGGGGTATAAAAAACGAAATCAATTTGACGATGCATTTGTATTGTACGCTGAACAATCAGAATTAAAAAACGTTCAAGGCCAGGGGGTGCTGTCATGATTAGCCTCTTTCTGCATAAATAAATAAATAAATAAATAAATAAATAAATAAATAAATAAATAAATAAATAAATAAATAAATAAATGAAAGTGTCAATGACACTGTAGCTCAATTTGTCAAGACATGTACATGTATAGTATGTGACACAGCAATGACAAACATCTTGGTAATGACCTGATAACAAATGTACATATAAAGTATTGTAACGGTCTGTACATAAATACTGGCCATAGCCTGTAACAAATGTATTGGTAAAGTATTGTAAAGGTGGGTGACAGTCAGATGCTAAATAGAAAAGAAATCTTTGAGTCCCAGAGTGGGTCTGACTGAACCCCAAAATATTTGTTCTTATAGCACAGTGATAACAAAGGCACCCCAAAACACACTCATTCCTGTCCCAAGGTGAAAACAAAGGTACCCAAGAAGTTTTGTGAAGATCAGTTCATAAATACGAGCTGTATAGAAGTTGTGACAAAAAACTGATTGGACCTAATTTCAGTACAAAATGGCCACTGGCAGCCATCTTGAATTTTGGACCACACTCAGAAACACTCGTTCTCGTCCCAAGGTGATAACAAAGGTACCCAACCAAGAAGTTTTGTGAAGATCGGTTGATAAATACAGCCTCTAGCCCGAGCCGTATTGACATGTGCACTTACAGTGTATAAGTGGCACTAAATAAATCAAAATTCATCTAATTTGCATAATTTCTGCACGAGAAAAAAACCTGTACTGTATGTGATGTATTTCATTTTACTAAACATTCCAACAAAAATTTATTCAAATCAGAACTTTCATACAGCAGTTCTGTACAAAAGACTGATTGCACTAATTTTGGTACAAAATGGCTGCTGGTGGCCATCTTGAATTTCGGACCACACCCCAAAACACTCGTTCTCATCCCACGATGATAACAAAGGTCCCCAAGAAGTTTCGTAAAGATCGGTTCATAAATACGGCCTCTAGTCTGAGCCGTATAGAAGTTGTGTACAAAAAACTGATTAGACCTAATTTCGGTATGAAATGGCCACTGGCAGCCATCTTGAATTTTGGACCGCACTCAGAAACACTCGTTCTCATCCCAAGGTGATAGCAGAGGTACCCAAGAAGTTTCGTGAAGATCGGTTGATAAATACAGCCTCTCGTCCGAGCCGTATTAACATGTGCACTTGTAGCACTGAAAAAATCAAAGTTCATCTCATCTAATTTGCATAATTTCTGCACGAGAAAAAAACCTGTATTATATGTATCCCATGGTACTAAACATTTACACAAAAAACTATTCAAGTCAGCACTTTCATATGGAAGTTCTGTGCAAAAATCTGATTGCACCTAATTTTGTACAAAATGGCTGCCATCGGCCATCTTGAATTTTGGACCGCACCCAAAAACACTCGTTCTCGTCCCACGGAGATACCAAAGGTACCCAAGAAGTTTCATAAAGATCGGTTTATAAATACGGCCTCTAGCCCAAGCCGTATTGGCATTTGCACTTACAGTGCTGAAAGTAACACTAAATACATCAAAGTTAGTCTAATTTGCACAATTTACGTACGAGAAAAAAAACCTGGAAGTTCTGTACAAAAAACAGATTTCTGCATCGTCGGTACAAAATGGCGGCTGGCGGCCAACTTGAATTTCGGATCGGACCCCAAAACACTCGTTCTCGTCCCACAGTCATAACAAAGGTACCCAAGAAGTTTCGTAAAGATTGGTTCATAAATACGGCCTCTAGCCCAAGCCGTATTGAATTGTTGACGGACAGACGGACAACTGGCCATGGCATAAGCTCAAATTTGGCTTCGCCAAAGTTGAGCTAATAAATAAATAAATAAATGGGCCTGAGTACTCAGTGCTAATTTCACCGAGTTGATGTTCCTTTGTCAAAATATTTCCAGGCAGAAAATTCTAGAAGCCGAATGTTCCCCTTCCCACCCGAGCTTAGAGTTGTCAACAAAAGCGAACGAATTGTTCAACAGTCGATCGAAAATCAGATTCGGATTAACAGAATGATCATATCAATACATAATTGCATATCAGGAATATTCGCAGGTGCACTCTTTTATTTTCAACTATTTTTTGCGCTTTGTACACATTTTTTTCAAAGCACCTGTTCGCAATCGACATGGGTTTGTCACTGTATGTCTTGTTTTCACAGTGTGGGTTGTGCTATTCACTTTTCAGATTGAGAAAATGTGACGTAATTTTAACAAGTTATCAATTTTTTCCTTTTTTGTAAATACACAAATGACCATATACCTGTGCTTGCAAATTGAAATGATGAAGAAATAAATATTTTTAATCAGAGTCATATTCTCTCAAGACGTGTTAAAAATTACTTCCAGTTACATTTCTGTGGGCAGACGTATTTCGGATTAATTATGTGGACACTGCCGTCTGGCATTATCATCGTTCAGTAATCTTTTCCACAGAAGTCCACAGGCTTTTGCCCACAGAACTACATGCCCACAGAAGTCCACAGAAATTGGTATCAAACGGATTTCTGTGGAAAGTTAAAAAATTTATAGTAATTTATATATTTTTTATACTTACCAATGACCCAGACTTAGCTGGTGCTAACTCTAACAAAACCAGGGCCAAACACAAATTTTGCCCCCCAATCCCCAAAATTTGCATCCAAAACAAAAAGAAATCATGTCCTAAAGGACCTCCATACTACGCCTCTACTGCGCATGCGCAGTGACGCAGTCGTCCCGAAATTGGCGCCAATTATCATTCTTACTGGCAGTGCCTGGTCAGCGCTATGTACTCAGCGGGGAGGCAAGAGTTCCCAACTCCAGGGAGGGCCATCCCCGTCTGGGTCATTGGTAAGTATAAAAAATATATAAATTACTATAAATTTTTTAACATTTTTATACTGTACCAATGACCCAGACTTAGCTGAATAGTAAACAGGCTGGAGGGCCTAGGACATAGAGGAAAATCCAATAAGCTCAACTATATAGTAAAGAGGTAACCCCTTAAGGAGAAAAGGAGTATTAGGCTTTACATGTATCTTTCTTATTTAATATTAAATTAGAAAGATACACTACCCTTAATAATTGAGCACAATAACATTCATGTTCTCTATTAACATCCAGTATAACCCTTATACTAATTATTTTTAAAGCAAGCCAATAAATAAAGTAGTCCAGAGAATTGAGACTCTTTATAGTCATTTAAAAGTGTCCGAGTATTGTATATTAAAGCCCGTTTGACACTTGACATATACAAATGCTTCACACCGAGCTACACTTTAAAAATAAGACATGAATGAATTTAAACATTAATATTACACTTTAAAACCATCCCGGAAGCGGCTCAGAAATACTGACTTGGAGGAGGCATTCCCTTGCTTTTCACTATAAAGCAGGTGACCTAAGGGAACACCCGCCCCCCCCCCCCCTTCCCCCTGCCCTGGGTCAAATAGCCCAGAGCGAAGAGGGCAGCCGGACGGAGTCACTGCCGGAACAGAAAGCCTGCATAACTATAGTTGCAACTGTTTAGTGGACGACATTCTGAGCAACAGATAACGGACCTAAACAATGCAGGTCTCCAGAAATGGACTCAATATTTCTGAGATAAAAATTCGTAAATGTGGATGGCTGAGACCAATAAGCAGCCTTCATTAAATCTGTAATAGCAACACTATTAGCATAAGCCCAGGAAGTAGAAAGAGCTCTTACTTCATGAGCAGAAATCTTAAGCACAGACTGCTGAGAAGAAGATAAATCTTCATAAGCAGTACGGATAGTTAACTGAATCCATCTAGCAATAGAATGGACTGAAATGTCCATTCTATTAGGCATCAAAGACAGAAAGAAACGTTTCCGTCCCTTTCTGATAAACTGAGATCTCTGTTTATAGATACGTAACGCTCTAACAGGACAGAGTAAAGGCCTACGCCCGTCTGAAGACGGAAGAGCCTTAATAACAATAGGTTCCGGATATTTATTAGGAGCCTGATTCTTAGCTAAAAAACCCACATTAGTAGTGAAGGTGATAGTGTTCCCAACACTACGATAATGAGAATCATCCACCGATAGTGCATGAAGCTCACTGACTCTTCTGGCAGAAGAGAAAGCTAAGAGAAAAGCTGTCTTATAAGATAAGAATTTGAAATCTACTGTCCCAAGAGGTTCAAATGGCTTTTCCTTCAATTTAAGGAGAACCCAAGCTAAATTCCACTTAGGAATTAATCTAAGAGTTCTGGGTCTATTTATCGAAAAGTTTCTAACCAACTTCGATAAAGAGACATTAGATCCAATTTGTAAACTATCATGATGTGCATAGGTATCAGATAACATAGATCTATAACCCTTTATAGTAACAGGCTGCAGTTTGATTTCGTCAAACAAGTATACTAGAAAGTTTGCAATGTCTGGTATAGAGGGATCAAATATATCTACAGAATGATCCCTACACCAACGACGAAAAACCTTCCACTTAGCCGCATAGTTTAGCGAAGAGGAGGTCCTCCTACAGTTAGAAATCGCGTCCACTGCTCGTCCTGTAAAGTGCTTGCCATGCAAGAAGGACCGCACAACGGAAAAACGTGAAGGTTGAGACCTTGCAGGTTGTGATGGAGTTGGCGCGATTTCCCCTGCGAAAGAAGATCCTCTCGTGGAGGAAGCTTCCGCGGTAGGTCCCACAACAGACACCTGAGTAGATTTATCCACGGTCTCTGTGGCGACAGAGATGCTACCAACAGAATCTTGCATTGAGATTGTTTTATCTTTAGCAATACTTGTTGAATTAACGGCGCTGGAGGATACGCATATCCTATCATTCCGTCCCAAGGGATCGACAGAGCGTCTACTGCAAATGCTCTTGGATCCGGACACGGAGACACATACGTCTGCAACTGATTGTTGAGATGTGTCGCAAATAAGTCTATCATTGGCCGTTCCCATTGGTAGCAAATCTGATTGAATACTTGTTTGTTGAGAGTCCACTCCGATGGCAATAAGCGACCCTTTCGTGAAAGGGAGTCTGCTAGCACATTCAGACGACCCGGTATGTGACGGACCGAAAGAAGAACGTGATGTTCTAACGCAAACAGAAGGATTCTTTCCGTTAGATTGAACAACGGAACTGAATGAGTGCCTCCCTGATTCCGTATATACGCCACTACTGTCGTATTGTCGGATAGGATTTGGACATGAGCATCGTGAATAATGTCCATCCAGTGACGTAACGCAAGCCAAATTGACATCATTTCCTTGATGTTTATGTTCTTGCACAGGAATTGCGGATCCCAAAGACCCTGGCATCTCGAATCCGTTGGGATTAATGATGCACCCCAACCTGTTTGACTGGCATCCGTCATAACAGTAAAACTCGGATCCGGCAACTGCAGCGGAACTCCTTGAGTTAACCACTGAATGTTTGCCCAAGTCTGAATCTCTTGTTTCACTTGATCTGACAAGAGAACGTCTACATCGAGCGAATGAATTTTCACACTCCAATTCTGAGTCAGGAAAATTTGAAGAGGACGTGTGCGTAGCCGCCCCATCGGAATGAGATCCGCGGTGGCTCCGCACAGACCTATCAGTCTCATAAATTCTCTCGCCGTGACTTTGTCTGCGTGCAGACAATAGCAAGCGTAACAACTGACTAATTTCGCTCTGGTTAACGGCAGACGAATGAGATTGTTGTGCGTCTCGAAGCTCATTCCCAGATGAGTGAATGACTTGGACGGCACCAGATCCGACTTCTCCTCGTTTACTATAAAACCAAGACGTCGGAGCAATAGGAGAAGATTCTGAACATCGTTCTGAAGCGTTAACTCGTTGCCGTACCTCTGAAGAATGTCGTCCAGGTAGGCCGACGTTACCGCAGACGAATGAGCTCGGAAGTAGATCATTACCGAGTTCATTACCCGAGTGAAAGCCCAGGGTGCTAGATTCAATCCGAAGCACATCGCCCGGAATTGATACACCACTCCCAGGACTGCAAAGCGTAGATACTTTCGGAATGTCGGATGTACCATGACGTGAAAGTACGCATCTTTGAGATCTATGCTCGTTGCATAATCGTTCACCCGAATACTCGCTCTGACCGATCGAATCGTCTCCATATAAAACTTCAGAGCGACGATCAGCTTGTTTATCCAGCTCAAATCTATGACTGGACGGAACGAGCCGTCTGGTTTTGGAACCAGAAACAGATGGCTGTAGAATCCCAGAAATTCCTGGTTTTCTACGACCTCTACCGCGTTCTTCATTAAAAGAGACTGCACCTCTGATAACAGAGCGTCTCTTTTCTGTGGATTTGACGGAAGATGAGTCCACTTTGGACTTCGAGTTAATGGTGGCTTTCGTTTGAAGGATATCTTTAGACCTTCCGAAGTCACTCCTCTCACCCAAGGGTCGTCCGTAATCGACGCCCACTCTTGTGAAAAACTCGACAACCTTCCGCCAACCGGAACGCGATAGAGGTTTAAGCCATCACCTCCTGGACCTGCGAGGCCTGCAGTAGGAGAAACCACGTCTTCCACGACCCGCACCTCGCCTCGTCGACCTCGGGGCGTCCGACCGATTGTCCCGGCCTGAAGGACGTCCCGAACGAGAGTCACTATCCTGACGGTCTCTCGAATAAGACCAAGAGGACGCACCGGAACCTCTATAGGAACCTCTCTTGGGCGCATTAGACCCAGAAGTGCCTGTCTTATTCGTGTCTGCTGTATCCGACTTTTTAGGAGCCGATCTGAACAACAGAGAATCATTAGCTTTCTTTTTAATTTTATCATAAATAGCAGAAAGCTTGCCGTCAAAGAGAAGTTCTCCTGAGACCGAAGCGACTCTAAGAGAGTTCTTCACCTTAGAATCCACTAGTGTGGATGTAGCTAGGGCTGCGTCACGTCTAACCAACTCCAGATTTGCCACTGAAAGGGCGGAGTTACACGTGGAATAAGCTACTGCCCTTGAAAGAAGTCTTAAAGAGGATTGTATATCCTGAAACTCTTCCCCTTGAAGGCGCAGTGATAACGCCTTAGTAAGGTGATCTGCGTAAGATAAGGCATCTAAATTGGCTCTGTTAGACGCAATAGCTGTTTCCAACACCGCGGTTGGAATAGAAGCTGACGACGGTAATGATAGCTCTAAGTCTTCCGCCTCGTCGTCCATACGCAGAGGAACTCTCGGTATACCCTGTCCTGCCGTATCGAATTTATTCCTTGCATTAATGAAAGGCAGGTTGAGAGTATTAGCGGACAAGAAACCTGCTTTCCCCGTCCTGGAAGCAAGTTTAAATATAGCGTCGTTCAATAATTCAAATGTTCTAGCAACATTATTGGACTGCGACGGAAACTCGGGAGCGATGTCCCTGAACCGCTCAAAAAATTCAGAGTCCAATGACGCTATAATTCTCTTGTCCGGAAGCGCAGCAGTCTGGCCCGACGGAACAACTTGAGGGAGAAAGTGCCGGATGAAGTCCACGGCAGCTTTATGTTGTTCCGAAAGGGATAGCTCCAAGTCATCCGTATCCCTTTCACCATCCGGTCGGACCTCACGATGTTCCCGGTCGTCCGCCCCCGATGCTTCGGCGGAGCGTACCGACCCAGTGCCGTCGGATAATTCTCGATCCGACACCATTTCTGTCGGCTGCTGGGATGCTGCGATAAGCTGTGCTATCTGCACAAGAATGTCCGGCGTCGAGACCTGCGGAGGCGCAGTCTTTCGCTGCTTCGCCGAGGGCAGCTCAGCATCAGATGGCTCCCGCATACTTTTCCTATGCAAACGTCCGGAGTCCATCGGTCTCGAATCCCTGGCTGCCGGATGGTGTGACCTGGTCGCCGAAGAATCCTTCATCGGCGAAGCTGGTAATATATCGGCGGTCACGCAGCCAAGGTGCGGTCGTGTGCGCTGACGAGAAGAGGAAGCCTTAACAGTCTCTGCGGACTGCTTATACAACGGAGCGTCCCGAGCGACGGACGTATGCTCCGCTAAAGACACATTTTGTACCACAACATCTGGTCCCAGATGTTGTTGTACGAGAGAGGGACCTCTCTCGCTCGCGACCCGGCTGGACCTGGACGAGCTAGGAACCGGACTAAAAGGCTTCCTCCGTTCTCGCTTACTATCCGCCGTCACTGGGTGTGCATCTATTATGTTTATAGTGCTCGCATCACCCAAAATTTCCTCTTGGACCGCATCGGACGAACCCGGCTGCCGAACCATTCGGTGAATGGACGCTACACCGGGCGAGCTAGCGGACGACATTTGTCTAATCTCCATGAGCACTTTTGCCGCTAGCTCTGAATTCATTTGTGATGACGGACGCACACTTGAAGAAGATAACATGGAAACATCACCCTGTTCTGGTTCCTCTGAAATAGAAACTGAGAGAGTAGAGTGACCTTGTGGAGAAAGAGCCGGCATCGCCCTTTCTCCAGAAACAACATATCGTGACACACGTTTCCAATGTTTCTCATCCCAATGTTCACATATAGGACAGGGATTAATGCGAGAACACTGACTACAATTAATACAATGATCATGAAAGTCAGAGGAAGATTTCTTCCTATTACAATTTGAACAACGTCCCTTCATTGTGAAAGAACAACAATAAGTCCTAGTTACTCGCAAAAACCCCTGACACAAAGATACATAATAACATGATCCATTAATAAATGAAAAAACAATTGCAAAACAAAATAATTTTGAAAAAATATTTTTTCAGAGAAGCCCAAGTTGCTGAAAAGTAACGTTGAGCCCCGATGGATCCGATGGCAAAGTGTGGTCAAAAATTTTAAATTTATATAAAATAATTAATGAGACACTTTCGGATAATATAAATGTATCTTATAATGAGATAAACTACCACAAAGGCAAACAGCCCCCCTCAAAAAAGGCTGTTGCCAATGAAAACAAACAGTGTAAACACACTAGAAAACATGACTCCAGGCACTGAAAAAACTGGCCCGGAATCAGTCATCAATTACACTCTATCTGATGCAAAACAGAGACTCCCAGGGGAGAATCTGTAGAACATCAGATGGAAGATGCAGAACACAAACGTTATACACCCATGGGTGAAAACGTAACTATGGGGAAAATAACAAAAAACATTCTGTAACCAAGCAACTCTCCCAGGAAATTTTAGAAATGAAATTTCTCAAAAATATGCCAAAAGCATGGGAGAATTGCCAGGGGGGACTTTAGAAGGCTAGGGGAGAGGAAACACTGAATAAGGAGTGCAACAATTAGCAAGAATGACAACAAGAGGCCCATGCCTCGAAAATAGGCAACTTAACATAATTTCATCAAAAATTTTTAAGTACAGCCCTGATTATTTTTTGCCACTTCTTTTTCCTCTCCTCCTTCTATCCTCCTTAGAATCACATTTTCTCCAAAAATTACGTGTCTGGCATCCTTTAAACTGAGATTTACAAGCACAAAGATCAGTGAGATGTTGACTGATGAAGGGCCAAACAGAGAATGATAATTGGCGCCAATTTCGGGACGACTGCGTCACTGCGCATGCGCAGTAGAGGCGTAGTATGGAGGTCCTTTAGGACATGATTTCTTTTTGTTTTGGATGCAAATTTTGGGGATTGGGGGGCAAAATTTGTGTTTGGCCCTGGTTTTGTTAGAGTTAGCACCAGCTAAGTCTGGGTCATTGGTACAGTATAAAAATATCAGTGGGCGCCCACTGTGAACATGTGGAAAAGTGACTGCCCACGGCGACTGTACTGTAGAGGTCACCCTAGAAGGGTATGGGAAAGGTAAATATTGAGGCCTGACTAAACTAAGTTCAAAGGTCAGCGGCAAAATTTTTTGACAGAAATGGAAGAAAATGGACAGCTCCCATATAGATGTCACCCCACACAAGCACACCAAGATTGCAAGCGATCCAATCATAAATGTGCCCTGCAGGGTCTCAAAGGGAAATATTGATGCTTAGCCGCACTAAGTTTTTACTAAGTTCATCGAAGGTCGTTGCAACATTTTTTGACGGAAATCGAAGAAAATCGATAGTTCCCATCTACAGGAAACCCCAAATAAGCATATAAAGTTTCAAACCGATCTGATCATAAATGTGCCCTGTAGGACATGACAAAGGAATATATTGATACCTGTCTAAACTAAGTTCAAAGATCGTTGCCAGCGGCAAAATATTTTGACGGGCTGACAAGGAAGAAAATCGATAGCTCCCATCTAGAGGACACCCCAAACAAGCATACCAAGTTTCAAAGCAATCCAATCATAAATGTGCCCTGTAGGGTGTGCCAAAGGGAAATATTGAGGTTTGACTAAACTAAGTTCTAAGAACATTGGCCACGGCAACATTTTTTGAAGGAATTTGAAGAAAATCGATAGCTCCCATCTAGAGGACACCACAAACAAGCATACCAGGTTTCAAAGTGATCCAATCATAAATGTGCCCTGTAGGGTGTGCCAAAGGGAAATATTGAGGTTTGACTAAACTAAGTTCTAAGAACGTTGGCCGCGGCAACATTTTTTTACGGCAATTGAAGAAAATCGATAGCTCCCATCTAGAGGTCACCCCAAACAAGCATACCAAGTTTCAAAGCGATCTGATCATAAATGCGACCTGTGAGGTGTACCCAAAGGAAATTGTGGACGTACGTACTAACGTACTAACATACTAATGTATGTACGTACATACGTACGTACATACATACGTACGCCGACGGGCGAGAAGTGACGGCAATAGCTCAGCTTGATTTGTCAAGCTGAGCTAAAAAAACATCTCTAAAAGAAAAATCTCACTATATCACAGGCAGATTCATGGATGCACCTTCCCCTCTTACCAAGACAGGAGACATGATATTATCTGGTAGTGGATGTCCAAGTGTTATCACAGATAATATTGTACCAAATACATTCTGCTGTAGCTCCTGCACTGGGCTTTTACTGTATGGGCTGTTATAAATTAGCTTCCTTTTTTCAAAATTTGAATGAATTCAAATAAAACTGTGGGAATATTTTGGAAGCAACTGAACAGCAACACTGACCTCCTATTTTTCAAATTCTCCCCATGAGAATTTCCGGCACCCCGCTGACAAGAAGGCATATCTCCTCTCAACTCGTTAAATATAAGAGATGATGCTTCACATCATGTCCAATGACTGAAAATGTGACACCCCCCAACCTATTTTAAATCCTGGATCCACCACTGCTTCAGATCAGCTTTTGGTATAAAGAGTATTTACTAGTCAGCTTTATTTATGTATATTTGACCCCTTTGAACTTTTGCAAAATATATTTCTAAGTTTTCAGAATGTAATTTAACCCTTCTAGAACGATACCATAATGTCAGATCAGCTGTTTTCACACACTGCAAAGAACAAGTGCTCAACACAGGAGAGATGTCAAAAACACCAGATGACAATTTTTTATCAATTCTGTTCTGAAATTGTCAAAAATATTATCAAATATATTCTTTTTCTTGCTTTACTTTTGTTGAGCAGCTGCAGTTAGTGCAATGGGTGTTTTCCAAGCCCAATTATGAAGCACTTTCAAGGGCCTAGAAGTGTGATTTTAAAATTCAAGCACCTTTAAGCCCTTTCAATGACTTATAGAACTCCTGTGATTGTGTTCTACTGCTAAACTGAGGTTTAATCCATTATTTCTATGTTTGACAGAGCTTTGTCAAACAAAAGTCAATAGATTAGGCCACACAAAGTAGATCTTCTGTTTCTCAGGCCATTATTTGTGAAATTGCATGCGGGCGAGCGGTTTTTTATTTTATTTTTTATTTCAGTAATTTCTTCTTTGACATCAAAAGTTCATGTTCTTGGTTTGATTTTTAGGCCTCATAATCTGCAGAATAGCATGGGTGGTGGTATATTTCATCCCTTGAGTGCAAGACGGCTTTGCAATGCTAAAGCATTGCAAAGCCTTCTTGCACTTTAGGGACAAATTCATCATTTTTTTTAACTTGAATATTAGACATAAACCATTTAATTTTAATTTTTTTTAAGTTTAAATTGGTTATAAAAAGAGAGCATGCAGCAGCCTGAGAACCAGATTTTTTATTTTTTTAGGCCTTACATTATTCTGTTAAAGGATCAGTTGCATCAGACCAAATATGCAGTAAAAAACAAATATATATATTTCAAAAAAAATTTTAAAAACATATCATATAACACCCTCATTGAAATGAGCTCATCAAGCGTTCCAATGAGTGGGTCACATGATATGGTTTTAATGAAATTTTCTGAAAAATTTGAAAAAAATAAAATCAGCAAAATTTGCTGTGTCTTCAATAAAAAACGACTCTGAAGTTGCCTTGTAAAAATTTGGACCACCTTGAAATAAGGTGACTTTTGCACTAAATTAAAAAAAAATAACCACCTATGACATTTTACTGTATATAAAATGATGTAGGAGCCAATATTCATAGTAACTAAAAATAAAATCAACAGATAAACTAGACAGAAGCATGACCCCACACAACACATGACACAAACGAGGTTGAAGAGCAAACTGCGATTTGTTACTCGTACATGAGCTATGTCTGTCTGTAAGACACATATGATGACCCCACAAAGTCTACCACACACAAACTATGTACCAAACAGGTGAAATTCTACAAAAAATTGACTGAGTTCAACAACCTATAATTTTGTGGAATATTGAAGCAAATCAAAATCCTGACAATATGCACACCTCTGGTGTATGTACAAACATTTTGGGAAATAAAAAAGTCCTCGCTTAAAAACTATGAGAGGAATTAGCAGGACAAACAATGTACCCTAGATGTGGAGACAAATGGATGGAGAGAAGGATGGACAGACAGGTGGTTGGACAGTTGGATGGTGGTCAGATGGATTGACAGACAAGGGTAAAACAATATGCCCCTCCATCTATTCATCGCAGGGACATAAAAAAAGAAAGTGATCAGTCAAACCAAACACGTTTATGCTTGCAGTGAAAATCTGTGACACCGGCAAAAGATTGTGTGATTTTGTGTTCAAACATTCTTTCAAAACAACTATTTTTCTTAACTAAGACCTCTTGTGGAGGGCATTTTTCTAGAAAAGAACACTTTGGATGAAAACTTCACTTTTAATTCACATATTAAGTGGGTCAAAAATATCTAGCTTGTAAGGCTGCATGATATTTAAATTTGAATACCGGTGACAATATCAAAAAAATATCGCGATATTCCGGTATATCATCAAATATTTGTTCAAAGTTGAGAAAGTAGTCCGATATCACCGCTGTTATGATACTATAAAAAACGAAATCAATTTGACGATGCATTTGTATTGTACGCTGAACAATCAGAATTAAAAAACGTTCAAGGCCAGGGGGTGCTGTCATGATTAGCCTCTTTCTGCATAAATAAATAAATAAATAAATAAATAAATAAATAAATAAATAAATAAATAAATAAATAAATGAAAGTGTCAATGACACTGTAGCTCAATTTGTCAAGACATGTACATGTATAGTATGTGACACAGCAATGACAAACATCTTGGTAATGACCTGATAACAAATGTACATATAAAGTATTGTAACGGTCTGTACATAAATACTGGCCATAGCCTGTAACAAATGTATTGGTAAAGTATTGTAAAGGTGGGTGACAGTCAGATGCTAAATAGAAAAGAAATCTTTGAGTCCCAGAGTGGGTCTGACTGAACCCCAAAATATTTGTTCTTATAGCACAGTGATAACAAAGGCACCCCAAAACACACTCATTCCTGTCCCAAGGTGAAAACAAAGGTACCCAAGAAGTTTTGTGAAGATCAGTTCATAAATACGAGCTGTATAGAAGTTGTGACAAAAAACTGATTGGACCTAATTTCAGTACAAAATGGCCACTGGCAGCCATCTTGAATTTTGGACCACACTCAGAAACACTCGTTCTCGTCCCAAGGTGATAACAAAGGTACCCAACCGAGAAGTTTTGTGAAGATCGGTTGATAAATACAGCCTCTAGCCCGAGCCGTATTGACATGTGCACTTACAGTGTATAAGTGGCACTAAATAAATCAAAATTCATCTAATTTGCATAATTTCTGCACGAGAAAAAAACCTGTACTGTATGTGATGTATTTCATTTTACTAAACATTCCAACAAAAATTTATTCAAATCAGAACTTTCATACAGCAGTTCTGTACAAAAGACTGATTGCACTAATTTTGGTACAAAATGGCTGCTGGTGGCCATCTTGAATTTCGGACCACACCCCAAAACACTCGTTCTCATCCCACGATGATAACAAAGGTCCCCAAGAAGTTTCGTAAAGATCGGTTCATAAATACGGCCTCTAGTCTGAGCCGTATAGAAGTTGTGTACAAAAAACTGATTAGACCTAATTTCGGTATGAAATGGCCACTGGCAGCCATCTTGAATTTTGGACCGCACTCAGAAACACTCGTTCTCATCCCAAGGTGATAGCAGAGGTACCAAAGAAGTTTCGTGAAGATCGGTTGATAAATACAGCCTCTCGTCCGAGCCGTATTAACATGTGCACTTGTAGCACTGAAAAAATCAAAGTTCATCTCATCTAATTTGCATACTTTCTGCACGAGAAAAAAACCTGTATTATATGTATCCCATGGTACTAAACATTTACACAAAAAACTATTCAAGTCAGCACTTTCATATGGAAGTTCTGTGCAAAAATCTGATTGCACCTAATTTTGTACAAAATGGCTGCCATCGGCCATCTTGAATTTTGGACCGCACCCAAAAACACTCGTTCTCGTCCCACGGAGATACCAAAGGTACCCAAGAAGTTTCATAAAGATCGGTTTATAAATACGGCCTCTAGCCCAAGCCGTATTGGCATTTGCACTTACAGTGCTGAAAGTAACACTAAATACATCAAAGTTAGTCTAATTTGCACAATTTACGTACGAGAAAAAAAACCTGGAAGTTCTGTACAAAAAACAGATTTCTGCATCGTCGGTACAAAATGGCGGCTGGCGGCCAACTTGAATTTCGGATCGGACCCCAAAACACTCGTTCTCGTCCCACAGTCATAACAAAGGTACCCAAGAAGTTTCGTAAAGATTGGTTCATAAATACGGCCTCTAGCCCAAGCCGTATTGAATTGTTGACGGACAGACGGACAACTGGCCATGGCATAAGCTCAAATTTGGCTTCGCCAAAGTTGAGCTAATAAATAAATAAATAAATGGGCCTGAGTACTCAGTGCTAATTTCACCGAGTTGATGTTCCTTTGTCAAAATATTTCCAGGCAGAAAATTCTAGAAGCCGAATGTTCCCCTTCCCACCCGAGCTTAGAGTTGTCAACAAAAGCGAACGAATTGTTCAACAGTCGATCGAAAATCAGATTCGGATTAACAGAATGATCATATCAATACATAATTGCATATCAGGAATATTCGCAGGTGCACTCTTTTATTTTCAACTATTTTTTGCGCTTTGTACACATTTTTTTCAAAGCACCTGCAAAGCATCGACATGGGTTTGTCACTGTATGTCTTGTTTTCACAGTGTGGGTTGTGCTATTCACTTTTCAGATTGAGAAAATGTGACGTAATTTTAACAAGTTATCAATTTTTTCCTTTTTTGTAAATACACAAATGACCATATACCTGTGCTTGCAAATTGAAATGATGAAGAAATAAATATTTTTAATCAGAGTCATATTCTCTCAAGACGTGTTAAAAATTACTTCCAGTTACATTTCTGTGGGCAGACGTATTTCGGATTAATTATGTGGACACTGCCGTCTGGCATTATCATCGTTCAGTAATCTTTTCCACAGAAGTCCACAGGCTTTTGCCCACAGAACTACATGCCCACAGAAGTCCACAGAAATTGGTATCAAACGGATTTCTGTGGAAAGTTAAAAAATTTATAGTAATTTATATATTTTTTATACTTACCAATGACCCAGACTTAGCTGGTGCTAACTCTAACAAAACCAGGGCCAAACACAAATTTTGCCCCCCAATCCCCAAAATTTGCATCCAAAACAAAAAGAAATCATGTCCTAAAGGACCTCCATACTACGCCTCTACTGCGCATGCGCAGTGACGCAGTCGTCCCGAAATTGGCGCCAATTATCATTCTTACTGGCAGTGCCTGGTCAGCGCTATGTACTCAGCGGGGAGGCAAGAGTTCCCAACTCCAGGGAGGGCCATCCCCGTCTGGGTCATTGGTAAGTATAAAAAATATATAAATTACTATAAATTTTTTAACATTTTTATACTGTACCAATGACCCAGACTTAGCTGAATAGTAAACAGGCTGGAGGGCCTAGGACATAGAGGAAAATCCAATAAGCTCAACTATATAGTAAAGAGGTAACCCCTTAAGGAGAAAAGGAGTATTAGGCTTTACATGTATCTTTCTTATTTAATATTAAATTAGAAAGATACACTACCCTTAATAATTGAGCACAATAACATTCATGTTCTCTATTAACATCCAGTATAACCCTTATACTAATTATTTTTAAAGCAAGCCAATAAATAAAGTAGTCCAGAGAATTGAGACTCTTTATAGTCATTTAAAAGTGTCCGAGTATTGTATATTAAAGCCCGTTTGACACTTGACATATACAAATGCTTCACACCGAGCTACACTTTAAAAATAAGACATGAATGAATTTAAACATTAATATTACACTTTAAAACCATCCCGGAAGCGACTCAGAAATACTGACTTGGAGGAGGCATTCCCTTGCTTTTCACTATAAAGCAGGTGACCTAAGGGAACACCCGCCCCCCCCCCCCCCCCCCCCTTCCCCTTGCCCTGGGTCAAATAGCCCAGAGCGAAGAGGGCAGCCGGACGGAGTCACTGCCGGAACAGAAAGCCTGCATAACTATAGTTGCAACTGTTTAGTGGACGACATTCTGAGCAACAGATAATGGACCTAAACAATGCAGGTCTCCAGAAATGGACTCAATATTTCTGAGATAAAAATTCGTAAATGTGGATGGCTGAGACCAATAAGCAGCCTTCATTAAATCTGTAATAGCAACACTATTAGCATAAGCCCAGGAAGTAGAAAGAGCTCTTACTTCATGAGCAGAAATCTTAAGCACAGACTGCTGAGAAGAAGATAAATCTTCATAAGCAGTACGGATAGTTAACTGAATCCATCTAGCAATAGAATGGACTGAAATGTCCATTCTATTAGGCATCAAAGACAGAAAGAAACGTTTCCGTCCCTTTCTGATAAACTGAGATCTCTGTTTATAGATACGTAACGCTCTAACAGGACAGAGTAAAGGCCTACGCCCGTCTGAAGACGGAAGAGCCTTAATAACAATAGGTTCCGGATATTTATTAGGAGCCTGATTCTTAGCTAAAAAACCCACATTAGTAGTGAAGGTGATAGTGTTCCCAACACTACGATAATGAGAATCATCCACCGATAGTGCATGAAGCTCACTGACTCTTCTGGCAGAAGAGAAAGCTAAGAGAAAAGCTGTCTTATAAGATAAGAATTTGAAATCTACTGTCCCAAGAGGTTCAAATGGCTTTTCCTTCAATTTAAGGAGAACCCAAGCTAAATTCCACTTAGGAATTAATCTAAGAGTTCTGGGTCTATTTATCGAAAAGTTTCTAACCAACTTCGATAAAGAGACATTAGATCCAATTTGTAAACTATCATGATGTGCATAGGTATCAGATAACATAGATCTATAACCCTTTATAGTAACAGGCTGCAGTTTGATTTCGTCAAACAAGTATACTAGAAAGTTTGCAATGTCTGGTATAGAGGGATCAAATATATCTACAGAATGATCCCTACACCAACGACGAAAAACCTTCCACTTAGCCGCATAGTTTAGCGAAGAGGAGGTCCTCCTACAGTTAGAAATCGCGTCCACTGCTCGTCCTGTAAAGTGCTTGCCATGCAAGAAGGACCGCACAACGGAAAAACGTGAAGGTTGAGACCTTGCGGGTTGTGATGGAGTTGGCGCGATTTCCCCTGCGAAAGAAGATCCTCTCGTGGAGGAAGCTTCCGCGGTAGGTCCCACAACAGACACCTGAGTAGATTTATCCACGGTCTCTGTGGCGACAGAGATGCTACCAACAGAATCTTGCATTGAGATTGTTTTATCTTTAGCAATACTTGTTGAATTAACGGCGCTGGAGGATACGCATATCCTATCATTCCGTCCCAAGGGATCGACAGAGCGTCTACTGCAAATGCTCTTGGATCCGGACACGGAGACACATACGTCTGCAACTGATTGTTGAGATGTGTCGCAAATAAGTCTATCATTGGCCGTTCCCATTGGTAGCAAATCTGATTGAATACTTGTTTGTTGAGAGTCCACTCCGATGGCAATAAGCGACCCTTTCGTGAAAGGGAGTCTGCTAGCACATTCAGACGACCCGGTATGTGACGGACCGAAAGAAGAACGTGATGTTCTAACGCAAACAGAAGGATTCTTTCCGTTAGATTGAACAACGGAACTGAATGAGTGCCTCCCTGATTCCGTATATACGCCACTACTGTCGTATTGTCGGATAGGATTTGGACATGAGCATCGTGAATAATGTCCATCCAGTGACGTAACGCAAGCCAAATTGACATCATTTCCTTGATGTTTATGTTCTTGCACAGGAATTGCGGATCCCAAAGACCCTGGCATCTCGAATCCGTTGGGATTAATGATGCACCCCAACCTGTTTGACTGGCATCCGTCATAACAGTAAAACTCGGATCCGGCAACTGCAGCGGAACTCCTTGAGTTAACCACTGAATGTTTGCCCAAGTCTGAATCTCTTGTTTCACTTGATCTGACAAGAGAACGTCTACATCGAGCGAATGAATTTTCACACTCCAATTCTGAGTCAGGAAAATTTGAAGAGGACGTGTGCGTAGCCGCCCCATCGGAATGAGATCCGCGGTGGCTCCGCACAGACCTATCAGTCTCATAAATTCTCTCGCCGTGACTTTGTCTGCGTGCAGACAATAGCAAGCGTAACAACTGACTAATTTCGCTCTGGTTAACGGCAGACGAATGAGATTGTTGTGCGTCTCGAAGCTCATTCCCAGATGAGTGAATGACTTGGACGGCACCAGATCCGACTTCTCCTCGTTTACTATAAAACCGAGACGTCGGAGCAATAGGAGAAGATTCTGAACATCGTTCTGAAGCGTTAACTCGTTGCCGTACCTCTGAAGAATGTCGTCCAGGTAGGCCGACGTTACCGCAGACGAATGAGCTCGGAAGTAGATCATTACCGAGTTCATTACCCGAGTGAAAGCCCAGGGTGCTAGATTCAATCCGAAGCACATCGCCCGGAATTGATACACCACTCCCAGGACTGCAAAGCGTAGATACTTTCGGAATGTCGGATGTACCATGACGTGAAAGTACGCATCTTTGAGATCTATGCTCGTTGCATAATCGTTCACCCGAATACTCGCTCTGACCGATCGAATCGTCTCCATATAAAACTTCGGAGCGACGATCAGCTTGTTTATCCAGCTCAAATCTATGACTGGACGGAACGAGCCGTCTGGTTTTGGAACCAGAAACAGATGGCTGTAGAATCCCAGAGATTCCTGGTTTTCTACGACCTCTACCGCGTTCTTCATTAAAAGAGACTGCACCTCTGATAACAGAGCGTCTCTTTTCTGTGGATTTGACGGAAGATGAGTCCACTTTGGACTTCGAGTTAATGGAGGCTTTCGTTTGAAGGATATCTTTAGACCTTCCGAAGTCACTCCTCTCACCCAAGGGTCGTCCGTAATCGACGCCCACTCTTGTGAAAAACTCGACAACCTTCCGCCAACCGGAACGCGATAGAGGTTTAAGCCATCACCTCCTGGACCTGCGAGGCCTGCAGTAGGAGAAACCACGTCTTCCGCGACCCGCACCTCGCCTCGTCGGCCTCGGGGCGTCCGACCGATTGTCCCGGCCTGAAGGACGTCCCGAACGAGAGTCACTATCCTGACGGTCTCTCGAATAAGACCAAGAGGACGCACCGGAACCTCTATAGGAACCTCTCTTGGGCGCATTAGACCCAGAAGTGCCTGTCTTATTCGTGTCTGCTGTATCCGACTTTTTAGGAGCCGATATGAACAACAGAGAATCATTAGCTTTCTTTTTAATTTTATCATAAATAGCGGAAAGCTTGCCGTCAAAGAGAAGTTCTCCTGAGACCGAAGCGACTCTAAGAGAGTTCTTCACCTTAGAATCCACTAGTGTGGATGTAGCTAGGGCTGCGTCACGTCTAACCAACTCCAGATTTGCCACTGAAAGGGCGGAGTTACACGTGGAATAAGCTACTGCCCTTGAAAGAAGTCTTAAAGAGGATTGTATATCCTGAAACTCTTCCCCTTGAAGGCGCAGTGATAACGCCTTAGTAAGGTGATCTGCGTAAGATAAGGCATCTAAATTGGCTCTGTTAGACGCAATAGCTGTTTCCAACACCGCGGTTGGAATAGAAGCTGACGACGGTAATGATAGCTCTAAGTCTTCCGCCTCGTCGTCCATACGCAGAGGAACTCTCGGTATACCCTGTCCTGCCGTATCGAATTTATTCCTTGCATTAATGAAAGGCAGGTTGAGAGTATTAGCGGACAAGAAACCTGCTTTCCCCGTCCTGGAAGCAAGTTTAAATATAGCGTCGTTCAATAATTCAAATGTTCTAGCAACATTATTGGACTGCGACGGAAACTCGGGAGCGATGTCCCTGAACCGCTCAAAAAATTCAGAGTCCAATGACGCTATAATTCTCTTGTCCGGAAGCGCAGCAGTCTGGCCCGACGGAACAACTTGAGGGAGAAAGTGCCGGATGAAGTCCACGGCAGCTTTATGTTGTTCCGAAAGGGATAGCTCCAAGTCATCCGTATCCCTTTCACCATCCGGTCGGACCTCACGATGTTCCCGGTCGTCCGCCCCCGATGCTTCGGCGGAGCGTACCGACCCAGTGCCGTCGGATAATTCTCGATCCGACACCATTTCTGTCGGCTGCTGGGATGCTGCGATAAGCTGTGCTATCTGCACAAGAATGTCCGGCGTCGAGACCTGCGGAGGCGCAGTCTTTCGCTGCTTCGCCGAGGGCAGCTCAGCATCAGATGGCTCCCGCATACTTTTCCTATGCAAACGTCCGGAGTCCATCGGTCTCGAATCCCTGGCTGCCGGATGGTGTGACCTGGTCGCCGAAGAATCCTTCATCGGCGAAGCTGGTAATATATCGGCGGTCACGCAGCCAAGGTGCGGTCGTGTGCGCTGACGAGAAGAGGAAGCCTTAACAGTCTCTGCGGACTGCTTATACAACGGAGCGTCCCGAGCGACGGACGTATGCTCCGCTAAAGACACATTTTGTACCACAACATCTGGTCCCAGATGTTGTTGTACGAGAGAGGGACCTCTCTCGCTCGCGACCCGGCTGGACCTGGACGAGCTAGGAACCGGACTAAAAGGCTTCCTCCGTTCTCGCTTACTATCCGCCGTCACTGGGTGTGCATCTATTATGTTTATAGTGCTCGCATCACCCAAAATTTCCTCTTGGACCGCATCGGACGAACCCGGCTGCCGAACCATTCGGTGAATGGACGCTACACCGGGCGAGCTAGCGGACGACATTTGTCTAATCTCCATGAGCACTTTTGCCGCTAGCTCTGAATTCATTTGTGATGACGGACGCACACTTGAAGAAGATAACATGGAAACATCACCCTGTTCTGGTTCCTCTGAAATAGAAACTGAGAGAGTAGAGTGACCTTGTGGAGAAAGAGCCGGCATCGCCCTTTCTCCAGAAACAACATATCGTGACACACGTTTCCAATGTTTCTCATCCCAATGTTCACATATAGGACAGGGATTAATGCGAGAACACTGACTACAATTAATACAATGATCATGAAAGTCAGAGGAAGATTTCTTCCTATTACAATTTGAACAACGTCCCTTCATTGTGAAAGAACAACAATAAGTCCTAGTTACTCGCAAAAACCCCTGACACAAAGATACATAATAACATGATCCATTAATAAATGAAAAAACAATTGCAAAACAAAATAATTTTGAAAAAATATTTTTTCAGAGAAGCCCAAGTTGCTGAAAAGTAACGTTGAGCCCCGATGGATCCGATGGCAAAGTGTGGTCAAAAATTTTAAATTTATATAAAATAATTAATGAGACACTTTCGGATAATATAAATGTATCTTATAATGAGATAAACTACCACAAAGGCAAACAGCCCCCCTCAAAAAAGGCTGTTGCCAATGAAAACAAACAGTGTAAACACACTAGAAAACATGACTCCAGGCACTGAAAAAACTGGCCCGGAATCAGTCATCAATTACACTCTATCTGATGCAAAACAGAGACTCCCAGGGGAGAATCTGTAGAACATCAGATGGAAGATGCAGAACACAAACGTTATACACCCATGGGTGAAAACGTAACTATGGGGAAAATAACAAAAAACATTCTGTAACCAAGCAACTCTCCCAGGAAATTTTAGAAATGAAATTTCTCAAAAATATGCCAAAAGCATGGGAGAATTGCCAGGGGGGACTTTAGAAGGCTAGGGGAGAGGAAACACTGAATAAGGAGTGCAACAATTAGCAAGAATGACAACAAGAGGCCCATGCCTCGAAAATAGGCAACTTAACATAATTTCATCAAAAATTTTTAAGTACAGCCCTGATTATTTTTTGCCACTTCTTTTTCCTCTCCTCCTTCTATCCTCCTTAGAATCACATTTTCTCCAAAAATTACGTGTCTGGCATCCTTTAAACTGAGATTTACAAGCACAAAGATCAGTGAGATGTTGACTGATGAAGGGCCAAACAGAGAATGATAATTGGCGCCAATTTCGGGACGACTGCGTCACTGCGCATGCGCAGTAGAGGCGTAGTATGGAGGTCCTTTAGGACATGATTTCTTTTTGTTTTGGATGCAAATTTTGGGGATTGGGGGGCAAAATTTGTGTTTGGCCCTGGTTTTGTTAGAGTTAGCACCAGCTAAGTCTGGGTCATTGGTACAGTATAAAAATATCAGTGGGCGCCCACTGTGAACATGTGGAAAAGTGACTGCCCACGGCGACTGTACTGTAGAGGTCACCCTAGAAGGGTATGGGAAAGGTAAATATTGAGGCCTGACTAAACTAAGTTCAAAGGTCAGCGGCAAAATTTTTTGACAGAAATGGAAGAAAATGGACAGCTCCCATATAGATGTCACCCCACACAAGCACACCAAGATTGCAAGCGATCCAATCATAAATGTGCCCTGCAGGGTCTCAAAGGGAAATATTGATGCTTAGCCGCACTAAGTTTTTACTAAGTTCATCGAAGGTCGTTGCAACATTTTTTGACGGAAATCGAAGAAAATCGATAGTTCCCATCTACAGGAAACCCCAAATAAGCATATAAAGTTTCAAACCGATCTGATCATAAATGTGCCCTGTAGGACATGACAAAGGAATATATTGATACCTGTCTAAACTAAGTTCAAAGATCGTTGCCAGCGGCAAAATATTTTGACGGGCTGACAAGGAAGAAAATCGATAGCTCCCATCTAGAGGACACCCCAAACAAGCATACCAAGTTTCAAAGCAATCCAATCATAAATGTGCCCTGTAGGGTGTGCCAAAGGGAAATATTGAGGTTTGACTAAACTAAGTTCTAAGAACATTGGCCACGGCAACATTTTTTGAAGGAATTTGAAGAAAATCGATAGCTCCCATCTAGAGGACACCACAAACAAGCATACCAGGTTTCAAAGTGATCCAATCATAAATGTGCCCTGTAGGGTGTGCCAAAGGGAAATATTGAGGTTTGACTAAACTAAGTTCTAAGAACGTTGGCCGCGGCAACATTTTTTTACGGCAATTGAAGAAAATCGATAGCTCCCATCTAGAGGTCACCCCAAACAAGCATACCAAGTTTCAAAGCGATCTGATCATAAATGCGACCTGTGAGGTGTACCCAAAGGAAATTGTGGACGTACGTACTAACGTACTAACATACTAATGTATGTACGTACATACGTACGTACATACATACGTACGCCGACGGACGAGAAGTGACGGCAATAGCTCAGCTTGATTTGTCAAGCTGAGCTAAAAAAACATCTCTAAAAGAAAAATCTCACTATATCACAGGCAGATTCATGGATGCACCTTCCCCTCTTACCAAGACAGGAGACATGATATTATCTGGTAGTGGATGTCCAAGTGTTATCACAGATAATATTGTACCAAATACATTCTGCTGTAGCTCCTGCACTGGGCTTTTACTGTATGGGCTGTTATAAATTAGCTTCCTTTTTTCAAAATTTGAATGAATTCAAATAAAACTGTGGGAATATTTTGGAAGCAACTGAACAGCAACACTGACCTCCTATTTTTCAAATTCTCCCCATGAGAATTTCCGGCACCCCCGCTGACAAGAAGGCATATCTCCTCTCAACTCGTTAAATATAAGAGATGATGCTTCACATCATGTCCAATGACTGAAAATGTGACACCCCCCAACCTATTTTAAATCCTGGATCCACCACTGCTTCAGATCAGCTTTTGGTATAAAGAGTATTTACTAGTCAGCTTTATTTATGTATATTTGACCCCTTTGAACTTTTGCAAAATATATTTCTAAGTTTTCAGAATGTAATTTAACCCTTCTAGAACGATACCATAATGTCAGATCAGCTGTTTTCACACACTGCAAAGAACAAGTGCTCAACACAGGAGAGATGTCAAAAACACCAGATGACAATTTTTTATCAATTCTGTTCTGAAATTGTCAAAAATATTATCAAATATATTCTTTTTCTTGCTTTACTTTTGTTGAGCAGCTGCAGTTAGTGCAATGGGTGTTTTCCAAGCCCAATTATGAAGCACTTTCAAGGGCCTAGAAGTGTGATTTTAAAATTCAAGCACCTTTAAGCCCTTTCAATGACTTATAGAACTCCTGTGATTGTGTTCTACTGCTAAACTGAGGTTTAATCCATTATTTCTATGTTTGACAGAGCTTTGTCAAACAAAAGTCAATAGATTAGGCCACACAAAGTAGATCTTCTGTTTCTCAGGCCATTATTTGTGAAATTGCATGCGGGCGAGCGGTTTTTTATTTTATTTTTTATTTCAGTAATTTCTTCTTTGACATCAAAAGTTCATGTTCTTGGTTTGATTTTTAGGCCTCATAATCTGCAGAATAGCATGGGTGGTGGTATATTTCATCCCTTGAGTGCAAGACGGCTTTGCAATGCTAAAGCATTGCAAAGCCTTCTTGCACTTTAGGGACAAATTCATCATTTTTTTTAACTTGAATATTAGACATAAACCATTTAATTTTAATTTTTTTTAAGTTTAAATTGGTTATAAAAAGAGAGCATGCAGCAGCCTGAGAACCAGATTTTTTATTTTTTTAGGCCTTACATTATTCTGTTAAAGGATCAGTTGCATCAGACCAAATATGCAGTAAAAAACAAATATATATATTTCAAAAAAAATTTTAAAAACATATCATATAACACCCTCATTGAAATGAGCTCATCAAGCGTTCCAATGAGTGGGTCACATGATATGGTTTTAATAAAATTTTCTGAAAAATTTGAAAAAAATAAAATCAGCAAAATTTGCTGTGTCTTCAATAAAAAACGACTCTGAAGTTGCCTTGTAAAAATTTGGACCACCTTGAAATAAGGTGACTTTTGCACTAAATTAAAAAAAAATAACCACCTATGACATTTTACTGTATATAAAATGATGTAGGAGCCAATATTCATAGTAACTAAAAATAAAATCAACAGATAAACTAGACAGAAGCATGACCCCACACAACACATGACACAAACGAGGTTGAAGAGCAAACTGCGATTTGTTACTCGTACATGAGCTATGTCTGTCTGTAAGACACATATGATGACCCCACAAAGTCTACCACACACAAACTATGTACCAAACAGGTGAAATTCTACAAAAAATTGACTGAGTTCAACAACCTATAATTTTGTGGAATATTGAAGCAAATCAAAATCCTGACAATATGCACACCTCTGGTGTATGTACAAACATTTTGGGAAATAAAAAAGTCCTCGCTTAAAAACTATGAGAGGAATTAGCAGGACAAACAATGTACCCTAGATGTGGAGACAAATGGATGGAGAGAAGGATGGACAGACAGGTGGTTGGACAGTTGGATGGTGGTCAGATGGATTGACAGACAAGGGTAAAACAATATGCCCCTCCATCTATTCATCGCAGGGACATAAAAAAAGAAAGTGATCAGTCAAACCAAACACGTTTATGCTTGCAGTGAAAATCTGTGACACCGGCAAAAGATTGTGTGATTTTGTGTTCAAACATTCTTTCAAAACAACTATTTTTCTTAACTAAGACCTCTTGTGGAGGGCATTTTTCTAGAAAAGAACACTTTGGATGAAAACTTCACTTTTAATTCACATATTAAGTGGGTCAAAAATATCTAGCTTGTAAGGCTGCATGATATTTAAATTTGAATACCGGTGACAATATCAAAAAAATATCGCGATATTCCGGTATATCATCAAATATTTGTTCAAAGTTGAGAAAGTAGTCCGATATCACCGCTGTTATGATACTATAGGAAACTGTCTTTTTTCTACATTATTATAAAAGAGGGTTAATAAATTTATACTGTAACAAATGTGAGTAAAAATGGTCCTTGGATTACTGAAAGCTGGGAGTCATCCATCAGCCTATAAGGGAGAGCTGATGCTGAGACTTGGCCATCTGGTCTGCTTTCAGGGGGAACAGATGACGGGGATATGATTTACGGATAAAATTGGGCAGTATAAACTCTTCAATGCATATTTGCTTGTACAGTGGGACTCTAAAATTTCTTCACTGTGATGGCAAGATTAAAGCAGACAAAAGTATTATTGTCTTGTATCCTTGTTTCTCATCAAGCTGCACACAAGCAACTTACAAAGAGTAATTATTACAGCAATAGCGTGGCTCAGTGAGTACTAAGTTACCCACAACAACCAACAGTGTTTTTACAGAAGTTTAATGGACAATAGGGATTTGCTGTGTTTCAAACTTTCTGTACAATCAAATCCGGAAAACCAAGTATATGTTGAGAATATTTCATGTACCGGGTATGAAGTTTATGGAAAAAAACAAACTAATATCCCCCACAAGTCTTAAAAAAACATGTCTGTTTGTTGATACATGGTATAGTTCAAAGGTCAGAAGCCAAAGTCAGGTAATATCTTGCTGTTCATCGATTGTCCAAGAAGGGGAAAGACCCTTCCTGTTTCACCGATCATCCATTAATTGTGTCGTAATTTGGAAGCCACTCCAGCCAATGCATTTAGTTAAAACCACAGTTTTGTAGACATTATTGCTTAGTTTAGCACCTGACATTGCATAACCGACTAGTCGATTATTCGTCATCTACTACCCGGCGATTAGGCAATTAGTCGATTAGTAAAAATTATAAATTCACCTAACCTCCCTCTCTGCCTCTCTGTGCACGTGCGCTAGACACCTTTCGGTGTCTGTATTCAGTTTTTCCCTCCAAAAATTCTCATCCCCCCACCCCCCCCCCCCCCCCCCCCCCCCCCATTAAATTTTAATCCTGGCTACGCGCATGGTTTCCAAGACGGATAAAAAAAAAAAAATCAGCCCAGATCGCCAGTATACAGCCTACAGTTCAAATGAATAATGCATCATTCTCATCTCACGACCAACCAACTTAACAGAATGTCATTGCTGCCAAGTCCCCAGCATTAAATATTCACCCGTAACAGTGAGTGACACTGCACGCCGGTAAACTTGAGCCTAGGTACGCCTCCACCCTCCCCCGGCCCTACAGTGTTTCATAAAGTCCTTCATCTGCCACTCAACCAACTCTGAACCGGTGTATTGGGAAGTAATGACTGTGCGAATGAACTCAGTCACCAGAACTGGCAGAAGCATGAAAATGTCTGTAATGCAGAAAGGTAATTCCAGTCTAGTACTGTAAGGGAGGTAATCAAATTAGCTATCAAAGAACTCAGCTATTTTCGACATTGCTGACAGGGTCTTCGCAATATGTGATGCCCATATCTCTCACCAAATTTAAATTGCATCGTTCCATGGCTGATTTTAAATAATATATTATAAGTGATCAGCTCAGACTTTGATATCTCGAATCTTTTCAATTTTTTATTGACTTTTGGTCATTAAAGCCTTTAAGATCACGCTCGTCTGGTCACCATTGCAGTGTTGTTAAGCTGACAAGTCATAACAACAGAACAACTTTTTTGCTTCAAGCGAAGTTTAAGACGCCAGTATTGCAGTCTCTCTGGCGGATTGCTGGTTTGGGGTTTCAGCCTTAAAACGTCCCCCACGCCAGTCACTTAACCGTGGCAAAATTTATTCTTTTTGTTAAAACGAAAGAAATGTAGTTGAAAGCACGAGTGACAAAAAGTGAGTCGCGTAGAAAATCAGGGCGGGCAAGTGCATTTAAAGCCTATTAGTATTAGTTCTGCAGGGCGAGACTTTTGCTGTATTTTTACACCCCTGTCGACGGAACGGGAAAATCATTATCGATCGTTTCCCATGATGCAAAATGACGGAAACGAAATATGATTTCCCATGATTTTTGAAATATTGAGGCCTGTAATAGAGAAGACATATCATACAAAGGCAGCACAGATCAAGGAATTCTGTATACTTAGCATGAAAACTATGCTAACTGGATGCAGCGAGTTCCCAATTTTTAAGGTTAGTCCGGACTAAGCCCCAAAAATTAGGATGGCATATTTGAGAATGAGAGAATATCCCCCACAAACATACGCCATATACAATAAAACTCCAACTAAATACAGGATATAATTACGGACAAAACAGCTTCCCTCATAGTTACATACCTACCAAGCCGGAGGAGAGGTAAAAAAAATCCCCCCCCCTCCCCCGGTAATTAATATCGCCTGCTATATAACGTACACCAGTATCAGCATACACAAATAGGTCGAAAACCAGAGATATAATATATAACATACACATGTCCAACAGAACCACAATGAACGATCTGTGGAAAGTAACACACTTCCGAGGTAACCCACAGGCGACCCCATTCAGGCGTACAATAAATTTCAGTAACAGCACTCCCCGGCGTGTACTATCCGATATCTATGACACTGTAAACAATGCAAATATACGAGAGTGTAAACAAGGTGTATTCGATTGAGTATCGACATTAATAAAAACCTGGATCTAGAAATGGAAGTAGGTATGATTAACAGGCTCGACATGGACCGCCCTGAAATAATTCATAATTTCTAAGGTCCATAACATACAATAATGCATCTGCCTAATAAACCATTATTATGCGCTTGAGCATTGAAAAACTCGCATGTAATCTGAATACCAGTTAACTGGCTATGCAGCCTCTGAGGTACCCAAAGACTAGCAATTTATTTATGACGAATTATGCACTCGTATATGACATATAAACAAACAATCACAGGAAACCAACCAACCAAAACGTGGACGTGCCCATGAGGTCGCCATAGAACACGACCCAGCCGCCAATCGAGAAGTCATGAAATGCATGTATGTATTTAAACTCATACGAGGCTTCAAGTCATATCCAACCCTCCTCACCCACATTACTTAATCGTTTTTGTGTTAGTCATAAAATAATATAGGAACTGCAATGGTTCTCTCACATCTAACCGACTCCATTATCCCACTATGGGCGGAGAAGAATGTGAAGAACAAAAACTTCCTCTGATAAAGAAGGTCCTCTTGTGGAGGAAGCTTCCGGGGAACGTCCCATAACAGACACTTGAGAAGACTGATCCAAGGTTTCTGTAACGATAGAGGTGCTACTAGTAGGATTCACAATGAGACTGTTTGATCTTAAACATAATGTACAGAACCAACTGAATTGGAGGATACGCGTATCCTATCATTCATCCCCATGAGATCGGCAGAGCGTCTACTGCATACGCTCAATGATCTGAGCATGACGACACGAACGACGGTAACTAATTGTTCTGGTGCATCGCAAACAGATCTATCATGGGGCGATCCCTCTGGAAGCAAATCTGTCCAAATACTCGCTTGTTGAGCATCTACTCCAACTGCAACAAGTGACCTTTCCGAGAGAGCGAGCCTGCTAGTACGTTCAGACGACCTGGTATATGACGAATAGAAAGATGAACATGATGATTCATGACGTATTAGGAAAATCTGCTCCATTAGTTGGCATAACGGAAATGAATAGGTGCCTCCCTGGTTCCCTATGTACACTACTACTGTCGAGTTGTACGACAAAATTTGAACATGGACGCCCGTTATCATGTGAATCCAATGTTGTAGCACTAGCTATATTGACATTATCTCATTGATGTTTACGTGTTTCTCCTGGAAGCAAGTGTCCTAAAGGCAAAGACACTTCAAGAGTGCGGGACTTAGGGTCGCGCCCCAACCCGTCTGACTCAGATCCGTCATAATTGTGAAAGCCGGATCCAGCAGTTGCAGCGTAATTCCCTGAGTTAACCATTGAATAACTGCCCAATTTGAACCCTTGTTTTACTAGGTCCATTAAAACAATACTAGTTCAAGCGAAAGCATTTTCACACTCCAGTTCTGAGTAAAGAATATCTGGAGGGGATATGCACGCAGACGGGCCATCGGAATGAGATCCACAGCCGCTCCGCACAGCTCCAACAATCGCATGAATTCCCTCACTATTAATGCATTTGAGTGTAGACAAAAGCGAGCATAACAACTGACTAATTTCGCTCTGGGTAATGGCAGACGAACCAGACTGTTGTGAGTCTCAAAGCTCAATCCCAAGTGAATAGATGACTTGGACGGAGCCAGATCCAACTTTTTCTCGTTTACAATGAAACCGAGACGTCAGAGTAATAGAAGCTGACTGAACATCGTTCTGAAGAATAATTCTGTTGCCGTATCCCTGTAGAAGGTCGTCCAAGTAAGCCGACGATACCGCAGACAAATGAGCTCGTAAGTAAGACATTACAGAGTTCATTATTTGAGTGAAATGCCCAGGGGGCCAGATTCAGACAAAAACATATTGTTCTTAACTGATACACCTTCCCTTGCATGGCAAACCGCAGATACTTTTAGAATGCCGGATGTACCAGGACTTTTACAGACTGAATGATTTCCATGAATAAACTTTTGGAGCCATGATAAGCTTGTTATCCACCTCAAGTCTATTACTGGTCAGAAGGAGCCATCTGGCTTTGGTCTGAGGAACAGGTGACTGTAAAAATCTTGAGAATCCTGGTTCTCGACAACCTGTATTGCTTCCTTCGATAAGAGAGCTTATACCTCCAGTAGGAGAAACTCTCTTATGCAAGAACTTGATGGAAGATTTGTCCAACGTGGACAACTTGTTAGTGGGTTTTTTACTTGGAACGATAGCCATAAGCCATCTGAGACTACGCTTCTCACCCACTGATCTTCCATGATTGTTATCCAGTTTTTTGCGGAGCTTGATAACCTTCCACCAACTGGCTAGCAATAGAGGTCTAAACCATCACCTGTATGACCTGCGCGGCTTACGGGAGGAGAAACCACATCCTCCCCGTGAAAAACTTTGTCTCCTCAGCCTAGGGGCATCTGACCTATAGTCCCGATCAGACCTATTCCCCTTTCCCGAGTCGCTATACTGACGACCTCCAGAGTAAATATACGAGGGTTCTGTTCTTGTACTATCGTGAGGAGTTTTTTTTTGTCTGGAACGTCCTCCTTTACTCTTGTCTGTTGAAGTGGGTCACTGATACGCTGACTTCATAAGCAGAGCACTAGATGCTTTTTTAGTAGCCTGTTCATAAACTAACGAAAGCTAGTCGTTGAAAATAAAACGTCTGGAAACCAGAGCGACTCGGAGAGAGCTTTTCACCTTGTCATCTTATCAGTGATGGCGACGCAAGGGCAGCATCACATCTGATTAACTACAGATTAGCCACTGTTAGGGCGGAGTTATACGTGGTATACATAATTGCCCTGGAAAGAACTCTAAGAGAGGTACGAGCATCCTCAATTTCCTTCCCTTGAGACGTTGCGCCATAGCTCTTGTAAGATGATATGCGTAAGACATAACGTCCAAATTTGCTCTATCTGAAGAAATTGCCGTCTCAAGTGTGTCTGAGCAAATAGTGAATGATACAGGTAAAGGTACCTCTAGATCCCCAGTCTGCTCATCCAAACCCAGAACTCTCTGAACATCTTCCCCGACAATTTGGTCCAAAAAACTCAAGAGGATAAATACGGCATCGTGTGTATGGCTGAAGGCCTGCGAAACCTGCATAAACTGAACTGGAAAAGAAAGGACTTCCTCGTTTGTCCGGAGAAAGTCTGCGCCTAATGCCACCAGCGGTTTCTCTCTTATCATGGCAGCATTCTGATTCGGCAGAACAAAATCAGGGTAGTATTGATGGATGAAAGCCATCGCAACCATGTACTGTTCTGAAAGGGAAGGGTAATCCTCTTCCTGATCCCTTTCACCATCCAAGAGAATCAGCTGCAAATCTCGGTCCATTGCATCTGCGTGAACAGACGCCTCGACTGACCCAGACTGTCCGACAGATCAGATTCTGAGTCTGAGGGAGGCTGCATCTGCACTTGCTGGAATGCTGTGATCAGCTACGCAATCTGTGACAGCAAGTCTGTCATCGAGGCCTGAGGAGCAGCGGTTTTCCATTCCTTAGCCACATGCTGCTCCTGGGACGGTGTGTCGGAAACGGATCCTTTCTTCAAACGTCCCGATGATCAAGGCCTCGTCTCCCTAGCTACCTGATGGTCCGACTTCACAGGCGAAGAGTGGTTCCTTCTTCGTGCAACAGGATGGATATCCGAAGTCGGGTAGCTAGGATGTGGTCGTGTGTGCTTAAATAACATGACAGAAGACAACCCCGGCTGCAGACTAGACGGAGCATCCCGAGCGGTGGGCAGACAGATATTTGCTCGGTCTCGTGCAAGTTTCCAACTAGAAAACTTCATTTTGGCCTTGTGAAACGTAGCGGAGGAAGCCTTGACTGAAGCCAACCCCGGCTGCAGACTAAACAGAGCTTCCCGAGTGGAGGGTGGACATTTGCTCCGGCTTGTGCAAGTTTCTCAAAACAACATCTGACCCTAGACGTTGCTAGATTAGAGAGGGGGGGGGGGCTCTCCTGCTTGCAGTCTAACAGACCTCGCCGAGTACAAGAACTTGCTGACTTCCTCCCTATTTCCTCCCTATTTCCGTCATCGCTGGGTGAGCTATTTATATTATAGTGCTCGCTCTACCCAATCCACTTCTTAGACCGCAACAGACTTACCCGGCGTCACGGCACCCACGGACGGAGTTCCGCCTCACTGGTCGAGCTAGCTGTTTGCAAGAGATTAAAACCTTTAACAAAAGGCCCTAACTCTTGCAATAATGAGCACTGCAGCTAGCCCTATATGCTCCATGGAGCACAATGACGATAGCACACTTGGATGGGCGTCAGAATATCATCACCATGTTCATGTTCCTCTGAAACAGAAACTGACAGAATGAATTAAAACGCGGTGAGAGCCCTGATCCACAGAACCTCACTGCCAACAACGTACTGCGACACCCATCTCCAACATCAGTCATCCCAGTGCAACACAAGAATGACAAGAGTCCGCAGGAGTGTATCAAATAAAGTCGATATCTGTCCTCCAAACTCCACAACAATATATATATATAACTGAGATACATGAATAATAACAATCATACTTAAATTCAAAATATTTTTTGTAAACAAAAAATTTTGAAAAAAAACGCCCAAGTTCCCAATGGCATCCTGATAGAGCCTAAGTGTGGTCAAAAAACAAAATTTTTTTGAGCTACACTACCGGAATAACAATCCATGTATCCTACAGTATAATACAGTAATAAAATATAAAAAAAACTACCTATATATGAGGACGCTGATAATGTAAACAACATCAATGTAAACAAGACATCAGGCACACAAAAAGGCCCAAAGTCAGAACCAATTGAAATGTTATCAGATGCAAAGCTGGATCTTCATACAAAGAAAAAACGATACATCAGCTAGAAGATGGAAGACTAAATGGCCTAACACCCCTAGGGTGAGGACGTAACCCTGGGGAAGAAACAGAATAATATTCTGTAATAAATGTTAAACTCCCAAGAAATTTAATAAAAAGTTTCAATAAAAAATAGCCAAAAAGCTTAAGAGTTTAACAGGAAGGGTTCATGGAAGGATAGGGAAGGAATACTTAACAAACAGTGGAATAATCATTTTTAAAAATGATGACGTCAGGCATATGTCCAGAAATTGGGAAACATAAAATAATTTTATAAATATTATCAAGTTACAGCCCTGAATGTCCAAAACCACCGTTTGAACACTTCCTTTATCCAATAACAGCCTTGTATCCACCAATTCTTGCATTGCTTTGTGTCTGGCATCCTCAAAAAAGGAGATTTTAAAGCACAGATGTCATTTCATTGTTGATGACTTTAGGGCCAAAGAAAGAATGATGTTGGTGCCAATTCCAGTCACTTACTAACGTCTGCGCATGCACGGAGAGTAAATGTATGGCGGGTCAGATAGGACTTTTTAATTTTTGATCCTGCAAGCAAATTTTGAGGATTGGGAGGTTCAAAATTTGTGTTTGGCCTTTAATAACTTTGAGTTAAGCACCAGCTAGTCTGGGCCATTGGTTTACAGTGTAAAAATATCCAAATGGCATTAATCGTTTCAACACTATCTATGTGTATAATGTTTGAGTTCATCTAATTGCAGCTGAAGTCTCCCTGTTTCACAGTTTAACCAGGTGTTTTCCTCTCTCGCCTCTTTCAACTCAGTGGCTAAGCAGTCTGTGGCCTCCTTGACTGCTCTATTCACTGCAGAGTTAATGAGTGACTTTACATCAGTAAACAAAATTGATTTCAGCTGCTGAGCTAAAGCTCTTACATCAGAATTTGATAATTTCCCTGCCATAGTTTCTGAATAACTATTAGAAAGCCAATCTGATTCCTGTGATTCAATGTTAATTCTGCAGGAATTTTATGTGGGCTGGAAAGTTTATATTTTGGTTTATATCTTCTCATTACACAAAATGAGACAAAGACAGTTTTACTTAATCCAGCTCCCAATCAATTTTCAAAATCAAATGAAAGTTGTTACCACGAAAACGGGTGATTACAAAATTGAATCACACGGACATCAACCAAAATAACTCATTACAATATCATCCAACTCTACAAATTAACTGCCATACAAATTAAAATTCTCCATCTATGTGTTGACTTTCAAAACAATTCTTAGCCAACCAAAAGCGCTCATTCTGGCCCACGGAAATGTAAGCAACATTATTTTATACTTTGCAAAAATTATACACCGATTGGAGTTTTTTTTCTGAATAAATTAGACATATAGACATGCTTTTTTTTATCTCAGCTTTAGTGAGTTATTTCCATGTGAGAAAACTACATAATGGGACTATTAAGCCCATTGATGCCTCCACTTCCGGTTCAGTTCTGCCAGTTTTCAGTTGAGCTTTCCCTAAAGTCTGAAGATGGAGAGTGACTTCTCCCTCAGTTTTCCCCCTAGTCTGGACACTGTTTTGACATTGTGTGCATACGGTAAAGGGTGAAGGCAAAAATATCTGTAATAAGTAAACATTTTGTGTCTGTCAATGAAAATTTCCAAACTATCACAATAATAAAATTTACTATGTGCAATTTGTATCAGTAAATACACACCTTCAAGGCAGGCTCTCACTTCATGTAATTTCTTTTCACTTGCCATTCGAACCACATTCTCTGCCTGCTCTAGGGTTAGAACACTCATTTTGTACTGTTTACCACTTTTCTTCAGTGACAAAAGTGGCTGGTGGTCCTTCTCAGTCATCGCTTCTGAAAACACTTCACCATCCCTGATGAAAAAAAATAAAAATGTGAATAAGAATGTTGAATTCCTATCTACCAGAATCCGGTGTCTAGTAAGACACGAAAAGAAGGACACAACATAAATTTTACAACTTTTGAGACGCTTTTTAGGATTATATTTGATAAATCTAATATTGTATTTTCTGTCTTCTCAGAGTAACCATTCACTGACGATTGACCTGAAACTTACTCTTTTAACTTAAAATTTGTTCATATATTTTTGTCTTGTTACAATTTATGGCAGAGCACCTACAGGTACTCCCCCATAAATTCTAGTAAGGCAAATCCATACAGATGAAATACATTCACTTCATAGATAACATCATCCACATCCACAGAATATGAAACCTTCAAATTATGATACCTGTGCTTAAAAATGGAGCCCAAATATGGGCTTCCCACACTCAACCAATTAACGTTAACATATCAAGTTAAGGAAGCCATGACTTAGTTAGAAATGCACCAATATTAATTTAGTTCAAAACCTGCTTCCAACCTTTCTCATCCCAAATTTCACAAGTAGCACAAGTATTTGAAGGAGTGCAGTGGCTACAAGCAAGACAGCAAGCAAGTAAATCTGAGGTAGACTTCCTGGACTTACACTCTGAACAAATATTTTTCACAGAAGATTCAATAATTAACAATACCAAAAATCCTAAGTCCGCTGCACCCCTAAATAGTAATACAGAAATTATTCATAGCAAGGATATATAACATAGACATACATAAACATTTTCGAAAAAGAAAACAAAAATTTCGACAATATTTCTGAATCAAGCTTAAGTACCCCAAGGGAACCTCATGAGCCCAAGGGCATCCCGATACAGCCTAGTGTGGACAAGCACTACATAACTGAAGCTAAACTACCCGAATAAGGAATAATATGTATCCTAATAGAAATACAATAACTGTGCTATAATAAACAATGATACATTACGTACCAAAAAAATTGTTAATCAGAAAACAATTAACGTCAAGAGAAAAACCAGAAACTAACCAAAACAAATAGGCACAACAAAGGCCCGCAGTCAGTAACCGATCAACAGCTACCTGATGCAAAGCTACATCTTCACCGGAAGAAAAAACAATGCATCTGGTAGAAGATGCAAGACCACAAACGTCCAAAACACATTATAACGATCAGGACATAAGCACAGGGGTAAATGGAATACACGTTCCGGAATATACATCCAATTCCAGGGACCAGCCTAGGGGGCAATTCTAGGGAGGCTTCATGTCTCCCTCCGGAAAAAATAGAGAGACTGCAGACTCAAGTAGGGAGACTTCATAGGCAAGTGGGGAAAATTAAGAATATCTATGTATCACCCCCTGCCACCCCTTCATATTTCCAGCTTGTGGTCCTCCATAAACGTCCGATTAATCCAGGTCCAGTTGTCTATGATGCATCTATGCCAGGTTAAAAAACTACAACATAATTATTGACTGAAAATTCCCACTGCTACCCTCTATTTCATGACCCTCCCCTATTCTTCGTTCCAATCCCCCCAGCACTCTTCTGTGGTTGTCTTTCACCAAAGTCTACTAAGCTAATAATTTCCTAAGTCTGAAAGTGTGAACAGGACCTATGTAAGAAGGTTGCTTGGAGGGTACTTTGCTAGTTAATAAACAAAATACATACTGGCGTCAAGTATTTTGTAAAATAAATGTCATTCCGCATCATTTTTATGGCATTCCGGTGCCATTCCACGTCATTTTGTGTCATTCCGGTGTTTAGGAGGACCGCTTTTTCAAGATCCTTCACATGAACACTTGTGCCCTATACAAAGCTTTTCTTGTCATCACTAAATCTTTTTCTCATGATTTTCAATTCCATTCGTGTTTTTCTGAGAACAGACGGCCCAACTGTTAACAGTCGTCAGCAAAACGAAATAAAAATACAGTGTTAGAAAATACGTCTGTTGTGTATACATTTTCGGCATCCTAAGCGAGGTAACCTACTTTCAAACAGGATTATTTTGTTGAGCTACAAAAGTCACCTATTTTTGTTTTGACACTTGAAGCTCCGACTGAAACGGAACAATAGAAACAAGAAGCCGCAGGGGGCCTGGGGGCACTCACCTGCCATGGTAGCCTAAATATCAAGCCAGAGAATTGATTTCAACAAGTTGCATCTGCTCCTCCTAAGAAAAGCTTATAACAAATATCCAAAGATTCTGACCAGTGGATCTAAAAAAATATTTTTAAAGAATATTCCTCATATTGAACTAAGTTATAATTCGGGCACCCACAGGGAGCCCATATATGAACCCAGGGACTTGGCTTTAACAAAATTGAATCTCACCCCCCTAAGGATGCTGCACACCAAATATCAAAACATTCCACCTGCTGGATCTGAAGAAGAAGATTTTTAAAGAAAATTCCTCATTTTGAACTAAGTTACAATTCGAGCTCCCACAATGAGTCCAAATATGGACCTAGGGACATGGCTTGAACAAACTTGAATCTTACCCCCCTAAGGATGCTGCATAAAAAATATCAAAAAGCATTCATCTGCTGGATCTGAAGAAGATTTTTAAAGAAAATTCCTCATTTTGAACTATGTTGTCATTCGGGCTCCCATAGTGAGCCAAAATATGAACCAAGGGACTTGGCTTGAACAAACTTGAATCTCAGCCCACTAAGGTTGCTGCATGCCAAATATCAAAACATTCCGACTGCTGAATCTGAAGAAGAAGATTTTTAAAGAAAAATTCCTCATATTGACTAAGTTATAATTCGGGCTCCAACAGGGAGCCCAAATATGGACCCAGGGACTTGGCTTTAACAAACTTGACTATCCACCTCCCCTAAGGATGCTACACACCACATATCAAAACATTCCGACTGCTGGATCTGAAGAAGATTTTTTAAGAAAATTCCTCATTTCAAACTAAGTTACAATTCAAGCTCCCACAGTGAGCCCAAATATGGACCTAGGGACATGGCTTGAAAAAACTTGAATCTCCACCCCCACCCCCACCCCTTCCCCCCCCCCACCTCCCCCCAAGGATGCTGCATACCAAATATCTAAACATTCTGACTGCTGGACCTGAAGAAGATTTTTAAAGAAAATTCCGCATTTTGAACTAAGTTATCATTCGGGCTCCCACGGTGAGCCCAAATATGAACCCAGGGACTTGGCTTGAACAAAATTGAATCCCCCCCCCCCCCACCAAGCATGGCGCATACCCAATATCAAAAGATTCTGCCTGCTGGATCTTGAGAAGATGATTTTCAAAGAAATTTGCCTGAAATGCACTAAGTTCAAATTTGGGCTCCTATACTAAGCCCAAATATAAACCCGGGGGCCGATTTGAACAAACCTGAATCAGATCCACCCCACAATGTTGCATACCAAATATCAAAAGATTCTGCCTGCTGGATCTGGAGAAGAAGATTTTTGAAGAAATTTGCCTGAAATGCACTAAGTTCGATTTCGGGCTTCTATAGTGAGCCCAAATATGAATCCAGGGGGCCAATTTGAACAAACTTGAATTAGATCCACCCCACAATGTTGCATACCAAATATCAAAAGATTCTGCCTGCTGGATCTGGAGAAGAAGATTTTTGAAGAAATTTGCCTGAAATGCACTAAGTTCGATTTCGGGCTTCTATAGTGAGCCCAAATATGAATCCAGGGGCCAATTTGAACAAACTTGAATCAGATCCACCCCACAATGTTGCATACCAAATATCAAAAGATTCTGCCTGCTGGATCTGGAGAAGGAAATTCTTTAAAAAATTTGCCTGAAATGCACCAAGTTCGAAATCGGGCTCCTATACTGAGCCCAAATATGAACCCAGGGGGCCAATTTGAACAAACTTGAATCAGGTCCACCCTACAATGTTGCATACCAAATATCAAAAGATTCTGCCTGTTGGATCTGGAGAAGAAGATTTTTTAATGTTTTTCCCATTGCCTACAGTGTTAAAAAGTGCTGACTCAGCACTTTTTCAAAGTCCCGAAACTGTACCCTATGATAAAACCGATGGCACTTTTTTTTTACCAATCCTTTCTGTTGGTCCTAAGGAAGCTTCACACCAAATAAAAATTCTCGGTGCTCTGCAGTTTTGGAGATATGGGCGTTTTAATTTTTTTCTATTTTTAGCTCCTGCGGTTCCCACGGGGCTGCAGGGAAAAATTTTTTGGCATAAATCAAGTACTTATAACCCAATAATACCTCATATTAAATTTGGTTCAAATCGGCCTCTGGTTTCAGAAAATAGAAATTTTAGGCAGGGCAAAAATTCTTGCCCCTCTCAGAACAAAGGTAAATATTGCCCGTCAAACTTCTCTTGAACAAACTTGAGTCTACACCTCAAATGGAAGCTGCATACCAAATATCAAGTCTCTGCTATGGCTGGTTCATGAGAAGAAGATTTTTTAAAATTTTGTACATTTTGGCCCCACCCCACTCCACAATATGAGCAGAAATCCAATTTGAAGAAAAACCCAAATGCCCCTATATAACCACTACTTACATGAAATTTAATTAAAATGTGGCCAGTGGTTTTGGAGAAAGAGGCTCAAACACCACCTTCACGAAGGACGACGGATGGCAGATGAAGAGTGATAAGAAAAGCTCACCCTGACTTTCAGTCAGGTGAGCTAATAAAAAATCTGTGTGATTTCAAATAATTGGTCGCTTATTTGACGAATGAAAATGCATATTTATCACACTCAAACACATTCGATTCTTGAAAATAATTGTTTTTGTGTAAATAATTGTTTTTGTGTAAACTTCGGATCACTCAGTTCAGCCTTTCCTCATTTTGGCCAATTTTTAGAGGGCGACTTGTAATTGCCCTGACTATTTTTCTAGGCGACTCTGGGCTTAGAAGGGCGACATAATCACCCTAGTCGCCCTCACGGCTGGTCCCTGTCCAATTGCCAAGAAATTTTAAGAAAAAATTCTTAATAAAAAGCCAAAAGAGCTTGGGAATCTAAGAGGAGGGTTCAGAAAAGGACAGGGAAGGAGCACTTAACAAACAATTGTGGAGTCATAGTAAGAATGACGACGTTCAGGCACATATCCCGAAAAGGGGAACATGAATAATTTTTTATAAAAATTATAAAGTTACAGCCCTGAACATCCAAAACCACCAGTATTCACTTCCAACATCCTACTAGTGTTGATTCCATGAAAGCCATCTGATTTGTGTCTGGCATCTTCAGAATTATAATTTAAAGCACAGATGTCAGTTGAGATGTTTACTGACTAGGGCCAACCAAAAGAATGATGCTTTGCACCAATTTTGGTTTCTTCCTGGTTACAGCGCATGCAGAGTAACAAAATATGTAGGACCAGAAAGGACTTTGTTTTTTTTGGATTTCTATGCAAATTTTGGGGGTTGAGGGGTTCAAGATTTGTTTGGCCCTGAATATTTATGAGTTTTGCACCAGCTTAATATGGGCCATAAAAATTTATAAATTTAATAAAAGAACAAAGTTTTACAGAGGTAACAATTTTGCAGCTTCAAAGAGGCTACAAAGGAAAAAAATAATGCCGTGTGGAACATATGTTAGATGACGAGAAGAGAAAATTGTTGGAAGGTAGTAAAACCATTTATGAATATGGTGATGCTATAGCACATCTTATCGGTTTGTAAAATTATTTTAAATTTCTGAATTATTTTATAATTTGTTTGTAAAATTATTATAAATTTCTGAAATATTTTATAATTTAATCTATTTAATTAACTAATTTATAAATTGCATTTTATATTCAAACTAGTATTAATTAATGTAAATGTCTGTAAATGTATTTTTTATCATAAACACACTTATTCATGTCTTTTCTTAAAATTTATGTAAATGTCTGATACGTATGTATAATTTAATGTATTTAATCAACTATAACTATTTTTTGAACAATAAAGCAAGTTTTCCAAGTTGTGTTAGTTAATACAAATAAACAGAAATGTCCAGAAATATAGTACAGACTATACCTCAAATCCCTATTGTCCAAGTTATTAACACATTTTGATGAGAGCAATACTTGCTGGAAAAGTGAGAAAACCCCTATAATAATAACACGTTGGCTGGCCACTGATTTCTCGCGAAGGCCTTGGTTACCCCTGTGCTTCCAACTGCCTCCCTATTCTCATGCTTCTTCTCTCCTCCCAACACCAGGAGACAACCTGCTTGATGACATCCCTTGCCCCATTCTTCCCAATCTCTCCGATTAGCATATTAACCCTCTCCTTTGAGTCACTCACTAACCACATGTCCTTCATTCTCCCATCCCACTTCCCCATTATACTCCCAGTGAATATTATTCTTTTAGACTGGTATTTTGGGCATTCTAAAGGAAAGTGTTCCAGGGTCTCCACCATGCCTAAATTACACATCTGGCACTCCTTTTCAATGTTTTCCCAATTTTTCCCCTCAGTTCCAGGGACCGCAACCTCAGCTTGAACAACAGTGACCCCCAAAGGTGCCATCAAGGTACTCTTCAAAACCAGGCTTCTCTTTCTCACACAGGCACACAAAGACCTCTTTGATTTGACCCTGTCTCTCCAATTAAGGTTACCATCCTCCATGACCCTTTCTCTGACGATTTTTTTACCCTGGATTGCCCCTACATCTAGGTCTGATATCTCCAATGAGTACTTCTCTATTAGCTTGGACCATCCACCCTGTCTTGATATTTGAGGTCAAAATACTCTGGAACATTACTTTACACCATCAGCTGTCAGGGAGATTTACCAAATAATTAAGATAACCGAATTTCAATAAGTCTATCCTGTCCTTGATCCTCATTCACTCAAGCTCACCCCTGATTGCTTCTTGTGCTGCAGCATTACTCAACCCCATTATCCATTGGCCTGCATCATTCTGCAGGGTTTCCAATCTCTTTACAGCCATTTGGTTTAGGGGTACCACTTCCATACCATATGTTATACTTGGTAGACCCAACATTTCCCAAATGGTTTTCCCCACGAAAACCTTATTGAAACTGTTTCTCCCTACAAGTTTTATTTGGTTAAGGAATCACCTCCCCTTCAGAATCAATTTATTTGTGTGGTTTCAGTAGATGCCTCTTCCAGTGATGCTTATATTTACCCCCAGATACTCATAGTCACCTGTCTCTCCTACACTTAGAAGTTTGCTGCTACCTTCCGGAATACAAAACTCCCCTACTCTCCACCTTCGGTTAGGGTCTACTTTACAGCGCACAGGTATAACTTTGCTTTTACTTTCATTTAGTTCGAGTCTCCATTTGTTCCCATATTTCCCAACAATTCCCAGCATTTTCACCAGCCCCTTTTCGCTTTCTGACACTAGCACCATATCATCAGCAAAAAATAGCCCTGGGGTCTTCAAGTCCCCAACTGCTACCCCCTCATCGCTACGCAGGAGTTCCATCTCCTAAACCTTTGATGTACAATGTAAAAAGGATTGGCGAAAGGATACACCCTGTTTTAGGCCTTTCTCTATAGCCACACATTTTGTTGCTATGTTAGCTAGGCTAAGTTCACTCTGTACATCTTCGTATAATGCTTTCAAAATTCCAACAAACTCGCCTCCCAAGCCCAGAGCCTCAAGCTTTCACCCCATACTTTCCCTCCATACTCTATCGTATGCATTTTTAACATCCAAAAAGGCCATAAACATCTTTTCCATAGGACAGTTAGGCTTTCACAGAGTTCCTCTACCCCTTTTTTGAGAAACTCATTAGGAATTTTGTCCACTCCTCCCACTTTTCCATTCTTTAGTTTTGAGATCACCTTTCGTACCTCCTCGGTTTTAATTTCACTGCACACGAAGTTCGATAGATTTTCCTCGTCCTGGTTTGGAGGCTCCAGTGGGTTCCCCATGCCCCATCGCTTATTGTTTACTTTTTCCCAGTGCTTGACTAGTTCTGATGCAATTTGTCTGTATCTCTGCCATCTACTTTAATACTCTATGGGTTACTTCCTTTGTTACATTTATTCACCCATTTCCAAAATATCATTCTTATCATCCTAATAAGACTGCTATTTCGCACTCTCCAATTATCGTCTTTAATCTTATTTACTTTATTTCATGCTTGTTGGTATTCTTTGTTTGCTACCATGGCCTCATTGCTTTCCGCCCCCTTGAGTTTTCTACTTCTCCTGTATGCAGCATGTTTAGCTTTTCTACCCTTTATGGCCCTTTTTAGTTCTTCGTTCACTCTGTAGCCAAGCTCCCGTGTTGGCACTCTAATCTTTCCTACACTTTCCTTTTCTGCCTCCACTCGGCCATTTTCTGGACACTGGCCCCCTTGTGTGCAGTTGCAAGCTTTGTTTTCAATTTTTTTTTTAACTTCGCCCACTCACCATTCTTTTTGAGTTCCCAAATCTCCTTAAAGCTTCCTTTGCTATTTACTAGGTTTTTGGCCCTGATCATCTCTGTAATCAAGTTGTGATCACTATCCAACTCCCTTTTACCCTCATCATCCACTTCTGCCCCTATCACCTCCCTCCATAAATTAAGATCTGTGAGAATATAGTCGATTATTGATTTTCTGTCATTCCTCTCCCAGGACCAATTCTCCTTACACCTCACATCCTTGTTCAGAATGTTCAGACCGAGCTCATTTGTGAAGTTCAACAGCTTCCTCCCATTCCTGTTGGCTTTATCCCCACCCTCTATGCCTTCTTCCTTATCACCTATGTGTCCATTAAAGTCACCCATCAAAATTATACCGAGCCCCCTGTTTTCTAGTTCTGTGATATTGGACCTTAGTGTTGAGTATATTGAGTCATTCCACTCAGGTTTGCTTCCCTCCACTGCACAGTACACAATCCCAAGGGCAATACTTTTGATTCTTAAAGTGATCTTTACCCGTCCAATTTCTTTCAATACCTCAGCCCAGATGATGACATCTTCCAGGTCTGTGATCAGAGATGGTTTTAAATCTTCTTTAATGTACATGCCTACCCCTCACCCCTTTTTCAGGCCTTCCTTAATGGTGGTATGGGAGCAATCCAATATGGCATGTCTATTAGTGTCACATATTGTTTATAAGATAGCTGAACGACAATCATGATCAAGTTAAAGGGACAGACCTAAAGTTTGATAAAATATGCACATTTACAGGCATTTATAATCTAAAATGCAAACAATATGATAACTATAGTTATGCTACCAAACTGAATAATGATGCCTAGAGGATAAAATGAAAACAACACTGCCAAAGGTGAGTAGTGTCCAAATTACGAAAGCAACTATAACATGCTGTCTTTAGCAGGTGGGAGAAGTGGGAAGATCAATCAGTATGTATTAAATTCTGAAAGTGGGGCAAATGGGAATAAACTTTTGTATAGGCCATTTGAAAAAACTCTTGTTTTTCAGGCACCTCCCTCATCACTGAAATTCCCAAAACCTTCATCAAATTTTGCAAAAAAATTTTATTCACCTCTTTGCATGTCAGATTGTTTTCACGTGTTGAAGGATATAAAAAAGAGCCCACCCTCTTAAACAAGAGGCCCCAGGGGACCTGAGGGTGCTCACCTGACATGGTAGTCTAAATATCAAACCAGGGACTTGCCTTGAATAAGCTGCATACGCACCTCCTAAGAAAAGCATATACCAACTAGATGAAGCAATTGTGCTCACACAATACACAGGATTTTCCTTCTATTTCCAGTTCCTGCACTTTTACGCCCCAAAATTGAGATAAACGCATAAAAACAGATTTTTTTTCCAAACAAAATATTTTCAGCCTAATTTTTTTTCTTCTTCTTAAAACGCATAAAAAAACAAAAAACTAATTTTCTGATTTTGGTCCAAAATTTTCGAAGTCCCACCTGGACCCCAAATTTTCAGTGTAAAAAAAAAATTTTTTTTTTGTTTTAAAATTGACTGAAACGCATAAAAAAAAACAAAAAAAAAATTTCTGAATTACGGATTTTGGTCCAAAATTTTCTAAGTCCCACCAGGTCCCCAAATTTTCAGTGTAAAAAAAAAAAAACAAATTTTTTTTTTTCTTAAAATTGACCGAAACGCATAAAAAAACAAAAAAAAAATTTCAGGATTTTGGTCCAAAATTTTTAAATCTGCAACAGGGCCCCTAATTTTCAGCCTAAATATGAACCCAGGGACTTGGGTTGAACAAACTTGAATCTCCCCCCCCCCCCCCCCCCCAGATGCTGCATACCAAATATCAAAAGATTCTTATTGGCAGATCTGAAGAAGAAGATTTTTAAAGAATATTCCTCATACTGCACTAATTTAAACATTTGGGCTCCCATAGAGAGCCCAAATATGGACCCAGAGAAACAATCTTCCAAAGATGTTATATGTTGGTTTGGGAGAAAAGTAGTCTTACATGTTTTTCCCATTACCCACAGTGTTAAAAAATGCTGACTCAGCAATTTTTCAAAGTCCCCAAAAAGTACCCCATGATAAAACCGATAGCAATTTTTTTGGACCATCCTATTCTGTTGGTCCTAAGGAAGCTTCACATCAAATAAGAATTCTCAGTGCCATGTAGTTTTGGAGATATGGGCGTTTTAATTTTTTTCTATTTTTAGCTCCTGCGGTTCCCACAGGGCTGCAGGAAAAAAATTTTTGGAATAAATCAAGTAATTATAACCCAATAATACCTCATATTAAATTTGGTTCAAATCAGCCTGCGATTTCCATGGGGCGACGGGAAAAAAATTTGGGCATAAATTAAGTACTTATGACCCAATAAGCCCTCATATCAAATTTGGTTCAAATCTGCCTCTCGGTTTGGAAAATAGAAATTTTGGGAGTGGCAAAAATTCTTGCCCCTCCCATAACGAAGGCAAATAATGCCCGACAAACATCTCTTGAACAAACTTGATTCTAAACCTCAAAAGGACTATGTATACCACTTATCAAGTCTCTGCTACTGGTGGTTCATTAGAAGAAGATTTTCAAAAAATATGGCCATTTTTTCCCCACACCTCTGCTCAATATGAGCCGAAATCTAATTTGCCTAAAAATCAAAATGCCCCAATATAACCACTACTTACATGAAATTTAATTAAAATGTGGCCTGTGGTTAAGGAGAAAGAGGCTCAAACACCACCTTCATGCAGGATGATGGACGACAGATGACAGATGAAGAGTGATAAGAAAAGCTCACCCTGACTTTCAGTCAGGTGAGCTAAAAATCAGAAAAAATTGTCCGAGAAACAATACTGTTTGTTATTAGTGACAACTAAACAAAAACATTTTGGAACTTGCATTAAGAACATGATTTATGACCTTTCATTGGAACAAGCTCATTGAATATGCTTTGAATACTAACTGTGTGACTTGCACAAGCTTTTGGCAGAACTGCACCAGTTTTTTAACTCAATCAAGACATTGTTAAGAAAGTCACACACACCAAATATTGACAAAATCCATTGATATTTGTTGAAGCTATCACACTAATGAGCTGAAAACAGTAAAAAATTAACTAATTAAGGGCCATAATTCCACTCAGTATGGCTGAACCACACTGATTTTCAACATCAAGCACGACATTGTTAAGAAAGTCCCACACATACCAAATATTGACCAAATCCATCAATATTTGTTCAAGTTATTGTGCTAACGAGCTGAAACAGACAAAAATTAACTAATTAAGGGCAATAGCTCCACTCAATATGGCCAAACCACACCAGTTTTCAAGCTGGTTCAAGACATTGTTAAGAAAGTCTAACAATCCAAATAATGACTGAATCCATTGATATTTGTTAAAGTTATTGTGTTGATGAGCTGAAAACAGGAAAAACTGAAAAGGATAATGTTCAATGTTTATGAAAGGATTATGAAATAAGATTAGAATTGTGATAATTGGGAATACATTAATTTCTGTTCCCTGTGTGCTATGTTTTCAATAAAAATAATTTTTAGATTGTATTAAAGAATGGTGGGGTGGGTTAATGTGGCCCTCACAGTTAATGTCTGTGGCCCTCACAGTTAATGTATGTCAACCACAGTTACAAAGTTACAGTGAAATTATTCCAAAATGAGTCATCATATCAAGTTACAATAAAATCTCTTCAGAAATACGGCCTGTGGACTGTGCTAAAGTTTTCGAGATTCGGGCCTGTGTAGCCGTCACAGTTGACTGATCGTGACCAAAAGGGGACGTTCTCATCTAGATATTATACTGAGTCATCCTACAAAGTTACAATGAAATCCCTTGATAAATATGACCTGTAGTCTGTGCTAAAGTTTTTTGGGTTTTGGGCTTGAGCAGCCCTCATGGTTGAATGATTGCAACCAAAAGGGGTTGTTCTCATCTAAACATCATACGGATACATCCTACCAAGTCACAATAAAATCCCTCCATATTAAATATGATCTATAGCCTGTGCTAAAAGTTTTTGGGTTTCAGGCTTGGGCAGCCATCACGGTTGACAGATCATGACCAAAAGGGGACATTCTCATCTAGATATTATACAGAGGCATCCAACCAAGTTACCATGAAATCCCTTCATAAATACAGACTGTAGATTGTGCTAAAGGTTTTTGGGTTTTGGGCTCGGGCAGCCACCATAGTTGTCCGATCGCAACCAAAAGGGATGTCCTCATCTAGACATTATACTGAGTCATCCTACCAAGTTACAATGAAATCCCTTCATAAATATGTCCTGTAGTCTGTGCTGAAGGTTTTTGGGCTTGGGCAGCCATCACGGCTGAATGATCATGACCAAAAGGGGACATTCTCATCTAGATATTATCTGTAGTCATCCTAGCAAGTTACAATGAAATCCCTTCATAAATATGACCTGTAGACTGTGCTAAAGATTTTCAGGCTTCAGGCCCCTGTAGCCGTCACAGTTGACCAATCGTGACCAAAAAGGGACATTTACATCTAGACTTTACATGGAGTCATCCTACCAAGTTACAATGAAATCTCTCCATAAATACGACCTGTAGTCTGTGCTAAAGTTTTTCGGGTTTTGGGCTCGGGCAGTCGGCATGGTTGACGGATCGCAACCAAACGGGGAAGTTCTCATCTAGACATCATACAGAGTCATCCTACCAAGTTATAATGAAATTCCTCCATACTAAATATGACCTGCACACTGTGCTAAAAGCTTTTGGGTTTTGGGCTTGGGCAGCCATCACGGTTGACGGATCATTACCAAAAGGGGACATTCTCATCTAGATATTATACAGAGTCATCCTACCAAGTTACCATGAAATCCCTTCATAAATATGACCTGCAGACTGTGCTAATGGTTTTGGGCTTGGGCAGCCATCATGGTTGACTGATCATGACCAAAAGTGGACATTCTCATCTGTCATGACGTCAAACCTGCATATGAAATTTTGTGACGATCGGACAAGAACTACGGGGTGTTGCCTGTGCTAAAGGAAAATGTGAACAGACTCACGGACTAACAGACTCACAGATTAACAAACTTCGGCACATGTGATGGCAATAGCTTATCTTGACTTTGTCAAGTTAAGCTAATGAACTAATTGAGAGCCATAACTCTGCTCAGTATGGCTGAACCATGCCAGTTTTCAAACTTGTTCCAGACTCTGTGAAGAAAGGCTCACATACCAAATCCACTGATATTTGTTGAAGTAACTGCACTGAGAAAGATGACAGCAGCCCACCCATCTGCTTGTCTCTCTGTCCAACCATTCACCTGCCCACCTGGCCATGCAGTGACTTATCAAACTACAAGTTTTTTTTCAAAAACTCGACCAAGAAAACATAAGGTTACTTTTTGCATAACACATTGTGGTTTTGTTAGAGAGTCAAGTTATTTTTTTCAAAATCTTAGCCTATTGTTCCTTCAAGTAACCACTCAACTCTAACAAAAAGAACTAAAAAATGCAGATAACAAAACTACAAAAAGAATAACATACCTGTCTGAATATCCATGTCCAGTGATCATAGATGGTTTTAGAGTTGATGTCCATGTTAATGGTTTCTTGAACACGAGTCTAGATTCCTCAGCACACTTTGCTGAGAAACCATCAATAAACTGTATGACTGTATTCAAAAGTTCCTCATTTCGCTTATTGAACTCTAATTTTCCACCTGACCCATCTTTTGCTGATGTCCATTGGGCTGCTCGCTCAAGTGCCTGACCCATTTTCTCCAATCAAGCCTGAAAATTGAAAGCAAGGTTTTAAATTTTTTAGCTCTAAAATTAAAAACTGAAAGTGTTGGTCATGTTGAGCTAGAACAATTTGTATATGAATGCAGCATGCATGATATTTTCTCTTTTACTGCTACTTTAATCATTTACCTAACGAATCAGTTGCATCCACAGAGCAGTGGGAAAAAAAAATCCAAAAAAGGTTCAACAAAACCATATCATAATGACCCTTCATTGCAATAAGCTTGAAGAGCTCATTCTAGTGAGGGGTCATATGATATAGTTTGGTTGAAATTTCTTGAAAAATATTTTTAAAAAATAACTGAAGTAAGAAATTTTGATATCTTGTGTATTGCTTTTTGATATCTTGTGTATTGGTTAAAGGGTTAATTTTTGTTTTAGTTTTACTGAAGTACCAAATGTTCAAAATGTTTTGAAATGTAGTTACCGGTGTAACAGGGAAAGGAGGGGGGGGGGGGTAAATATACTAGGGAATATACTCCCCTCCCTTGAAAATTTACCCCCCTCTCCTTAATTTGGCTGTTGATATTGTATCACTTGATTTTAGACATGATGAAGATATTAAGAAGGATGTATGATATAAATATTATTGTTTTACCAGAACAAGGCATATATGTTAACCATGTTAACCCTTTACACAACGAATCGGCAGCATCCACCCGCGTAATATGCAAATTCAGCAGTTGAAAAAATATTATTTTTCAAAAAATTTCATCAAAACCATATCATGTGACCCCTCATTGGAACGAGCTCGTCGAGCTCGTTCCAACGAGGGGTCACATGATATGGTTTTGATGAATTTTTTTTTTTAATTTGAAAAAATGATATTTAAAATAAAATTTTTTGATATCGCCTGCGTTGGGTAAAGGGTTAAGAACATAAGTTTGAGCATAATATAGTATGTTAACTGTTTTACCTCATAACATTAGGCCCCCCTTAATAATAATAATTATACTCAGGCCAGCCGCTTATTTGTTGTGGTTCTCCTAAGAGAAGGCCATCATTCTCCGTGCACTCCACCCCTTCTCCCCCTCCCAGCATTCAGATATAAACTATTTAATAATGTTCCTGATTTCCTCATTTTCAGTTTCTTCAATAAGCATTCCAACCTCTCCCTCATCCTTCAGCCATCTAACCTTCATTTCTCCTTTGTTTTAATAATATGGTTTGTTGGGTATAACATCACTTGAAAATTATCAGGAGGCAGGCGGGAGATTTTTTTTGGTTGTTCATAAATTTCACGAGGAACACTTTTCAACATTTTTGATGAATGAAAGGTTTTAGCGCACCGAAGGCGCGCAGGGACGGTGTGGGATTTACAAATCCCTTGCGACCCGGTTAACCTTATTTTATTTCACTTGGATCACACAGGCCTAGCTTTCCTATTGCCTCAAATGGGGTCTGAGGGGGTATGCACGCAGTTAGAATTCCCGGCAGTTTACGTTGGAGTGACAGATTGTCAATACTCAATCTCTCAATGCCATTAAGACTATTACAGGGTGGGTGGGCTCTATTCGGTTCTAGCTTGGCGATGGTAGAGGTTTGAGTCCCACCATGGTGGCGAGCCAGAATATAATGTTGTGCGATGGCAAATTTAAGGGAAGAAGAGAAAAGAAAACCAAACAGCAATGCCGGTTTGGTAGCGGCCCCAGTATATGACCATAGCGGTTACAAAAAAGGAGTGGAGAAAGCTCAGACAGATTAGTTTTGAAAAACCGGGAGTCATCCATCAAGCCTTCTGGGAGATAGGATGAGGTATGTGATTATGAGGTATCTGGTTATAGTTTGGGAATTCCAAATGACCTCCTCCACACACCCCCACCACCCACCCAAAGAACAAAACAAAAAACACCCCCACCCCCCCCCCCCCCAAAAAAAAAACACCCTCTCACAGACACACACCCTCAAGCCCTTAAAAGGGCTGTTAAATCTTTATTCAAATGTTTATTTATATAAAATGTACACTCGTCCCCAGCCAGACAAGCTTGTTTCAATCCTTGCCTGGTGTTTGGTGGTTTCTTGTGTATGTTGCAGAAAGGTAGGTTGCACCAATTCCTTCTACGCTTTGTCTACCATTTCCATGCGTCTTCTTGATAAGAGTGTTGCAAGAAAATTTGAGAATGTTCAATTAGAAAAGTTATAGGTAGAGAGAAAGATAGGCATCTGCTATTGTATATTGTGTCTGTTGTGTGATTGTTGCTATGGATGGGGTAAAGGGTGTGTTTCTTCGGAGCCAACTCCCCACATGCAGAGTTGCGAGGCAATCCTCACAGACTCAATCCTAAAGATCTCAATGCGTAGCAAGGTAATCCACACTGACTCCACGCAGTTTAATTCTATTGAGTAATTTTAATTTACTGTGGCTTATTTTGTTTTTCTGTTACGGGTTTGGTGTTCGTTCAGCTTCACCATTGATTCACTATCCTGGAGTATGTGGAGGGTTTTGTTATACAGATCTTGTTAAACGCATTTCAATCGCGCTTCAGCAGAGTTGGAGGCAGTCCTCACAGACTCTATCCTAAAGTTCTCAATGAGTAGCGAGGCAATCCTCACTGACTCCACGCAATTTAGTTTTGTTTTTTTTTCTGGAAACTTATTTTGTTTTTCTGTTAAGTGATCGGTGTTCGTTCAGCTCAACCATTCATTCACTATCTTGGAGTCTGTTGAGTGTTTTGTTTTGTAGGTCCTTTAATCGCATATCAATAGTTTCTATTTTTGCTAGCTTGTGAAGTTCCTTTATCGGTTTCCATTTCGGTTTGCATAGTGCCACACGCAGGGCATAATTTTGAACCCTCTGTAGCTTCTGAATGTTGGTTTTGCTCAGGTCACTTGTTATTATGGCACCGTATTCTAGACGTATAAATGTTTTGTAGAGCTTGAGAAGCACATCTTTGTTTGCTCCCCAATTTCTACCTCTGATCATCTTCAGAAAATTGATATGTTTAGTAGCTCTAACCGTAATGGAGTTTACGTGACTGTTTAGACTGAGATTGCTATCTAGGATAAATCCCAAAATTTGTGATCGTATAACTGGAGATCGATACTGGGGACTGGTTTTTTCCTTTGCTTCTTGAAGAACGTAACTTTTTGAGTTTTGGCGGCATTGAGTTTGATGCGCCACTGGGCTCACCAGCTCTGAACATCGCGAATGGTATCCTGTAGACGATTTTTTAATTATGTTTCTGGACTTTCTGGCCGTAACATTTTTTTTCAGGAAACAGACCTTAAAATGTTGATTAATTTACAACAATTTTAGTACCTACTTATTATTTTTTGTGACTTCAATTAGTGAACAAAGCTTTTTTTTAATGGCAAGTGGCTTCACTGCTAAAAAGTATCACTTCACAGGTGTGAATTCACGGTAATTGTAATAATGTAGGCAAAGTATTCGATGTAGGCAAGTGGTGTCATTGATAATTATTGTTAGTTCAATTAAACCGTTGGTCATATGTATGGTGTCTGGCTCCAATAATATAACTGATTAAGCATTGTTGTTTATTTAAAGTAAAAGTTTTTTCATTACTGGCCTCATTATAATTAGTAAATTACTTTTAATTTAAAGAAGTTGTAAATGGAATGGCTTCTTCAATGCTATAAAAGGTAGCTCTTCTGTCCTCTTCCTCCGATCCAGCCAACTACCGCCCAATCAGCCTACTCAGCTGCATTGGTAAGACATTCGAACGAATCCTTACCAATCGGCTCAGGGGGCACCTTGAAGACAACAATTTTTTTAATAAATGGCAAAGAGCCTATAGAAACTGCAAAGAAGGCATCGAACATGTCTACCGACTAGTTACCCAAATGAAGGCCGCTATCAACAATCAGCAAATAGGCACGGCAGTCCTGCTAGACATCGAAAAAGCATTTGACTCCGTCTGGCACAATGGAATGCGCTACAAATTATCAGAAATGAAACTCGCCAAGAAACTGCTCAGATTACTATCCTCTTTCTTAAATGATCGCGAAATTAAAGTCAGAGTGAACAATGAAATGTCTGACAGTGTCCCCCTTGAAGCAGGCACCCCCCAAGGATCCGTCCTGAGCCTCCTCCTTTACATCTTCTATGTAAACGACCTTAACTTCTCCGAAGATCGTGTACAAGTCTCCCAATTCGTGGATGACAAGGGCCTCTGGGACTCTAAACAATATGGTCAATCTGCTCCAAAAACCCCTGCAACGCGCTCTCGATGACCTAGAACAATGGTGTGCCAAATGGAGAATTAAGCTAAACGCCAAAAAAACCCAACGAATCACCTTTACTCGCAAGAAAAATAAACGAGATTTTGACCTAAAACTTATGGATAACACCCTCCCAGAATGCAAAGAAGCGAAATTCCTGGGCATCACTATTGATCAAAAACTGTCCTTCAACAAACATACCGACGACATGGCGAAAAAAGCTACCAAACGAATTAACTTACTGAAAATGCTTAAGGGAACTTCATGGGGAGCCAACCAGTCCACCCTACTCAAACTATACAAATCCTTTGTGTGCCCAGTACTCGAATACGGGGCAATCATACTAACTGACCTCAACCAAACTAATATGGGAAAACTCCAGAGGGTCCAAAATCACGCGCTTAGAGTTGCCCTATGTGCCCCTTGGGACACATCCATCAAAACACTCCACGACAGGGCCGATATCCCCACCATTAAAGACCGCCAAGCCACTCTGGCCACGAAAAATCATGACCGGTTAGCCGACAGCATACTAATCTCCGAACTTGGAACAATTTGCGAAAGCCGACAAAAGCCCAAAAATTGTAACCAAAACTAAGACCGCTCGAATAAAAACTAGGGTATGACAAGGTGAACCAACAGACAGAAAAACAGCTTAACTGTGGCTTTCAACCAGAAAGGGCTGCCTTCACAAGTTCACCGACTCAAGTAAAATTACATCAGGATTAAATATCGTTAAAAACTAAATAAATAGGGAATGAGAATGTGAATAAACAGGCAGAAAAACAGCTTAACTGTGGCCTTCTACCAGAAAGGGCTGCCTTCACCGACTCAACTAAAAGTTACATCAGGAATAAATACTGTTATAAAAACTAAATAATAAATAGGGAACGATTGGGGTCCCAAGCATGAGAGTATGTTACTGCCCTTACGAATGTAAAGATTCGTGCATTTCATACTCTCCCCCATAGCGACAAGCACACACACAGCACAATACCACACGAGAGTATGTTACTGCTCTTACAAATGTAAAGATTCATGCATTTCATACTCTCCCCCCACACACAGCAGATACCACAAGGACACGCAACTGAAGAGGTGCTACTTTTATCTTTTACAGTTTGCATATTCTAATGAAAACTAATTCTACCTTCTTCTTTTAAGCAGGTACACAGAAGATGTTTATTTGAGCAGCACCCCAATAACCGCTACAGACAGTCTAACCGTTATGGAAACAGTCACCCCCACGGTTCCTAAACATCCTCCGCTCCATCCCTAAAAGTGGTCAACCACTTTAAGGAAGGCGAGCGTTGGTCCTGCGTCCCGCCTCTGCCCCTTTTTGTAAGCGCATTGCGCATCTTTTTGTCCCAACCCAATAGGATTACAATGCAGGCCTGCCCCCGAACCAGGGAAGTTCGGGTCTTCTTCTTGTGGTCCCCGAAAGGGGTCATTGTTGTTTCCTTCAAAAGACACCCTACCAAACAGAGACAGCCTGAGGCAGATTATACTTGCCAGTGATGGCCATCACTCAATATCATCTCTGAAGTGGCAGACTATACTTGCCAGAAAATCCAGACAGACTGCACCCTCGGGGAGAGGTAGTACCTTTGTGAGAGGACCCAACCTCTCACACTGGTCCTCACCCGAGGGTTCAACCGACATCAGTCAAAGAGACCATCACGACGCCGCAATCGGTGACACCTGCCGAGTACCTGAACCTGTTCCTCCTTCAACACGAGTAGACATGTGGAAATTAGTCTCTTACAGTCAACGAGGGTCGAAAAGGGTTTGTTCCCCATAATGTCCCTGTGCGCCTTCGGCGCGTTAAACCATTCCATTCGGTGAAATCATCATTGAGCGCTTCGGAGAGCTCAAGTTGGATTTTGACGGCACCACAGATGACTTCTGGGAATACCTAAGAACTCAGGAAGGATGGGCGGATGAAGCTTGTGACTTTCTCATAAAACAAACCTGAGCACTTGGAAGCAACCAAGGTGTGCAATCCCTACTTCCACAAATAGCTGTGACTAAAGACAGCAAGATCAGCAAAATCAACAACTGCAACGCCTTCTCCTACACAGCCACCACCAGCTAAGAAAAAGAAACAGAAACAGCACAGACGCAACTGAGTACCTGAACCCTCTCCTCCCTTGCCACGCTCAAACATACAAAAAAAATCTAACATACTGTTACCGAGGGTCGAAAAGGGCTTGCCCCTCATACCGTCCCTGCGCGCCTTTGGCACGCAAAAATCATTTCATTCATTCGAAATCACCAAAACATCACCAACATTCGCACATCTGAACTCAGAGTGCGAGCATCCTAATTACAATCTTAATTATGGAAACACTGGAACAACAAGCGCGACTGAATAGAACGATAGCAGCTATGGGAGTCTCTTGCCGTATCACCTGGACTATCCAGGAGATAGGCAAGAGCGTTCATATGAACCTTGAATTCAAGGTTGAAGAAGAGAAAGAATTACCACCCTCCTCGGGGAGAGGTAGTACCTTTGATGGGACGATCCCCTCTCAGACTGGCCCTCACCCGAGTATGTCAGGAGGCCCTGAAAAGAGAAAGAGAAGAAAGAAGAGCCTGTCCACCAAGCGGAGGGATTCCCAACGCTTGGAGGCATTCTTGGAGATGAAGAAAGAGAACGGTGAGGAAAAGAAAGAGCCAAAGGCTGCCACCACTTCCCCTCCCACTTCCCAGCCAGTATTGTCGGATGTGGAAGAGTCTGTGGAGACTGAGGTGGAAATGGAAGCAACCTTCTCACCTCTTCCTGATCCCCACTTGCCTCTTCCTTCTAAACCAGAATGCCAGGACGTGGACGACAGACTGGAGAACCTCTTACAGGAAAACAAAATACAAGGGGACCTTCACAGGCAAGAGATGGACAGGAAGTACCAAGCACTCCTCCAACAAATCGAAGAAGCCAATAAACTAATAGACGCCAGAAACCTACAACAACAAAAGACTCAGCAATCACTCACAACCACTCCAGACTCGGCTAGGACCAGACCCTACAAAACTCAGCAACCACCATCAGGCAGCCCACCAACAACACCAACTACCACTGTCTCTCCTTCCAAACCTCCACCTCTGAAAAAGAAGCAGAAAAGACACGATCGCCGCTAACAACCCACAACTTCTCCTCCTTTACCATGGTCTGACACTTCAAAATTCTACAGCTAATGAGGGTTGAAAGGGGTTTGCTCCCCAAATTGTCCCTGCGCGCCTTCAGCGTGCAAAACCATTTGATTTGAAGATATTATCATCATTCACACTTCTGACTTCAGAGTGTGAGCACATCAGCAACAACATGGGAGCACTGGAACTACCAGCAAGGTTGCAAAACACCATTTCAGCTCTGGGCGGCTCTCGTCCCATCACCGGGACTATCCAGGAGAAGGGCGAGAGCATCTATCTGACACTGGAATTCTCCACAGAAGACAAGATCGCACCACCCCCCCAAGGGTAGAGGTAGTACCTTTAGTGAGAGGATCCCCTCTCACACTGGTCCTCACCCAAGGGGGTCTGGAGGCCCTGAAAAGAGAAGGAAACCGAGAAGAAATAGCCTGTCCACCAAGCAGAGGGATGCCCGACGCTTGGGGGCATTCTTGGAGATGAAGAAAGAGAACGGTGAGGAAAACAAAGAGCCAGAGGCAGCCATCACTTCCCCTCCCACTCCCACAGACAGCCCCATCCAAATGCCGGCTTCCCAGCCAGTGCTGTCGGATGTGGAAGAGTCTGTGGAGACTGAGGTGGAAATGGAAGCTGCCCTCTTGCCTCTTCCTGATCCCCACTCGCCTCTTCCTTCTAAACCAAAATGCTAGGCCGCGGACGACAGGCTGGATAACATCATACAGAAAAACAAGATACAAGGAGACCTTCACAAGCAAGAGATGGACAGGAATTACCAAATATTCCTCCAACAAGGCGAAGAAACCCAAAAACTAATAGACGCCAGAAACCTACAACAACAAAAGCCTCAGCAATCACTCACAACCACTCCAGACTCAGCCAGGACCAGACCCTACAAACCTCGCCAATCACCATCAGGCAGCCCACCAACTACCACTGTCTCTCCTTCCAAACCTCCACCTCTGAAAAAGAAGCAGAAAAGACATAAGCGCCGCTAACTACCCACAACTTCTCCTCCTTTACCACAGTCTGACACTACAAAATTCTACAGCTAAAGAGAGTCGAAAAGGGACTTGCTCCCTGAACCATCCCTGCGCGCATTCGGCGCACAAAACCATTTGATTCAGAAATCTGGTTATTCTCACAGAACAGTTACAGTTATCGTCATTTTCATTTGAACCTCTGACTTCAGAATGTGAACACCTTGTCTAGCAATCATGGAAACTCTGGAATTACCAGCAAGACTCATCAAGACCAAATCAGCTCTGGGCGTCTCTTGCCCTGTCACCTGGACTGTCCAGGAGACAGGTTAGGTAAGAGAGTCCACCTGACCTTGGAGTTTGTAGTAGAAGACACCACACCCACTCCATTGGGTAGAGGTAGAACCATTCGTGAGAGGAACCCCTCTCACACTGGTCCTCACCCGAAGGAGTCTGGAAGCCTGAGAAGAAACCAAAGAGGAAAAAGAAGAGCCTGTCTACCAAGTGGAGGAGCACCCGACGCCTGGAGGCCTTTTTGGAAAAGAAGAGAGAGAACAGCAAGGAAAGGAAGGGGCCAGACGCAGCCACCAGTTCCCCTCCCACTCCCCCAGACTTACCCAACTGACTTCTGGCTCATCAGCCGGAACTGTTGGATGCGGACAGTCCCATGGAGACTGAGATGGAATTGGAAGTTGCCCTCTCACCACTTCCCGATCCCCACTCGCCTCTCCCTTCAGCACCAAAGAGCCTGGACCTGGAGGACACTATACGAAAAGAGGCTGAACAGCGCAGAATCACAATAGAATGGCAGGATGAAGAATTAAGGGAAGCATTCGAAAACATAAACTGGCAAATCAACATACATCAGGCAGCACAATAGGCAATACAACAGACATCACCAGCAAGAACCCCTAACACAGCACGGACGAGACCATTCCAACCAGGTCAGCCGGCCAGCAATCCACAAACAACACCTACTGCCACTGTCACAGTCTCTTCATCAAAACCACCTCCTCCTAAAAAGAAGCAGAAATGACATAAGTGCCGCTAAGTACCTGGACACTCTCCTCCTTTACCACGCTCAGACAAGCACAAACTCATATACAGTCAAAGTGGGTCGAAAGGGGCTTGCCCCACACTGTCCCTGCGTGCCTTCGGCGCGCTAAAACCATTCGATTTGATTCGTCTGGTTATGAAGAAATTTCATATCAGTTTGTTTGCTAGTATTGGATAGTTTGTTAATTAATGATGGCTGAAGAAAGTACAGAATCTGATAAGTTTGAAATTTTTGTTGGAAATATTTTTAACTATCTATCAAAGCATACTTATCCAAAGGATGTAGCATTTAGTCACAGTCAAAAAAAAGGAGTTCCGAAGAAAGTGTACTGCATTTGCTTTAAAAGATGGAATATTGCACTTCATTGGACGACAAAAGGGTAATTACTTCATCTACTATTATTCTGATTTCAAAAATATACCACATGGGGAGAGGGGGGGAGATTTTCTGATAGTTCATGTAGTGACATTCCCCCTGGTGATATATTTCTTAGAATGTTTAGCTGGGGGTGGGTGGGGGATGGCGGTGGACATGTCCTCGGAAATATACCATGGGGCTATATTTCCTAGAATATTTGCCCTCCCCCAGTGGAGGGGGAGGGGGCAAATTTTCCTAGAAAATATACCCCCATACCATCATGTAAATTTGAAACAATAACCTTTTTGATGTCAATTATTTTGATGAGCACAGTACATGTAGTTGTTGTGAAATACATTAGTTGTACACAGGACCCATGGAATTAGGATTGTTATAGCCCCCAAATTATATCGAGATTGATATACCGGCATCCTTAGTTGGTGGTTATAGACATTTCATCTTTTAGGACATTCTATCTGGTTACTATATAAAGGTTTGTCAACAGAATTAAAAAAAAACTCATTTTTAGAAAGCATTTCAGAAAGACTCACTTTAGTTAAAACACAGCAGTTGTTTCCATTGGAGATTATTATTGTTCTAGGACAGTGCATTTATTATAGAAGCAGTGCTTCTTTGAGAATTTGGAAGATTGATTCCAAAAGAGAATTTTGAAGAGATTTTGTTCGTCTTGGAAAAGAGAATTTATACTTTCTGTGAAACAGAATAATATTATTTTGTGAAAAGCCACGATTCTACTGGATTATTTGGAAATTACCTGTGGCGCCAATATTTCTTGGATTTTTACTCCATTTGAATTTTGCAGAGCATTTTATTATATTTTATTGGAGACTGCTGAAATTTCTAAGTGAAAATTTTATTACAAATCTACGGGATACTGTTTCTGAAGAGACATTCTTGGATTTAATACTACCAGCTGGTAACTTTCTTCACAAGATTCCTCACCACTGGATTACTGGATTCTTTCAAACTGTACTTTGGACTAATTCAATAATTGATAAGTACCACTGTTTTTATTTTCTGTAAATCAATTAGTGCAAAAGATCTCTGTATCATTTTTTTTTTATATTAATTTTTTTTAATTAAATTTCAGAATAGTTAAATTCATAGTTATTGTTGCTGATTCTCAGATTTCTTTCTGTTACCAATATCAATAATATTTCCACATCATAACAAGGATCCATCATATGCCATTATGGGATAATATACATTCATGTATTTTTCTGTTAGTAGTGTTGGGTGGGAATATTAAATAGGGACATTCACCCTGGGGGGGGGGGGGGGGGGGGGGGGTATTTCCTAAATATCTGCTCCCCCGGGGGTAACTTTTCCTAGGAAATATACCCACCATACCATTTGAAACAATGACCTTTTTGATGTTTGGGTTCATTGCATATAAGGAATTATAAGAAATATTTGCCTCCCATACCATCATGTAAATATTGAACAATATCACCCAAAACCTTTGTATGTAAGTATTTGGAATAAAAACTTATGTATTAATCATTTTCTATTTTTATGTGTTTCAGGCAAGTTGACTCGTGTTATCTGGAGCCGAGAGAAGCAACTACGGATAGTAAAGGCCTGTCATGAGTTACTTGGGGACACAAAGGAAGCACAGGCTCTTAGTGGACATTTTGGTTGAGACAAGACCCAGACTCTCATTATAGAATGCTTCTACTGGCCTACAATCATAAAAGATGTGCAGAACTTCTTAAAATCATGTGATACCTGTCAGCGAGTGAATAAACGTTTCAAGAAAGTGACTGATGAACTACAGCCTATTCCTGTTAAACCAGAAGCATTCCAAAGGATAGGGATAGACCTTGTCTCACTGACTGCAACAAAAGAAGGATTTAAATATTTTGTTACTGCAATATGTGCATATACCAAATGGGTAGAATCTGAGCCTCTTCTGAACAAAAGTACAGTGCAAGTAGCAAAATACATATACAGACTCATATGCAGGCATGGTTGTTTTGAAATAGAACTTTCTGATCAGGGTCGTGATTTTATCAACACTGTGTCCAAGAAACTACACAAACTCACAGGGGTTGAACATAGGATCACATCTGCATATCACCCACAGTGCAATGGCTTAACTGAGAAACAGAATCAGACCACTCAAAATGTGCTGCTGAAATATTCAGATCAAGAAAATGAGTGGGCAGATATTTTAGGCAGTGTTTTATTTGCATACCGTACATCAAAACATGCTTCCACTGGATACAGTCCTTTTTATCTGTTCTATGGGCGTCATCCACGCCTACCCGTGGAGCTCATGGTAGAAAGTGGTGATAATCCTGATCCAGCCTTCACAGCTGACATTCCAATTGAAGAGAAAATTGCTGCTATGGAGAAGCACCGTCAGGTTGCAGCTTACACTGCTATGAGTATTATAAATGTGGCCCAGGAGAGACAAAAACGTAACTATGAAAAGCGATGTAACATTATCAGTTTTGAGGTTAGGGTAGAGGTGTTGCTTGAAGAGGTTAAGAATAAGAACAGATGTGGTGGCAAGCTAGATGCATGTTGGACGGGACCCTATGTGATTGTTGATGTTTTAAGGAAAGGTGTATACAGACTTTCACGTGATGGAAAGAATCTGAAAAAAAAACTGTGAATGGAAGCAGACTAGAAGTATATGTCAGACGTGATGGTGAGACTAATAATGTGAGTGGAACTGATGAGGAAACACATGAACCAGAGCCCAGGTGAAATTCCACAACCTGTTGACGAGGAAGCAATGGATACAGAGCAGCAGGAACATGATGTTGAAGAGAGTGCTGTCCCAAAGAAAAGAAATAAATACTCAAAGTTCCATCCACTGCAGCCAAAACAGTTGCAGCAGATTGAAAAGACACGGTATTGGCTTAGTGATCTGGAGATTAATGCTGCACAAGCTCTACTACGTGATCAACATCAGTCTGTAGGAGGACTTCAAGACACCTGTCTGTCTGGAAATTTGCAGTTCGATGTTGATCCAGACGAGTTTGTCCAAAAGTGCAATGCCAATAAAAACCACTGGGTTACAATATCTACTATAGGCTGCAAACCAGGTGAAGTGAACGTGTTTGACAGTCTTTATTCCTTTCTACATGCCGACTCCTGTCGCATAATTGCCAGCTTGCTACAGAGCCCACTAGATGCAATTATAGTCAACTTGCCCTTAAGACAGCATCAAACTAATGGATCTGACTGTGGCCTATATGCGTTAGCATCTATGACTGCTATTAGAGGGAAAAGACCCTTGCGAGCCCAATTTTGATATGAAACAGTTACGCCCACACTTGTTGAAATGCTTGAAGCAGGGTAAAGTGGAACATTTCCCCACAACCAGTGAAGGCATACTAAAACTTTGTGCCATGGCAATTAAAATCCCCCTTGTATGAACATACTGGTATGAACAATTTGATACTGTGTTCAATTCTGTCAGAATTATTCTGAACATTTAGTTTACTTTTCATAATTCCTAACATTCAATAAACCCAAACATTAAAATAATTGACCACAAAAAGGTTATTGTTTCAAATTTATATGATGGTATGGGGGCATATTTCTTAGGAAAAGTTCCCCCTGGGGGGCAAATATTCTAGGAAATATACCCCCCCCCCCCCCCACCCCAGGAATGTTCCTAGAAAATATCTCCATTCTACAACTACTAACAGAAAAATACATGAATGTATATTATCCCATAATGGCAGATGATGGATCCTAATTCTATGTGATCATGAAGTACTTGGTTGTATAAATATAAGCTCTGCACCCCTGCTAAAATATGCTAGCTGTGCCACTGATGACAATTTGTTATGTGTGGTTGCTACATAGACCATTTCAATGTAATATTGCTTTTACAATCACAATTACCCCAATGTTAAATTAGTTAATTTGAGCCCCCTCCTCTATTTCTTTCAAAATTTAAAGATTCCTTCTAATAAATCATAGCTTTACAAATCAATTTCCAGGTTAATCTGTCTCTGTAAAATATACAGTTGTGTTTTTTTTGTATTTAAAACCATGTATAAAAAGTTGACCACATTTGCAATAAAGATTTACTGACTTTGAAGTCAAATTTATTTATTGTTTGTTGTCATTGCTAATTTAAAGAGTTAGGGTCTGAACCATGATTTCCTTAATTTCTCACAACTGTGTCACTTTCCCTGTTTGAGTGTGTTTTAATACCAAAGATTGGGGATGGGGGACACATAAATTTAACAACCTATAATCAGTATTGTATAATGCTGTAAGAATAACTGGTTTTTAAAACAAGAGGCCCCACGTGGCCTTAATCGCTCACCTGACAAAGTGACTCTAAGAAGTATTTTAGGTCACCTTCACCATGTCATGCCTCATCAACATTAACTGGTTGAGTGATAGATTTTGTTTGAAGTTCAACATTTGTTACCTAAAATTAGTTTTATTTAAAATCGTTGGTGTGTGGCCAATCTCCAATGATTTTTAATAAAGCAAATTTATCTCTGCAGACAAACTGGTTTAGCATGAAGCACAAACAAGGAATGTGAAGAGATAGCCTTGGACATCTCTCCCCAACTGTGGATATCTTCCATGTGCTACATGTATATATATATTTGCATGCAAGAAAACAAAAATTTTCACAAATTTTCCAAAATATTAGTTTTTTTTATCATCATTGGAACAAGCTCAAACAGCTTATTCCAATAGGGGTATGGGAAGATCAGGTATATTTTTGAGACAGAAATGTGAATATATAAATAATGGTGTTTTTTGTGAATGATGCTGGAGAATTTTGCGTAAAGATATGGTAAATGGTTTGTTCTAGAGACAGAATGATGCAAAAGTATTTAAATTTGATTAGGCAAGTTGTTCCTATAATGCATTTAAAAATTGAAGTAACTGTTTTTTTGCTGACAAACTTTTAGATGTGTGTGTCTGTGTTTGTGTGTGTGTGTGTGTGTTTGTGTGTGTGTGTGTGTGTGTGGGGGGGGGGGGGGTAAGAGTGTTCTTGCAAACAAAATTCCTGAATAAATGGAAAATTTTATTTTTTGTGTGAAAGACATAGTGCGTGAATGTTGATTGGAACAAGCTTAGAGAGCTCATTTTAATGTGAAGTCATAAAGCTGTGTTTTACGTACGAAATTCTGGAATAACTAAAAAAATTGCTTTTTTGACTCAAAAAGCATGGTGTGCGACCTCTCATTGGAATGAGCTCAAAAAGCTCATTCCAATGGGGTATTTACAAGCGATAAGTACATGTATGTTTAAGAGGCAAAAATTAAAATTTGAATAGCGATTTTTGCGAAGAATGCTGACAAGTTTTGGCAGTTATGCTGGTAAAAAGATAAGATATGCAAAGTGGTTGTTTTTTAGAGGCGACATTTAATTAAGGGGAATTAACCCTTGATTACTGAGGTAACTTCTAAAAGTACTGAAATTTCATGAAGCAATGTGAATAACAGACAACAGTTGCCTAAAAATTTCATGAATAACTAAAATTTTTATTCCTTTGTCTCAAAAACATGGCATATGACCTTTGTTGGAATGAGCTGAATGCGTGTGTTCCAATGAGGGGGTCATAAAATTTGAACGGAGATTTGTGTGAATAATGCATTAGTACTGCTAGATTTGGGTAAACGGTTCACCCTGGATACCACCCCTTCTATAGTAGATCTTTTCTGCAAATTTTGTCTAAGATTCTATCAACTTTACAAATAAATACGTTCATGAATCACAATCAGATCCACCCCACAATGTTGCATACCAAATATCAAAAGATTCTGCCTGCTGGATCTGGAGAAGAAGATTTTTTAAGAAATATGCCTGAAATGCACTAAGTTAAAATTTGGGCTCCTATACGGAGCTCAAATATAAACCCAGGGGGCCGATTTGAACAAACTTGAATCAGATCCACCCCACAATGTTGCTTACCAAATATGAAAAGATTCTGAAGCTGGATCTGGAGAAGAAGATTTTTTAGGAAATTTGCCTGAAATGCACTAAGTTCGAATTCGAGCTTCTATAGTGAGCCCAAATATGAAACTAGGAAGCCGATTTGAACAAACTTGAATCAGATCAACCCCACAATGTTGCATACCAAATATCAAAAGATTCTGCCTGCTGGATCTGGAGAAGAAGATTTTTTAATAAATTTGCCCGAAATGCACTAAGTCCGAATTCGCGCTTCTATATTAAGCCCAAATATGAATCCAGGGGGCCGATTTGAACAAACTTGAATCAGATCCACCCCGCAATGTTGCATACCAAATATCAAAAGATTCTGCCTGCTGGATCTGGAGAAGAAGATTTTTGAAGAAATTTGCCCGAAATGCACTAAGTTTGAATTCGAGCTTCTATAGTGAGCCCAAATATGAATCCAGGGGGCCGATTTGAACAAACTTGAATCAGATCCACCCCGCAATGTTGCATACCAAATATCAAAAGATTCTGCCTGCTGGATCTGGAGAAGATGATTTTTTAAGAAATTTGCCCGAAATGCACTAAGTTCGAATTCGAGCTTCTATAGTGAGCCCAAATATGAATCTAGGAAGCCGATTTGAACAAACTTGAATCAGATCCACCCCACAATGTTGCATACCAAACATCAAAAGATTCTGCCTGCTGGATCTGGAGAAGAAGATTTTTTAATAAATTTGCCCGAAATGCACTAAGTCCGAATTCGCGCTTCTATATTAAGCCCAAATATGAATCCAGGGGGCCGATTTGAACAAACTTGAATCAGATCCACCCCGCAATGTTGCATACCAAATATCAAAAGATTCTGCCTGCTGGATCTGGAGAAGAAGATTTTTGAAGAAATTTGCCCGAAATGCACTAAGTTTGAATTCGAGCTTCTATAGTGAGCCCAAATATGAATCCAGGGGGCCGATTTGAACAAACTTGAATCAGATCCACCCCGCAATGTTGCATACCAAATATCAAAAGATTCTCCCTGCTGGATCTGGAGAAGATGATTTTTTAAGAAATTTGCCTGAAATGCACTAAGTTCGAATTCGAGCTTCTATAGTAAGCTCAAATATGAATCTAGGGAGCCGATTTAAACAAATTTGCATTAGATCCATCCCACAATGTTGCATACCAAATATCAAAAGATTCTGCCTGCTGGATCTGGAGAAGAAAATTTTTTAAGAAATTTGCCTGAAATGCACTAAGTTCGAATTCGAGCTTCTATAGTGAGCCCAAATATGAATCTAGGAAGCCGATTTGAACAAACTTCAATCAGATCCACCCCACAATGTTGCATACCAAATATCAAAAGATTCTGCCTGCTGGATCTGGAGAAGAAGATTTTTTAATAAATTTGCTTGAAATGCACTAAGTTCAAATTTGGGCTCCTATACTGAGCCCAAATATAAACCCAGGGGGCCGATTTGAACAAACTTGAATCAGATCCACCCAGCAATGTTGCTTACCAAATATGAAAAGATTCTGCCTGCTGGATCTGGAGAAGAAGATTTTTTAAGAAATTTGCATGAAATGCACTAAGTTCAAATTCGAGCTTCTATAGTGAGCCCAAATATGAATCTAGGAAGCCGATTTGAACAAACTTGAATCAGATCCACCCCACAATGTTGCATACCAAATATCAAAAGATTCTGCCTGCTGGATCTGGAGAAGAAGATTTTTTAAGAAATTTGCCTAAATGCACTAAGTTCGAAATCGGGCTCCTATACTGAGCCCAAATATAAACCCAGGGGGCCGATTTGAACAAACTTGAATCAGATCCACCCTACAATGTTGCATACCAAATATCAAAAGATTCTGCCTGCTGGATCTGGAGAAGAAGATTTTTTAAGAAATTTGCCTGAAATGCACTAAGTTCGAAATCGGGCTCCTATACTGAGCCCAAATATTAACCCAGGGGGCCGATTTGAACAATCTTGAATCAGATCCACCCCACAATGTTGCTTACCAAATATCAAAAGATTCTGCCTGCTGGATCTGGAGAAGAAGATTTTTTAAGAAATTTGCCTGAAATGCACTAAGTTCGAATTCGGGCTTCTATAGTAAGCCCAAATATGTATCCAGGGGGCCGATTTGAACAAACTTGAATCAGATCTACCCCGCAACATTGCATACCAAATATCAAAAGATTCTGCCTGCTGGATCTGGAGAAGAAGATTTTTGAAGAAATTTGCCTGAAATGCACTAAATTCGAATTCGAGCTCCTATAGTGAGCCCAAATATGAATCTAGGGAGCCGATTTGAACAAACTTGAATCAGATCCACCCTACAATGTTGCATTCCAAATATCAAAAGATTCTGCCTGCTGGATCTGGAGAAGAAGATTTTCAAAGAAATTTGCCTGAAATGCAGTAAGTTCAAATTTGGGCTCCTATACTGAGCCCAAATATAACCCCAGGGGGCCGATTTGAACAAACTTGAATCAGATCCACCCCACAATGTTGCATACCAAATATCAAAAGATTCTGCCTGCTGGATCTGGAGAAGAAGATTTTTTAAGAAATTTGCCTGAAATGCACTAAGTTCGAAATCGGGCTCCTATACTGAGCCCAAATATGAACCGCACTAAGTTCGAAATCGGGCTCCTATACTGAGCCCAAATATGAACCCAGGGGGCCGATTTGAACAAACTTGAATCAGATCCACCCTACAATGTTGCATACCAAATATCAAAAGATTCTGCCTGCTGGATCTGGAGAAGAAGATTTTTTAATGTTTTTCCCATTGCCTACAGTGTTAAAAAGTGCTGACTCAGCACTTTTTCAAAGTCCCGAAACTGCACCCTATGATAAAACCGATGGCAATTTTTTTTTACCAATCCTTTCTGTTGGTCCTAAGGAAGCTGCACACCAAATAAAAATTCTCAGTGCCGTGCAGTTTTGGAGATATGGGCGTTTTAAATTTTTTCTATTTTTAGCTCCTGCGGTTCCCACGGGGCTGCGGGAAAATTTTTTTTGGCATAAATCAAGTACTCATGACCCAATAAGCCCTCACATAAAATTTGGTTCAAATCAGCCTCTCGGTTTGGAAAATAGAAATTTTGGGCGGGGCAAAAAATTTTGCCCCTCTCATAACAACGCCAAGTATAACCCCACAAACTTCTCTTGAACAAATCTGAGTCTACACCTCAAAAGGAAGCTGCACACCAAATATCAAGTCTCTGCTACTGCTGGTTCATGAGAAGAAGATTTACAAAGATTTTGGTGCCCCTTGGGGGCGTGGCACCACCCAGGAGGAGGGGCAACTTCATTTGAACAAATCTGAATTGGCATTAGGTAATAAACATTTAGCCAACATTTGAATAAAATTGGGCTAGTGGTTTAGGAGGAGAAGTCGATAATGTAAAGTTAACGCCGGACGGACGACGCCGGACGCCGGACGACGGACAGAAAGTGATTAGTAAAGCTCCCCTTGAGCTTCGCTCAGGTGAGCTAAAAAACTGCATATGTTTCACTTTGTAGTGGGGGGCGAAATTTCCTGGATGGGGGAATATTTCCCAGGAAATCCCCCCCCCCCCCCCCAGTGGGGGGGGGGGGTGTAAATATCCCAGAAAATTTTCCCCAGGGGGAGAAGATTTCCAGGGGAAGATTTCCTGTGACACCGGTTATCTGAGCTCACAACCGGCCGATTCCGATTGTAATACCCTGTACTACTAGACAAGTTGAGGCTCGAAAGAACTACATTAAATTGAACATATTTCACAGTGTTTACAGTCCAAGATGCAGTCTGTTCATCCTAAACAACAGCAATGCTTTTGATTTTGAAGTCAGTCAGAAACTGACATTGTTCAGAAGAAATAAACTTGACTGTTGCTCTTTTAGCTGCAGATACAAACATGTAGCCCAGTTGTTGTTTTGACTCACAATACAGAGGACCATGTGTTCTGCCCAAGTGCACATGATTGGTAATTTTACTGTGACCTGAGACAATGGAGGCGGAGAGCAACCTTCACATTTCCATTATGAACTGGCGATTGCCACAAGTACATTCAATTGTAAGCGTAACATGTCGTTTAACTTGTATATCCCATAAAGGGGCATTTACAGAGATTAAAAATGCATTGTCGTTGTTTCTTAACTTTACTGAATGGTATCATTGGCATCATTTTACATTGCAGCAGATAATAAAATGTGGTTTATGAATTATCACAAACTGCTTGGCAATAACCGGCTGAGTTTGACCGACTGTGGTCACTGGTTCCGATCATCAGTTGAATACTACTGTTAATCATTTCTGTTGGGCTGCTAATAAAACAATGGGCTGGTTCGTATATGTCAACAATATGATAATTACTAAATTAGCCTTTATATTTGTTGTTTATATAATTCTTTTTCATTTGAAACAGTTTTTTATCACTACTGAAAACCCATAACAGCAAGAAATTAAGTAAGAAATACATATACCGGTAATTACCCTTTTCAGGTTTCAGATTTGGTGTATAGTGAGACCCGAAAATACCATCACTATAAAGTATAATTTCTGCAGAAAATTCAGCCAACAACTTGCCAACACCACAGACGTTGGATGCATGGATAATACAAAATATGCCCAAAATCAAATATACAAGCCCATTATCAAAAATAACCTAGGGTTTATATATAAAAAAAAGAAAGGTTTCAAGGCATTGAAGAATGCATAATATATTTATTTATGCATTCATCGGTACCTTGAAACTGGTTGGAAATGTTTCGTACATAAGAAAAATAGGTGTTACCTAATTTCGAGTGTCAAACTTCGTGAGAAGTTCGTTGCACGCCTTTCTTTTTTTTATATATAAACTTTAGGTTATTTTTAATAATGCCTTTAAGGTTAATCGGATTGCAACACAGACACTCAGCACAAGCTGGGAAATAAAAAAAAAATGATATCCGATAGCCTAGCATTTTTGGATTGTTGCTGTCGTGCCCCATAATTTGTGGAATATGAATATTAATGTTAATATTTATGTTCCAATTTTATAGATACGAAAGTGCTGTCAGATATAATTTTATTTCAATTTCCCAGCTTGTGCCGAGTAGTTATGGGCGGCAAAGGAAATCCCACATAGTCCCTGTGCGTCTTCGGCACGCTGAAACTTTTCACTAAAAAAATTAATGGATGCAAACAAAAAAAAAATCAATTATTACGATAGACTAATGTAGGTAACAACACTGTACTCCAATTAAGTACCAACAAGGCAAAGGATTAATAACACCTTTGTGCACACAGAGGAACTTCCGCAAAGTTACTTACTGTAAGTCAGGAACTTACTGCACTCACAGGCATCTGGAAACCTGATCTAAAGAGATAAATAAGCTCCAATTGACCTGATATCACCCCTACTTCAAAATACCCCCCTTATATATATAATATACACAAGGCTGGAAACTCCTCGATGCTCAAAATTCACTACACCGAAGTTAGGATACTCTCGTATTAAAACTACAAATTACATTTAGGGCCATGTAAGCATGTCTCCTTATGCATGGATAATTATTCTTCAAGTCTGATTTGCATTCCATAACAGTTGTTTGCATTAGCTTGATTTCTTAGAGGTTTTTCCTCAAGTTTTCCATCTCAAATTTCTTTGCAGACCTTCCATTTCAGGGAAACTTTGCATCGAATTTTAACTCCAGATCGGATATCAGTTTCGAACTCAAGATGTCTGCACCGCCTAGAAAACGGCCCTCACAGAAATTCAACGAATTTTCCAACTATTTTGCGAGAAATAAAATATTTTGGATAAAAGCGAGATAAAAAAAGGACAGTTGCATTAATTTGAATAAAAGAGAGATAAAAAAAAAAAATTTCTCTACGCTGAAAACAATTTAAATTGCAAATGAAATATTCTTTTTCCTTTCAAATACTTATTTAGTCTCGTTTACGATTTGAAGATTTATGTAGAAAATTCTGAGCCACGTTGATGACTGTCCAGATCAGTTTGCTTCAATGCCAAGTCAAATATGTACGTCACATTGTGATATAAACTATGCGCCATACGTGCATTTTTCAGTTTGGCAATGTGCTTACCCCCAGTCCCCAGTATGTTTACTTAGTCAAGAATTCCACCCCCAACCCCATCTGTTTTTAGTTTTTAATAGGACAGATGCATTAATCTGATATGAGTGTTGGAACTCATGGGAGTGTGGTGGACATGTTGTCTTGGCCAAAAATATCAATGTGTAGGGTAACCCAACCTACTCTAAAAAATTAATTCTGCCCACCCTAATTTTTTGAAGATAAAACAGTACATGCATTTAGTTCACTATTTTTTTAGGTTTTAATAAGCGATTAACGGAAATCATTTGTGTCTTCAAATGAAAACTCGAGATGTATAATTTAACTCAAACTTCAATATTAGAAGCAAATCATATTCATAGGCTAAATCACATATAGCTTTGTATCTTTTCAGTTCTAGAATGTATAAAAAAAAAATATATGTATATCGTTTATAGATCATAGAAACTTTCACTTTTGAAAATTGCAAAATACATTTCTAGAAAAAAAACAACCACAAAAAAATCAAACTAAACAAAAAAAAATTAATTTCCTACCACAAGATCTTACTTTTCTTCCCTAGTTTACACAAAACATGGGCATTCTTTTGAAAGGGTGGGGGGGGAGGTAGCAACAGACATTTGGGTCCTGTTACTATAATAGAAACTCAGCGACAAAAGCCTATGCCCAATTGTATGTTGAATCAAAAGGAAATTTTCCCAAGAAAAAAAATAATAAAATGCTTGATAAAATTCTCAAGTTATTCTCTCTCCGGGTACGATTTCCAGCTTCCTCCACTTGTTAAACCAGACACAAGGTGACTCGAATGTCGAAAGTGTTGTTAAACTCTATATAAATAAGTTGTTCTCTCTCTCTCTCATCCAGAGTCATGAAGATGGGTACCAAAGCACATTTTATCATGCAACCAACTTCTGCTCCAGAGAATATCAGTTTGCAATTCCCTTTACAGATGCGCATATTATTAATGAAGCAATGCATAATTCAAAGTTATTGCACTTTGACAACCAAGAAATTGCAGAACTTTTCCATGACAGTCCAAGACCATAGGGTCAGGAAAAGGAAATTCTGGCTCCAGGGTTAATTCTGTGACAGGCCTCCTTTAAAAAAAAGTGAAGGGATACTGTTGCAGTTGCACAAAGGGACAAGCGATGAATGGATATGGTGGGGGGGGGGGGGGGGGGGGGGGGGGGGGTGGTGTTCTGTTATTAAATGGAGACATCTGGCAGCTTTGGGATAAATAAAATCAAGTTGTTTTTTTGATTGTCAAAATGACATTTTTCAGCAGCAATGTTTTAAATTTCCAAGTTCATCAGTGAGTATCCTGAAACCAAGAGTTATAGCTTTTGACTGCACATTCCTGAAGTGATAACTTTATTATGTCAAGCTGATTTAATCAAGTTATTATTTCAAGAATCATGCAGTGCAAAATTACAACCATTGGTCAAGTGCAGAGCTCATTTCATGATACAGCCCCTTTATAACTGTTGGCATATGATTCAAAAACCAGGGAGGGGGGGGGGGAGGTAGTTCAAACATGGCCTGAAAGCCTGTGTTGTAATTTTGGTTTTGTACATATTCTTTGAGGGAATTTACTGAACAACAACAAAAATCAAATCCTGGCTTTCTCAAACCAGTCTCTGGGGAAATGCCCAGGGCTCCCCACCCTCTCCCTGACCCTGTGAGATGGCCACTCCTCTTGATGACTTAAATTATAAGAGACCGGTGATTATTGACTAAAATGAACAAAAACAGATGTTATGGAACGAATACATATTTGTTCCGTAACTTCCCTTTATGTTCATTTTAGTCTATTTTCATTTTATCTTTTTAGCTAACAGTTGAGGAACCATAAATTTACATTTAAAAGAAGAGAAAATATATTAAATAATTTACAGTTCCGTCAAATTTTACGAGACCTGAAAGAATACAGAACACTCTCCAAAAGTGTACCCCCCCCCCCCCCCCCCCCCCCCCCCCCCCCCCAGTTGCAAATCATACTAAAGCACATCTATAGGTTTTGGGGCGGCTCAACAAAAAAACTTTGCCTTACAAGATTACCAGAGTACGTAAATCTTCGGTTTTCAATGAAGAATCATAAAATAAGCTTTTAATAGCAAATATCTCCAGATAAGATCAAAAATATTCTTCATAGTTAAAAATGTCTCGGATTTCAAATCGAAAAATGCGTGGTATCCAATCTGATCAAGTCCTGATACGTAATTTTCTGCACTGAAATTTTTGGGTCAAGTATTTGTAAAATAAATGTAATTCTGTATCATTTTTATGTCATTCGCGTGTCTTTCCACATCATTCTGCATCATCCCGATGTTTAGAAGCACCCCGTTTGTGGCCAGTACTCTTTTGGTTGTTCTGCCCAGACAGAAATTAACAAATAATTGTTTGTATTGGAAGAAGATGTTCGTTATTTATCTCTTATCTTTTCTACTATTCAGGCACACAATCACACTCAAAAGTAACGGTGTCACTAAATACCAAATCTGACATGAAATACCGAATCTGACCCAAAGAGATTAATTAAAGATACATTCTACTTACTTTCTTACTATTCTGTGATCTGGCGAATACAAAAATCATTTTAAATGAAAAGTCACGGTAAAAAATTTTGTGAATTTTGTCTTTTGGAGTCATTAGTGAGGTGTTGTAAGTGAATGAGTTCCATTATCCAATTTATTGGGCAGGTTCAATTAGCCTCTTTCATAATTGCTGACATGTGACTTGTTTTAACACACATCAGATTATCACCGATTAGTGTTTGTTCAGCAAGCAGTAGGGCTGCATCAAGTTTTTTCAGAGAGCAATCAAATCAAAATTGAAAGCATATTTTTGGATGAATGATAATTGTCCGAAAAGATTAGTGCGAATTAACACCTACACTTCAATGTATTGTAAACTGTTTTCTGAGCAGTATCAAGTTCATTTTCGAAATTTTCTTACAAAATTAGAGAGAGCGAGAGAGAGAGAGAGAGAGAGAGAGTAGGGATGGATGGATGGGTTGATGGATTGGATAAATCTTCAACTCGTTCACAGTTTATAGTGAAATTTTAGAAATGCATCTTTCAAAGTAGGTCTGGATCTCGCTAAAGACTCGGACCTGAGTCACCAGGACCTAATTTACTGAACTCATTCCGTAACTTTCACTATAAACTGGAAACTCATTGAAGATAGTTAACTTATGGCCTTACAGCTGCAGTTTACATTACGAAACAACAACATTTCCACAGTCCTACTAATTACCTCCCAAAACTTCCAATACAGACCAAAACCGACCAAAAGTGCTAATTACCGACCAAAAAAATTAAATGAGTAACAACCAAAAAAATACAATTTTTAGAATCTCAAAGGTTTTTAAGCAGTTATTTGTGGTGCTCGTCACTCGGCTCCAAAACCGACCAAAAGTGTTAATTACCGACCAAAACTCAATGAGTACTGACCAAAAAACTTAAATGGGTACCCGGCCAAAAAAATAATAATGTGCCGTAATATCATTGTATTTTGTGATGAAAGTGGTTTCATTCAGTAATGTATGGCGTGTACTGTTGCTTGCTTCTTTCTTGATATGACAGTTGTTTTGGGACACACTAAAAAGTGTAGTCCGTGTCCTTGTCGGAGAAAAAGTGTACACGGGAATTAAATTATCATTTTCTCATTTATTTGTTGGTTGTTTTCTATGAAATTTGGAAAGTATACTCTGGGGACGATACAAAGTATATATGCTAAAAGAGAAGTTTGTACAATGTTATTTTATGATGTTAGAAGACATTTTCTCTTCAAACATACTAAAAAGTGTAGCTGACTCAGCGCCATGTTAGCTAATTAATTGGTTTACGCTATGTTGACACATGATTGTGAGGAGATTAGTGGGGGTGTTGATTGGATTTATAGATTTTCTTTCATTACTTTTTTCCATTTACATGGCGTAAAGTACAAGAGTAAGAGTATAAAAAGATTATTTCACATAAGATTGTGTTAAATGTCCGTGGTGGGAAGTTACACATTCACGTCCCCCCTCCTCTCTCTTACTCTCTCTCTCTCTCGTGCTCTCTCCCAATCTCACTCTCTGTTTCACGAATTGATTGCGATGAAAGAATGAATGAAAATTGAGACTGATAGAGAAGAAAAGAAAACCAAACAGCAACGCTTGTTTGGTAGCAGCCCCGGTATATTGACCATAGCGGTTACAAAAAGGTGAGGAGAAAGCTCCACCAGTATATTTTTTGAATAACCGGGAGTCACCCATCAATGACTTTATTGTGATTTCTCCATTGTTGGTTGGAGCTAATTCCCCCTAAAAAAATCCCTCTAAAAACTTTGACGCGTTACGCCCGTGCATCTGTAGTTTTTTGGGCTCGACTTATCCTAAATCGCTACTATGGGGTGGGTTGACTCATCTTGGGGCCAGGTTCTCCTCCAGAATACCCCGTCACAGTCACCCGTGGTGTTATAGACAGATTTTTCTGGCATCACTGACTATTATAAGTATTCATTCTTCCCCAGAACAGTGAATCATTGGAATAAACTCCCCCTGCATACCCCATCACTCCCCACCATTGAGCAATTCAATACGGCCATTAGTCCGTATTGAATTAGACTCACCATAACCCCCCCCCCCCATCCAAAATTTCCTCCGGCGTCCCTGTCCTCTCGTGGACCCGACTTCACTAATCGCTACGGGGTAGGGTCAAGGGTGCTGAGCACCTGTGTCTGCCACCACAAATAACTGCTTAAAAACCTTTGAGATTTTTTTGGTCGGTACTCATTTAAATTTTTTTAGTCGGTACTCATTTGGGTTTTGGTCGGTTTTGGATGGTTTTGGTCGGTAATTAGTAGGACCCCATTTCCGGGACTTTTTCATTTTTTTTTTTCATTTAAAATATTTTTTATCATTACTGAACACCCATAATAGCAAGAAATCAAGTGAGAAATATATATAATTACATTTTGGAGGGTCAGATTTGTATTTCAAGTCAGATTCGGTATTTGGTGGGACCCAAAAGTGACAATAATTGGCATCGAAACTCATACCCGATCTGCAGTTTAAATTCACTGCAAAGTTTCCCTGAAATGGAAGGTCTGCGAAGAAATCTGAGATGGAAAACTTGAGTAAAAACCTCTGAGGAATAAAGCTAATGCAAACAACTGTCACGGAACGCAACACAGACTTAAAGAATAATTATCCGTGCATATATGGCCCTAAATGTAATTCATAGTTTTAATACGATCCTAATTTCGCATTTTCGGTGTAGTGAATTTTGAGTATCGAGGAGTTTCCAACCTTGTGTATATTATATATATATATATATATGGGAGAGTATTTTGAAGTAGGGGTAGGCCTATATCAGGTCACTTGGATCTCATTTATCTCCTTAGATCACGTTTCCAGACGCCTGTGCTGCAATTCAGGAACTTACTGCAAAGAGACCGACCCAAAGTTCAAGGTATTCCGCGAAAAGGGGTGACTTCAGTTCGCGAACTTTAAATATCTAACGACTGCAAAAAGTACAGGCTGATAATTGAAAGGATATTTCAGTGGGTCGTTTAGAGTGATATTCTGCATTAGTTGGAATACAAACCTTTGTACACTTTAGAATATGTTCTCCCAAATGTCCCTCTTTCAATAATAATTCAGTGTGCGTCGGCTAAAAAATCGTTTATCGCGACAACGGTTGCTAGGATGTTGCGCAGGTCATTGCAAAACCAAGGGAGACAACAACTCCATAAAGCCTTTTTCAATGTGACAAAAAACTAAATATTTCGACTGGACGAATGTTCCGGGGACATTCTCCATTAAAATGCACAAATGGGCATGTGGGTTTTGGATTAAATTCAGTTCTGCTAAATGAAAAGTAAAGATTTTCATCAAAAACTGAGTATGTCCTCTTTGCTGATGACACTGCCTATTTACCTATCCATGGCCTCTGCAAATGATTCAAAAACACTTCAAAATGACCTCAACAAAATGGGAAACAGACTGGGACATGCAATTTAACCCCTCAAAATGTCAAGTCATTAACATCACAAGAAAGAAAAACACTTTGGACACCAAATACTACCTACATAACACATTACTAGAAACAACCCCATTCCGCCAAATACCTTGGAGTAGATATCTCACACGGCGATCTCTCTCCTGGAATACACACATAAATAGAATCACAAAAAGGCAAATCAAACACTAGGATTCTTACGCAGAAACATAAAAGTGAAAAAACCCGCAACTTAGATCCCTTGCCTACCAGACTCTAGTCCGCCCCCAATTGGAATACGCCTCTGAAGTCTGGGGCCCCCTACACCCAATCCCAAATTGATCAAATCGAAACCGTCCAAAGAAGATCAGCCCGATGGGTAAAGTCTGACTATGGACGCACTTCCAGTGTTACAGATATGCTACAGTCCCTAAACTGGCGCCGCTTAGACCTTCGGCGCATAGACTCCCGGCTCTCCCTCATGTATAAGATTACTCATAAATTAGTTGCCATTCCCGCTGAAGACCACCTAACCCCACAATCCAGAATACCCCGTCACAGTCACCCGTGGTGTTATAGACAGATTTCGGCCATCACTGACTATTATAAGTATTCATTCTTCCCCAGAACAGTGTATCATTGGGATAAACACCCCCTGCATACCCCATCACTCCCCACCATTGAGCAATTCAATACGGCCATTAGTCGTATTGAATTAGACTCACCATAACTTGTATCCACCTGCTTTTACTTTTACTTTTTAACATGTACACTCTATTTTATTTTTGTTCTCCACTTTGGCATACTTCATTTTTACTCTTTACTAACAATCTTTGTGGCTGGCGTGCCGATTTGTTCACGTCTAAGTCCCCGCGAGGGGTTCGACATTAATGGAAGATAGATAGATAGATATACAGAAACTACCATGGTGTACTTTGATGAATGTTGCGACCAGGCACGTAGCTAGGATCCGAATTTTTGGGGAGGCAAAGAAGAATTGTGGGAGGGCGAGCCTAGGACGAGATGCCGAAGGCATCTCCCGAAGACCGAAGGCCGGAGTGTGGGGGAAGGCACGGGAGGGGGCGAGGAAGGGGATTTTAGCATGTCTCAGACGCGATTTCCTGGCTCCTGCGGTATATTTCGACTCACAATTTACCATGAGTGTTTGTTCACAGAATCTTCACTAGAATAAGTGGTCCTGAAAATCTTGCATAAAGAATATTTGGGGGGGGGGGGGGGGGGGGGGGGCAAGACTGAGTTTGGAGGGGGGGGCACCCCCATAGCTACGTGCCGGCTGTTGCGACCACAGAGCCACGAAGATAATAATAATAACACTTCGGCCGGCCGATGATTTGTCGCGGTTCTCGTATGAGAAGGCCTTGGTTACCCCATGTTCTACCAACTGCCTCCCTATTCCCGCTCTTCTTCTCCTCCTCCCAACACTCTGATACGAACTGCTTGATGGCATCCCTTGCCCCATTCTTCCCAATCTCTTCGATTAGTATATTAACCCTCTCCTTTGAGTCGCCCCCAACCACATGTCCTTCATTCTCCTATCCCACTTCTCCATTATACTCCCCGTGAATCTTGTTCTTTTAGACTGATATTTTGGGCATTCTATAAGAAAGTGTTCCGGGTCTCCACCACGCCCAAGTTACACATCTGGCACTTCCTTTTCACTGTTTTCCCCCCACATGATGAAATTGACGTTTTTCACCCTCTCAGATACGTTACCGTTAATTTATTATAAATGGATGATTATAATATCTAGAAGAATAACAATAAAACCCGAATTTTGAGGTGACGCGAATGTTCCAATTTAACATAACCGTTTGCTGATAAATTATTTTAGGCTTTTGGCAAACAAATAAAATGATCGCATATGTTTTTGAAGCTGCCATAAAATGCTGTGTTGCATGTTATTGGTGCCTTTGATTTCAAGCATTACAACATTTATTGGACCAAACGTAGGTAAAACAAATACATCACGCCTCGATGAAAATGTTCCTGGACATGCACAGAATTTGATAACTTTTTAAAATTAACCTTTCCTGCATTCGAGCACAAGTCCCCATGACCGACTTTTACAGTAATACAAAAGTAACGTATCTGATCGATAATCAGTCGATAAGTGATCTTCTATTGTGTTATCACGCAGGGCTTTCATTGGTCCGGTTTCAACATTCAATAATAAAAACAGAAAAACTCTTTCTTAAAAAGGAATTTTTAAGCGCGTTTGGAACAATAGTTCTTTGGTAACGTATCTGGCTCTGATTACCGAGTACAACAGTTCAAAACAAAACTTCACAAACTCTTATGAATGTCATTCAAATGTTTACAGAGACCATCACAGCAAGTAAGAACATTGAGTTTTGGGCGAAAAACCTTCTCCAACAAAAAAGGGAAAAAAGATAACGTATCTTGCATCAAAACTATTTAAACGTTTCACATGCCGAACCTGTTTAAAATTCTGCAGGTTTGAATGTATTACAGTGATGTGGGAAATAGGTTGTAGAATAAACACTATATTTCTCTTCACAATATAGTGCTCTTCAATGATAACACCCGAATTTGGACTTATTTTGTAGTAGAAAGCTTTTGGTGAACTTTTCATGAAATGAGGCCAGAGTCAAGTGCTAGAAACAATGCCAATTATTACTGGTAAACTTGTCGTGTGTTTACAATACACTTCGTTCCAACAAAAGTGCAATTTATTTGCGTTCTTCAAACACACAATTTATGTGTTCTTCGGCACTATATTTCAACTGGAAGAACCTTTGAGACCGCCCAATAGCGAGAGAGCAAGAGATAAGTGGGCGACAGACAGACAAACTCCGGGACAATTGCCTCGTTGCGCTAACATTTTTTCCGACTAACTCTTAGGATGGTTTTCGCCTATTTATTTTCCTTTTATGGTGTGAGTGCGACAAAGCCACTCTCACGCCACCCCCTCCCCCCCCCCCCCACAGGACATTTTCAAACATTTCTTGGAGGATTCCCCCGGGCCCCCACTGCCGAAAACGAAACCACCTCTCCCCACCCCTGCGTGACTCGGATGGTGCAGCGCATGATACTTTGAGCATAATTGGCACCTCCTTTGGGTCCACCCCGATCCCTCCCGCCCCTCCTCTCTCAATTTTTTCTATGTTCTTATGCCCCTGCCATCTATAGCTTTGGGGACAGACTTCTCTCTTGGGCCGACTTTTCCGAAATTGTTTGGGCCGTCTTCTCCTGGAGGCCGGCCAACTTCAAATTTACAAAGTATTTAAATGTACATAACTGCCAAAGAAGGCGAATGGCTTGACGACGGCAATGTAAAAAATAAGTTCAACTTTGCGTGGTATCAGAAACAGGTGAAGCTTTTTTAGTTCCTCCACTGGAATTTCAAAAATATTTACTAAAATTTTCTGATCTGTGGCTTTTCCTAACTGAGAGAAAATACTCATCAGGTACCACGGAATGCGTTCTCAGGCACCTGTAAAACAAATTTGGGGGGGGGGGGAGCCCCCCTCCCTCCCCAACGAGAGACGTTTAACAACCCTTCTCGAGCTCTCTCCAATGCGTGCCTTCGGCTCTTGCATTTGCTACCCCCCCCCCCCGCCCTGCCCCTGCCCTGGTGGCGTTCCGGCGCCCCTGGAGAGAGAGGGAGAGAGAGAAGCGAGCGACAGACAGAGTGATGAGATAGAACAGGCAGAGACGCAAGCGCTTATACAGGCACGATCTACATTATTATACGTCAGAAAACAAGGTATATGTTTGTGTGTGAAAAATCGCGCGAAATTCACCACGCGATTGGTGACAATATTAGGCTGAGATATCACGTTTTTAATGAATTTGGTGCCATGCTTTACATTATCAAAGGTCAGATACGTAAATGGGGTATGTTTTTTTTTTCTTATATTTTCGGGGGTCGGGGGGACGAATGCAAATACATATTGCAAAATTAACAAAGCCTAAATACATAGCATATTTATAATTTTAATTTTTCTACAATTTTTTTATCTTTTGGAGCACATGCCCCCCCCCCCCCCCCCCCCACACACACACACCTATGCCTTCTTTGACATGCCATCGCCTAACCTGGTTACGGCCTTGATAATAGCCTTATGTCAAGTACATGGATTCCTAGTTCTGTTATCGTAGAATGACATTCAGCGAAAGTCGTACTCAAAAGCCGTGGAAACCTAACATTTTACTCGTGTGAACATGAATCATTTCGAGACAAGATACGTTACTGCAACAGCCAGATACGTTACTGGACAGAGTGCGATCATTTTCCATGTGCTGCGAGTGTACAGCTCCCGTACGAGCAAAATTTAAAGTAAATAAACAATTTTACAAAATATTATATGATTATTGGTCATTATAGGAAAGGGAATGGCATGACCACAGATCAAAAAGTGGAACTAATCATGGATTATCAGATAAATTGTTATTACATGCGTACAAATTCGCGTCTAAACATTGTAATGCGTCTTCCATTGCTTCCTGACGTGAAAACAGACGATGTCAAACACGAACAGCGTGAACTTGACAAAAATCCACTGTAGGGTGAAGATGGAGTATTTTTCGGATAACGTATCTGGCATAACGTATCTGATGGGGCTTTAATTGATAAGCTCATTGTTCGTTAAATTTGAATGGTTCAGATTCGTCCCCATGTTGATTCATTCACTCCAACGAAGATTTTAATTGGGCGTACAATTTTATAGCTGTCATTTCATTACAAGGTGCCAAACCATGATAACGTATCTGGCATGCGACGATCGTAACACTTCAATTTCGTGCACATGGATGTTTAAATCACGTAAACCTTTAAAATTCCAGCCAAGAAGCCTATATTTATTGATTCCGGAGTGATTTCAGCTCTGAATCATTTTACCGGTGAGGACGAGATCCTAATAGGCCATGTACAATGGTATAGATACATTAAAGGTAACGTATCTGACACCAAAAGTCGGGACAATATAAGAATGTCACCCATTTGCCAGAAGTCAATCTGTTCTTGCTCCAAGGTCCTAAATACAAAATGTGGATGTACTTGTAACAATATGGGCGTTTATCTTGTGCCACAGTGGCACTGAAATAATCACAGAGTCTCGAACAAAATGTGTACCCTTCCGAGGGACATTACATTTTTTTAAATTTAATGTTACTAACAAACCATTTATTCTCTCGAACCGACGTGTGGCACTCATCAAAGATGTTTTATATAATTAGTAGAATACGCAGATCTTCGTGGAATAGTTAACCCTTTACCCAACGTAACGGCCAAAACCGGCCAGCGCTATTCTCAAAAATCGCCAATTAATTTTCAAAATATTTTCATTTTTTGTCTCAAAAACATAGGTTATGACCCCTCGTTGGAACGAGCTCGTCGAGCTCGTTCCAACGAGGGGTCATAACGTATGTTTTTGAGACAAAAAAATGAAAAAAATTAGTTATTCAAGAATTTTTTTTGCAAGTGTCGTCTGCTTTTCATGTTAGGTAAAGGGTTAAAAACCGCATACATCTTCATATTTCTGCTAAAAAGGCACGAGACGAGCATAGTGCCGATTTGGGCATTTTAATGGAGAATGGACCTCCGACGCTTCTGAAACAGTGATGATACCACTGACTAGCGCACCTGTACAATCAAACACCGACAGTGGCGTCGAGAGCTTTTTTTCTGATGGGGAACATAAATTTTCCGACAAAAAGAGACAACGTGAAGCATAGAAAGCTATTACAAGACGATGTAACCGCGGTACTTCAAACTCAAATTTATATGCCTTTAATTTAATGTGTCTAAAGTTAAAGGCATATTTAAATTCCTTGATTTTGGTTCTAAGCAATACTTTTTGTCCTCCAATAACGAGGATGGACTGTCATTTAAGGAAAACAAACCCGATAGAACCCAAAGTTTAACGATAAAACGATTGGTGACGGGGCGTGTCCCACCCCTACCCCTCTGGAGGCTATAGATCCCTGATCGCGGATGATGTTCTAGGCCGAAATTTCCCTAACCTATTATTGTTCCTTCCTTTTCGTCCACGCGTAATCGTTCAAACTACAAACACAGATACAGCATTACCAAAAGACATATTTCTTCAAGTTTTACAGTATGAGCAAGGATGGGGAGACCACATCGTGTGATAGACAAAAGCACATTCTTACCACCGGAATGATCGGATCCATCGCACCTTGCCACCAACTTGAAATTATTGTTTTCGCTCCCTCGACCGGCTTTCCCGTTTTTTTTTTTTTTCTTTTTCTTTTTTTTTTTTTGAGGGGGGGGGGGGGGGGTCTTGTGCCCCATCCCCCCTTCTACTAAAATAATCACATAAACTTCTGTTTTATTTAATTTGGGATGAGGCCGAGGCGTTACACGCTTATGTGGTAATTGTTAGATCACTCTACCCTTTCTCGCACCGAGACGGTAAAATACTCTGGAAAAGGGACAAGATTGAGCACCCGAAAAGTTTCAGCTAATGGACCACCCGACAATTTCCAGACGGAATTTCTGAGCAAACTGTGTGATTTGTGTTTACCATTATTTTCTTTTGGAATGAAACACGAATTTGACAGTTGGGAGCATGTCTCATTGCTGAGCATCAACATTGAAATGTTTTAACGAACATTTATTAACAATCTTTCTGTTTTTCGCGGAGGTTGTTGAATCCTATGTTTGGTTAACATCTCGCAAATTCTTGTTCAAAAACAAAGTAAAGCTGAAGAATGGGAGATTCTGCAATTTATTTAAAAAATATTCGGTTTCTTCAATTTTTTCTGTTTTTTTTTTTTCATTACATATCGCGAGACAAACAAACAATAAAGTTCTGTTTCTGGCCAAACAATATCATATTTATCAGTTATTTTAAACATGTAGTCCCGTTAACTTAACATACCGTGAAACACAATCTTCATCTTAAAGGGGACTAAATTGGAGATATCCGTAATGGTTTAGGGTCAGTACAGTAAGGTTCAGGGTTAGCAGTGGTCTTTTAACCCTTTATCTTACTATACTGACCCTACTGATTTCTCCTATTTTTTTTTTTTCTAGCAGCAGACGGAATGCACGTACAACATACGGGTCATGAAAATGTGTACAGCCCCGAAATGGGCATGTAAAAGTGATACAGAAAGGTAAAATCCAATTTGTTTCACTAATATTGCAAATATGACATAGAGGGGTGAAAAATGAAAAAAAGGTTGAAGAGACAAGGTATTTTTTTAATAATTTGCAGAGTCCGCTTTTCTTAAGCTCTGTTGAATTCCGGTTCTCTACTGGAATCGTCCACAAAGTCGGTCATATATCGATGCCGGGAAGCTGGTGCGGGGTGTTATTATCATGACATCCACGCACCCGCTCTTCTGCTGAGTAGAATATTAGTACTAATTGAATTAACAAACTCAGTATGCAGACAAGTACAGACTGCTATATGTCTATGTGATATTATTAATCTGTAAATGCTCCTAAATTTGTGCCATAGCCATCACCGAGAAGGCATTGTTGTTCTCCAGACACCGACTCGCTGAAATTATTTTTAGTAGGCTGCATTTCGCGGGTTTTTTTCAGAAAAAAAAATTAAAATGGGACTGTTTTCAAAATCACTTGAAAGCGAACAGATTCGACTGTAACTCAGATGTATACTGCAACGTCCATACCATGTTATACAATGTCGTATGACTTTTAGAGCTGAAACTACACATTCATTTCATAAAACAGCAATTACATTTTAAACATCAGAGGTAGAGGAAATTCTGCCTAATTTTATAAAGCTTGCACATAAATTTACAACCCATTTTGAGTCCAAAATGGAAGGAGAAAGGAAACATCACGACGACACGCGACAAAAGAAGGATGTTACCGGGTACATAATTTGATCATATGAAGAATGGTTTGTATCATTCGAAATTTTTTTAAAGTACAAACCATCGTAAAAGATTTCCCACAGACTCAGGTAGTCTAATTAGAAATAGATAGCATAATAACCGAAGGGTCATACGTGCGCGAGTTGTAGGACAACGATGAAACGGATACCGTTGGACGGACCACACCGTGGCCATGGAAGTGACGGCATAGTCACGTGACTCGGTTACGTCGTGTTTCAATCATACTGGGGTTCGTTAAATAGGGAGATAACTCTGCATGGGTAGGTACAGGTTACGGAAAATGAAGCAATCTGATTAGCGAGAATAGCGTATGTAATAAGCCCATTGCCGTTTCAGCCACCTTTGACGTTAATGATATGCAAGGTCAGAGGTAGCTTCGAGAAAACACTCCGATCAGACTATCTGTCAAGACTGCGATACATGCGATAGAAACAACCAAAATTTTTCGCTTGAAACGAGAAAATGTGCAGTTTCGATTTAATACTAATAAAGATAGGAAAAATAACACGCTTTCAACACTTCATTTAATGGACAGCAGTAGGTAATATTTGAGAGTTTACTACCACTTTGTACATGTACGTGTACAACATACGTACACGATGCGTTCACCAACGTGGAATTCAGTGTTAAATCGCACGCTTGTTCACAAAAATGTACAGTGGTCTTGAATCCCCCATGTTTTTGTGACTTCTGGATCGCACTTTTAACGTTCAAATACTCGTGGTGAACGCGCGTTTTTAAAAAAAAGGTGAAATTGTACATCTTCACTTTTATCTTTTCCTTTAAAAATTTTTGTCAACGTTCCCATCGCAGATCAGACCATCGATCCATGGTTGGCGAACGCGAGCAAAAAATTCTAGGCCAGCATCAAAAAACGGCCTGCAGATTCTAGACCAGTGGTCCAGAACTCTCAATTGTTTTGAGGCTGTGGGTTTTTCCCATTTATGACGTCATTAGGGGAATTCCCCACTACGGGAATTCCCAAACTCAGCTAATCGACCGATCGGATCGCTCGATTCTCCGCCAATTGACCGATCGGATCGCTCGATTCTCATAAACTCGATCATACGGAGTTATCTCCCTTCGTCGTGGGGTGGGGGAATATCCTAGGAAATAAATAAAAGTGATAAATAGAGCTCCTGTGCGCCTTTGGCGGTTAAACCATTTCATTCGAATGTCAGTCTACAATCATCAGTCTGTGTTTTTATCAAAACTGACAAGCAGGTCGCATGTCAAAGTGACATTTACTATATAAACACTTACTGAGAACACTATTTTGTCACGCCTGAGATGTATTACAGGTTTTTATTCAAATGAGATTAATTGTCAAGTTAAATGGTTTATCTGAAAAACTATTTCTTTCTGATTTTTAACACGTTTGAAACGGATGCTATTTTAATATTTTTAACTATTTATCGAGGTGTCATTTTGTAAATGTTTTTTTTCTCAACTGGTTTTAGTTATTATATTAAAGACGGAAGATTTTTATTTACTTAAAACATAAAACATAAAAATAATTATACATTTAATTTTGAAGATAATAAATAACTCATATTAGCATACTCAAAGGAACATTAACAATTAAAAACGAAAGATGTTTTTACAGATGGATCCTAGGTGCCGAGATCTATTTTAGACCAGTATGAACGTGCTAAGAAGGGGATTCAGTCAGCTGATAGGAGCAGACGCCTTGGTGAAATGGAACTCAAACGCGAAGCCACAAAAATATTTAAACCCGTGACGGAGGGTCAAGAGCGAAGCAGGAAGGAGATAGTCGAAGAATTGAGACCCATAAAGGAAAGTTCTTTGAGAATGGGTTTGTTGCCTCCTAGTTTTGGAAATCGGTATTCCGTTCAATCTACACCGGATTACGTTCCCACGGGAATTCAAACAGATTTGAGCGAGAGCGACGATACAGCTTCGACTATCACCACTAGTAGCGTCGCATCGTCCGATGATGATGGCGGTAAGAGAGATCAGTCGTATGGAATTTATAAGGATTCTGAGGGTAGAACTTTTGTGGGAGACACAGAAGTAGAAATTGACGATGATGAATTGATCGTGGGTTCGAATAAGTATAAAGTAACTGATGGACTGCACAGATTGCTCCTTTACGACAAGCCTGGCGATTACATGGAACAGGATTTCGATAATTACGGAGACATTCTGGTTCAGACCCACGCCATGAAGAGAAATAACGATGCCAGAGAGACGAGACCCAAAGCCAACAGAGGTTACAAGTGGACGAAAGTGGTGAAACCCATATGGGATATGAACAAGAAGTTCGTCGAATCGGTGACCGGCAAAGGGGTGAAAACCACTTTTCTTCTGAGCGATTCCGACGCTCTGTCTCAGAGATTGAGTTTGTTGATGGCGAGCAGACGGGTTGGTAACACGGGATTAGATAATCAGATAGTTATTATATCTGACGAATTGTTAAGACAGAAGGTTTTGAATAAAAACCAGTATAAAAGGCTGATGAACGAATTGAAGGAACGATGTGTATATAATAAGTAGAGAGAAACAAACAAACAAACAAAAATAAAACAGTAAATTTTTACACTAGAATAATAAAAGTATTTAAACGGCAAAACGATTTACCAGTGAAAAAACAAAATATATTATAAAAATATGTTGGTGATAAAGAACATGGGATACGTCAGAACTTACGTTCAAGGCGGTTCTGGCATCGTCGATTCTATAATGCGAGTGTTCACGAGCGATGCGGGTAGAAAACTCGCATCGACCGCGTTTGAGGTCGGTAAGAAGACGGCTTTGGATGCTGGTAAGAAAGCCGCTTCCGAAGCCAGTGGTAGGATAGCTCCTGTGGCTGGCAAGAGGGAAGCCGACGCGTTGATCGACAAGTTGATCAGTCCGCCGGCGAAGCGAGCTGCGTTAGAGTGAACGCCGAAAAGTTGGAAAGATTTTAAGGATGCTGTGGTGCCCATACAAGATTTGGCCAAAATGACGAGTGGATCCAGATTGAAGAGAACTTGCAATGGTGCGATATAAATAAATAATAACATTAAAAACAGAGTTTGAAAAACGTAAAAAATTTGCGTTTGAAAAGAATCAAAAATAACAAACAAACAAAATAAAACAAAGATAAACATTAAAGATATGTCTTGGAATGACGCCGCGACCAAGAGGTCGAATAACGAGTTCTTTCCCAAGAGCATAAGAGGTTTGATAGTGGGAAAATCGAATTGTGGAAAGACCAATCTGTTGATGAATCTGTTGTCCCGACCTAACTGGTTGGATTACGACAGATTGTTCGTGTTTGGCAAGAGCTTGTTTCAACCCGAATACAGATTGCATCGAGAGTGCATGGATCGCAGATTGCCCAAGGACGTCAAAGCCAGAATCTTTGACAGTAGGGAGGAATTTAACAAGAGCGGAGCGCTACTCTCGACCATTTTGGACGGTGCGGCGATGGAGCTGATGAAGAGAAATGCATCTTCGAACGTCGAGTGTCGATTTTATGAGAACGCTAGCGACGTTCCGGATCCTAGGGAACTGAAATCGGAAGATAAGAATCTCATGCTTTTTGACGATCTGCTTTTGGAGAGACAGAACCGATGCGAATCGTATTACGTTAGAGGTCGACACAGCAATGTGGACTGTTTCTACCTGTCGCAGAATTATTTTCGATTGCCCAGACAGACGATAAGGGAGAACGCTAATTTTCTATGTCTCTTTCGCCAAGATCTCAAGAATCTCAATCACATCTACGGCGATCACGTCGCAAACGACATGAGCGCGGCGGAATTCAGGAGATTCTGCAAGAGGGTTTGGGATGGTGGACTTTACAATTTCGTCATGATCGATTTGACAAGTGAATTTAATCGCGGAAAATATCGGTGCGGATTCGACAAGTTTTATGCTTCTGATGATAATAAGATAGAGCGTGAAAATAAAAAAATTAGAAAATAATAAATCTTCAAATAATTAGTTTTGAATAAAAAAAAAATAAAATTAAATATAATGTTCGAACATGGAGAATTGTTAGAACGCATAGCCGAGAATACGGCTGCGAAACAATCCATTCAAATCGTGGTGAGTGGTGATTCGACTCGATTCGCTACGAAATTCGAACCTTCCATCGAATTGAATACAGAGAAAAGTTACGAGATGGAGTTGGTGAATCTGGAGACTTATTATTCCTTTCCCAACGTCACCGAAAAGAATAACTCGTTCAAGTATTCCGACAGAGTGGATTGGTTGGAGATTCGAATTCCCAAAGGGAGTTACGACATAGACGATTTGAACAATTACATTCAGACGCGAATGAAGACGGATGGAAAGGGAAGCAACAAGATCAGACTCGCTCCCAATCCTAATACCTTACAGACGATGTTGGATTTGGAAGATAATTTTCGAGTGGATTTCAACACGGACGATTCTATAGGCAAGATGTTGGGATTCAATCGAAAGATGTATCGAGGCCACACGGCATCTGAAAATATGGTCGACATTCTCGCTGTCAATAGCATTCTGGTGAACGTGGACGTGATTGCTGGAAGCTACGTGAATGGTAGCGCTCAACCGACGATCTATTCCTTCTTTCCAAACGTGTCGCCGGGTTATAAGATCGTGGAGCGACCTCGAAATTTAGTTTATCTACCACTGATTTTGGACACATTGTATAGTCTCAAAACCACGTTGACAGATCAAAATGGTGAACTGTTAGATCTTCGCGGAGAGAGAGTGACGATACGATTTCACATAAGAGAAATATAAAAGCAAAAAAAAATATTATATATATATAGATAACAAAAATAAAATAAACGCAATATTAATTTTACAAAATTATTTTAATATAATTATTAAACAAGAAACAATTGAAGTAAATTTATTTTAAAAAACAGAATTATGACACAATACGTGGTTAAAAACGTGAACATATCCGCAGGACAGAGGAAGAAACTTAAGAGAGCGTTAACAACTCGAGGCGAGGCGGTGAGATTCAAATTCACTCACGAAGATCTGACGAGAGGCGGTCAGGATTCAATCGCCTGGACCAGAAGTCAAATCAAAAGGATGGAGAAAGCGATTCGCGATGGAAGAGGGTTGGCGGTGAGATTGAGTCCCGCTCAATTGAGATACAATTTTAGAATGAAAGGCGGTTTCCTACCGCTATTGGCAGGAATAGCCGAAAAAGCATTACCCTTCGCAGCAAAGGCACTACCCTTTCTCGGAAAGACTCTCGGCGTAGGAGCTCTCATGGGACTCACTAGTTCGGCGGTTGAGAAATTAATGGGTGGCAGCGGACTGTTTTTGAAGAAGGGAGGAGCCGTGTGTCGCGTCCACATAGACGACAGCGGTAAAGGATTGTATCTAGAACCCGTTAGAGGTGGCAACTCTCTGAGAGGAAACGGTCTCTATCTGAAGAGTGGTCGGAACGTCGAGCGACTCAGCAAGGGTTTGTTGCTCGGTGAGAATTCGCCATTTAAGAACATACTGATTTTGAATATGTTATTACAATATAAAATTGTATAAAATATAAAATCATAGAAAGTATAAAATAATATATTTAAAATGGATAAAAAGGTGGAGAAACAATTAGATGATAATGACGAATATCGCGAGACAGAGTGCGAAGAAACAAAAAAAAAATGAGATCAAAAGATGATCTCATTACTTTTTTTTTTTTTTATTTTTCTTCGCTAAAAATCAATCTCTCTATTGTTTATATTTCCAAGTCCGTTATTAGCATGTTGACACGTGTGTCTTCTCCTTTTTCGAAAACGTGTTGAATGTTTATCTTTACTCTTTTGAGTTTTTTTACATCGGTCAACTCGCTCTCACCACCCAATTTCTCCACGAGTTCGAATGAGATGTTTGAAAATATGTAATTTCCATAGGCAACGACAAATCGTCCTTGTCGAATTCTCTATCTTTAGCGATGATGATGTTCTGCAGATCGCTTTGGCACTCGTAAAACAAATCGAGCACGGCTTCGTCCAATTTCAAAGGCATGCGATATTTATCGTATTTGTGCTCTAAGCCCTTCGTCTCGACCTCGTTCAATTCGATGGGATCATGTTGTTGTAATCTATAGATTTTATGACCGAATTTCTTATACGTTTCGACTCGTTTCAATTTCAATTCGCATCTTTTAGGTGTTGCTGTCTTCATGATCGATTATTAGTTTTTTGTTTTACGAATTCTTGCAAATAATGTATATTTTAAATTTTGTATTTAAATAGTAATTTGTTTAAAAAGTTTTTTTTGCTCTTTATATATATAAAAAAGTTGTTTTTTTAATTTTATTTAGTGTAAAATTTTTTTAGTAAAAGTTTTTTTTCTCTTTATATATATATATAAAGTTAAATTTTAACATTTCAATCTCTCTATTGTTTATATTTCCAAGTCTGTTATTAGCATGTTGACATTCGTCATTTTTCCACTTACGAAAATGGTGTGAATGTTTATCTTTACTCTTTTGAGTTTTTTTTCATCGGCGAATGCGCTCTCACCACCTGATTTATTCACGAGTTCGAGTGAGATTATTGGATATATGTAACTTCCATAGGACAACAATAAATCACCCTTGTCGAATTCTCTGTCTTCGGCGACGATGATATTATTCAGCAGATCGCTTTGGTACTTGTAAAACAAATCGAGCGCGGCTTCGTCCAATTTCAAACACATTCGATATTTGTGGTAGTAGCGCTCTAAGTCCACCATCTCGACCTCATTCAATTCGATGGGATCGTGTGGTTGTAATGTGTAGATATTAAAACCAAATTTCTCATACGCTTTGTCTCGTTTCAATTTCAATTCACATCTTTTAGGTGTTGTTGTCATGACTGATTATTTGATTTTTTATGAATTCTTGCAAATAATGTATATTTTAAATTTTGTATTAAAAAATTGAATTTAAAATTTAACATTTTTTTTTTTTTTTATTTATTATATATATAAAAAGAGTAAAAAAAGCAAAACTTTTTTAACAAATTATTTAATACAAAATTCCAAAAAAAATTATTCTTACAAATGAAGCAAACAGATAAAACAATGGTAAATTTAAATGAGAAAACCATACCTCAGTTAAACGAGATTTGTAAACTATTACAAATTTCAGATTTCAGAAATCATAGAACTAAATCAAAAAAAATTGAAGTCATACAAGAATATTTGCGAAATGCTAGAAAGGCAAATGAAATGTCGATAGCAACGACGTCAAAAGATGCATCGGTTGTGAAAAATGAGAAGATAGTAAAAGGAAACGAAATGCCGACGTCGAAAAAAACCAAAAACGTTTTGATTGTGAAAAATAAGAAGACGACTAAATGAAAAGCCATTGAAGAACATCAAGTTTCTAAAGAAAAGAAAAGAAAAACTAAAACAAAAATGAGTGATGCACTTCAGATTCCAGACAAACGAGATATATCGAGCGAAATTCAATGAGCAATTGACGAAGAGAAAGGAGAAGAATATGTAACATGACTCGTTGCAGAACTATTCCAATCGAAACCCGTAGAACGGGAGAGTGCGATCAAAGGCATTTTTAAAACTTTCGACGTGGTTCCTTCGTTCAAGAAAATCGATCCAAAATTGTTTATGGAACGGGTGAAGAAAAAAGTATTGGATTTGTTTTGCGAATACATGAACGTGGGATTAAAAATTAAGATGATACTCCATTGCATAATGAATAAAATCGATGTGAAGTCTGGCAAGAGCATCGTGAAAAATGCATATTTCAGATCTAACGTCGAACCCGTATTTCGAGGTTCAGATCTATCGGACGTTTTCGAAAAGATGAAAGATAAGATGTTGACGTCTCTCGCAAATTATCAAAATGAAGGTAGTAATTGGACGTTCGATGAGGTGTTGAAACTCGAAATTCACATAAATAAAAACGAACCGTTGAAAGGATCTTCCTACTTGGAATTATCGTATTTCTTGACTAAGAAACACGCCGTGGTCAACGTGAGAAATAAAGATGATCAGTGTTTTAAATGGGCAGTCACCTCCGCTTTATACCCTGTCGAAATACACTCCGATAGAGTTTCTCGTTACGAGGAAACTTCTAAAAATCTCGATTGGACCGGAGTGACTTTTCCAACAGAGTTAAAACATATCAAACGTTTCGAGGTTCAAAATCCCACCATAGCAGTGAACGTCTTGGGATACGATGAGGAAAAACGAATGATCTATCCTCTCAGACAGACTTCGTATCTCGAAAGAGAAAAGACGATTATTTTATTATTGATTTCGAATGGTGACAATCGTCATTATTGTTGGGTTAAGCATCCGACCCGATTACTGTCGAAACAAAATAATAAACATAACGGAAAGATATCTTTATGTTACAATTGCATGAACGTGTTTCACAGCGAAGACTCGTTGGCGAAACATCAGGAATATTGCAACAAAAATCAAGGTGTCGCCATCGAAATGCCCAAACCCAACACCATCGTGAAGTTTGAAAATCACAATAGAAGGTTAAAAGTACCATTCGTCCTGTACGCCGATTTCGAATGTTTCACCGCGAAAATGAGTTCCTGTTAACCCAACGCTCTTCAAAGTTATGTCAAAAGATATCAAAAACACATACCTTCGGGCTATTGCATTTACGTGAAATGCACTTTCGACTCGCAACACGATATGGGTCCCTTCACCTACACGAAACAGTGCGAAGACGATGACGTGGCTCAAAGGTTCGTGGAAGAGTTAGAATCGAAAATTCAAATGTTATACGACAAATTCAAAACTCCGGCAAAAATGATCATCACGCGAGAGCAGCAGGACGAAAATAACAGAGCCATCGAATGGCACATATGCAGACAATCGTTTGACAAGAATTCAGAGGAAAATAAGAAGGTTAGAGACCACGATCATTACACGGGTCTGTATCGCAGTCCGGCTCACAGCAAGTGTAATTTAAAATATCGAGATGCTGCTTTCTATCCGGTGATGTTTCACAATCTCTCGGGTTATGACAGTCATCTGTTCGTGAAAAATCTCGGCACCTCACATGAAGAATTAAATTGCATCGCGAACAGCGAAGAAAGATACATTTCCTTCACGAAATGGAAGCTCATGGAGAAGAAAAGAGTAATCGCCGGAGAGACATTGAAAGAAAAAATGAAATCCATTCGTAGATGCATACGTTTCATCGACAGTTTTAAATTCATGTCGAACGCTCTGGAAAAATTAGTTGATAACATGAGGAAGGATAAATTTAAAATCACGAGCGAACATTTCGGAGAACGAGTAGACGTCATGTTGAGGAAAGGAGTCTATCCTTATGATTACATGAACGATCTAAAGAGATTCGAAGACACTGCACTACCTTCGAAAGAAGATTTTTATTCAAAATTATACGAATCCGACATTTCCGACGAGAATTACGAACACGCCAAAAACGTGTGGAAATCATTCGATATGAAAACCATGAGAGATTATCACGATCTCTATCTGAAGACTGACGTTCTGCTCTTGGCAGACGTGTTCGAAAATTTTCGAGACGTCTGTTGTCGAAATTACGATCTGGATCCCGCTTGGCATTTCACTGCACCCGGTCTGGCGTGGGACGCTCTGTCGAAGACCACCAAAGTCCAGTTGGAATTATTATCCGACGTGGACATGTTGCTCATGTTCGAAAGGGCTGCGAGAGGTGGCGTCTCGATGATCTCTCACAGATATTCTGAAGCTAACAATCCCTACATGAAAGAAGGTTTCGATTCGAAACGGTCGACTAAATACATACAGTATTGGGACGCCAATAATCTGTATGGTTGGGCTATGAGTCATCCTTTATCGATTAGAAATTTCGAATGGGTGAAGGAACCGGAAGAGATGCAAAAATGGAGAGACTATCCTTGCATTTTAGAAGTCGATTTGAAAAATCCGGAAGAATTACACGATCCACACAACGATTATCCGCTAGCTCCTGAACGAATGGAACCGAACGAAGGAGACGAGGAAAAACTCATTCCCAATTTATTTAACAAACGTAACTACGTCGTGTACAGCGAGAATTTGAAACAGTACGTCGATTACAGGATGAAATTAGTCGACATACATTGCATCATTCGATTGGATGAAGAGCCTTGGATGAAAAAATACATTGATCTCAACACGAATCTCAGAAGTCAAGCTGAGAACGATTTCGAAAAAGATTTCTTCAAACTCATGAACAACTGTGTGTACGGTAAATCGATGGAAAACATCAGGAAGAGAACCGACGTTCGACTCATCACGTCTGAGAAAAGAGCTAAAAAATTAGTGGCGAAACCCAATTACAAACACTGAACCATATTCGACGAAAATCTAGTGGCCGTTCACATGCAAAAGATGCACCTGAAGTTCGACAAACCATATTATCTCGGACCAATCATCTTAGATGTCAGCAAGCGATTGATGTACGAGTTTCACTACGATTACGTCAAACGAAAATTTGGTGATAAAGCCAAACTACTGTTCACCGACATGGACAGTTTAGTTTATGAGATAGAGACGAAAGACGTCTACCGAAATATATCTCCGGACGTGTCCGTGTGGTTCGACACGAGCAATTATCCCGTCGATCATCCGTCCAACATTCAATCAAACGACAACAAGAAGGTGTTGGGTAAATTTAAGGATGAGAGCGGCGGTAAACAGATCATCGAATTCGTGGGCTTGAGACCCAAACTGTATGCTTATCGTCTAGAAGATGATGAAGAGATCAAGAAGTGCAAAGGAGTTAAAGCGTGCGTGGTGAAGAAAAACATCTCTTTCCAAGAGTATAAAGATTGTCTGTTAGGAAGTGGTCCGGTGTATAAGACTATGAAATTGATTCGAAGCGAAAATCATGACTTGTATACCGAAATAGTCAACAAGATTTCGCTGACGGCCGCCGACGATAAGAGATTCATATTAGACGATAAAATAAGCACTTTGGCACTCAGCCATTGGACTTTGGATCTAATTGTAGATGATATGAATGTGGATGCTTGGATTCCAGATACGATTGTGGATGATAAGATTCCATATATGATTGTGGATGATAGGATTCCAGAAAATCAAGAAGAATTAGATGAACACAAAATTATAGAAATCGATAGTGACATCGAGAGAGTTAGTTTAAAAAGAAAGAGAAAAAAATTTAAAAAAATAACGTCATTTTAGTGAATTATAATAAAATAAATAAAAAAAATATATATGCATTTATGAATAAGAAAATAAAGATATCCGTAGAAGGTGTCATCTAACCTAATGAACCCCTATCCAACATCGATCTGTTGAATGCGGCAAAGGATTTGAAAATCAAAGATTTTCTAGGCGTGTTTTCCAGAGATGCCTTGCTGAAGAGAAGACCTCGACAATCGGAATGCGGAATTTTAAATCTAGACGATTCATCGGGGGAAGGCACTCACTGGCTGGCGTGGATCAAGAATGGGAAGAAGAAAAATTATTATTTCGACAGCTACGGAATCTTGCCGCCAAAAGAAATAAAGAACTATTTCAACAAATCGATGGTTCGTTCCAACACGGAACAAGTGCAATCACCGGATCATGTGTTTTGCGGTCACCTGTGTCTCTACGTTCTCAAGAGATGGTCTGAAGGAGATCGATTTCAAGACATTCTCAATGATTTACATTAGAGAGATTTTTTTTTATAGTATATATAAAGATAAAAAATATTTTAAAAAAATTTTAATTGAATAAAAACGAAAAATAAAATAACATAGTTCATTTTTAATAAACTGCGTTTGAACATATTTTTCTAAAAAACAAAAAATCTCACAACAACATGCCAGTCGATAAATTTGGTAGAAGTGATGATGAAAAAGTCAACCCGAGAAAGAAGAGGAAGACGTACGAAGTCGACGATGGTTACGACGTTGTCAACTTGGACAAACGTTACGTTTGGAGATACGAACCTCGAGAGGAACCTTTGAACATGAACGATAAGAAGCTCTACAATCTTCCCGAGCCGATAGATCTCGCAGATGCTGTGACTAAAAAATACGTTGATAGGGGGAACGCCGATTTCGAATGAATCCTGCTGGATAATTACGTGGATAAAACCATGACCGATGATCTCGATCTGAAATCCAAATGTTTGGTGAATGTCATGAATCCCATAGATCCCACTGATGCCACGACCAAGAAATACGCGGACGACTCTCACGCAAGATTCAGCGAACACCTGAGAAATAGATACATTACGAAAACGATGCACTCGGAATTGAACGCCAATTCTAACAAGATAACGAACGTGGCCACTCCCACGAATCCCAAGGATGTGGCGACCAAACACTACGTAGATCTAGAACAGAGAAAGTCTGACAGACGAGAAATGAAATCGGATCTGAATGCGTCAACAAGATATTGAATCTGTCGAAGATCGACTACACGGATGCGGACTCAACCGCGGTCAACAAGGGCTACGTAGATTCTGCCGTGATACGATCACAAAAATACCTAGAATCGCAAGTGGATGATCTCTACCTGAACAAACAATCTGGCGGAACCATGGAGGGTGGCATCGACATGAACGGTAAGAATTTATTTGGTCTCAATCATGATCCCGAATTCGATTCCAGTGCGGTCAGCAGAAAGTACGTGGATGACAACTTGGTCTGGAGAAAGGGCGACATCATGGAAGGTAAACTAGACATGGGTGGACACGCGCTCACGAATCTTCCGGATCCCGTGAACATGACGGATGCCTGCACCCTGATTTCGGTGGTGGAGAAAGTCAAATATGCTAGACAATTGATCACCGTGTGGGCCGAAAGAGGCCGGCCCCTTAGATGAAGGAAAAGCTAAGTGGTCTTTCGGAAATGGAGGTAGCAGATCGAAACATGGTCAGGTGGGATATCCCATGCCGCTGGGAGGTGAAATCCTTCGAATGAGTCTGGCTTCCTCGGATTTGAATAACAGAGCGGTTGTCAATCTCATGGTGAATGGTGTGGAGAGTGATAAGAGATACAGCGTTGAAAAGACTGAGAATCAACACGCGAATGTTAGCATGTTTGGCACGCCTCTCAAAGTGAACGCCGGAGACAGGATTAATTTCGTCATGAAAACCAATATTCCTGAAGCCACCACTTCCGTGGTGAGTCTACTGATCGAACTGGATTCTTTGAACAAACAGTGAACGCATGGAAAATAATGAATTAAAAAAAAAATAATGTGTGATTATTAAAAACAAAAAAAACAAAAAAAAAAGTAATGAGATCATCTTTAGATCTCATTTTTTGTTTGTTTTCCTTCTTCACTATCACCATATATTATAATGACGTTTCCTTTTCTCTCAATTTCAGCGTCGATTCTTCTTCTTTTTCTTTTTTTCTTTTTCTTTGTGATATGATACGTTTATAACAACACTTTTGTTTATCCGAATCATAATTATGAACGAAATGTTGTGCATCTCTCGCTAACACTCGCATCATTACCATTCTCTTCAGAAGGTAGTGGTGATGGTGGAAAGCATCTCATTCTTTTCATTTCCAACCGTCTATCCCGCTGTTTACCTAACCATTTTTCCACATCTTTTTTTTGTTTTTTGGCTTGCAACACAGGATGGAACATCTGACGGAAACGGAGAGACGATCGCACAGGATCGAACAATCTAAGATCTGTTCGAGTTTTAATATCTTCGTCACGAAATATCCTTTTTGTTTCTCTCGAGTGAATAGCACGCGATCTTTTAAATAATTCAGAACGTAATCGTAAAAATCTTCTTTTTTTTCAAACATTAAAATGGAATGTGTATTTCGTTTTCTACGTGACTACTTAGGAATTGTAACATTTTAGTGAATTATAATAAAATAAATAAAAAAAATATATATGCATTTATGAATAAGAAAATAAAGATATCCGTAGAAGGTGTCATCTAACCTAATGAACCCCTATCCAACATCGATCTGTTGAATGCGGCAAAGGATTTGAAAATCAAAGATTTTCTAGGCGTGTTTTCCAGAGATGCCTTGCTGAAGAGAAGACCTCGACAATCGGAATGCGGAATTTTAAATCTAGACGATTCATCGGGGGAAGGCACTCACTGGCTGGCGTGGATCAAGAATGGGAAGAAGAAAAATTATTATTTCGACAGCTACGGAATCTTGCCGCCAAAAGAAATAAAGAACTATTTCAACAAATCGATGGTTCGTTACAACACGGAACAAGTGCAATCACCAGATCATGTGTTTTGCGGTCACCTGTGTCTCTACGTTCTCAAGAGATGGTCTGAAGGAGATCGATTTCAAGACATTCTCAATGATTTACATTAGAGAGATTTTTTTTTATAGTATATATAAAGATAAAAAATATTTTAAAAAAATTTTAATTGAATAAAAACGAAAAATAAAATAACGTAGTTCATTTTTAATAAACTGCGTTTGAACATATTTTTCTAAAAAACAAAAAATCTCACAACAACATGCCAGTCGATAAATTTGGTAGAAGTGATGATGAAAAAGTCAACCCGAGAAAGAAGAGGAAGACGTACGAAGTCGACGATGGTTACGACGTTGCCAACTTGGACAAACGTTACGTTTGGAGATACGAACCTCGAGAGGAACCTTTGAACATGAACGATAAGAAGCTCTACAATCTTCCCGAGCCGATAGATCTCGCAGATGCTGCGACTAAAAAATACGTTGATAGGGGGAACGCCGATTTCGAATGAATCCTGCTGGATAATTACGTGGATAAAACCATGACCGATGATCTCGATCTGAAATCCAAATGTTTGGTGAATGTCATGAATCCCATAGATCCCACTGATGCCACGACCAAGAAATACGCGGACGACTCTCACGCAAGATTCAGCGAACACCTGAGAAATAGATACATTACGAAAACGATGCACTCGGAATTGAACGTCAATTCTAACAAGATAACGAACGTGGCCACTCCTACGAATCCCAAGGATGTGGCGACCAAACACTACGTAGATCTAGAACAGAGAAAGTCTGACAGACGAGAAATGAAATCGGATCTGAATGCGTCAACAAGATATTGAATCTGTCGAAGATCGACTACACGGATGCGGACTCAACCGCGGTCAACAAGGGCTATGTAGATTCTGCCGTGATACGATCATAAAAATACCTAGAATCGCAAGTGGATGATCTCTACCTGAACAAACAATCTGGCGGAACCATGGAGGGTGGCATCGACATGAACGGTAAGAATTTATTTGGTCTCAATCATGATCCCGAATTCGATTCTAGTGCGGTCAGCAGAAAGTACGTGGACGACAACTCGGTCTGGAGAAAGGGCGACATCATGGAAGGTAAACTAGACATGGGTGGACACGCACTCACGAATCTTCCGGATCCCGTGAACATGACGGATGCCTGCACCCTGATTTCGGTGGTGGAGAAAGTCAAATATGCTAGACAATTGATCACCGTGTGGGCCGAAAGAGGCCGGCCCCTTAGATGAAGGAAAAGCTGAGTGGTCTTTCGGAAATGGAGGTAGCAGATCGAAACATGGTCAGGTGGGATATCCCATGCCGCTGGGAGGTGAAATCCTTCGAATGAGTCTGGCTTCCTCGGATTTGAATAACAGAGCGGTCGTCAATCTCATGGTGAATGGTGTGGAGAGTGATAAGAGATACAGCGTTGAAAAGACTGAGAATCAACACGCGAATGTTAGCATGTTTGGCACGCCTCTCAAAGTGAACGCCGGAGACAGGATTAATTTCGTCATGAAAACCAATATTCCTGAAGCCACCACTTCCGTGGTGAGTCTACTGATCGAACTGGATTCTTTGAACAAACAGTGAACGCATGGAAAATAATGAATTAAAAAAAAAATAATGTGTGATTATTAAAAACAAAAAAAACAAAAAAAAAAGTAATGAGATCATCTTTAGATCTCATTTTTTGTTTGTTTTCCTTCTTCACTATCACCATATATTATAATGACGTTTCCTTTTCTCTCAATTTCAGCGTCGATTCTTCTTCTTTTTCTTTTTTTCTTTTTCTTTGTGATATGATACGTTTATAACAACACTTTTGTTTATCCGAATCATAATTATGAACGAAATGTTGTGCATCTCTCGCTAACACTCGCATCATTACCATTCTCTTCAGAAGGTAGTGGTGATGGTGGAAAGCATCTCATTCTTTTCATTTCCAACCGTCTATCCCGCTGTTTACCTAACCATTTTTCCACATCTTTTTTTTGTTTTTTGGCTTGCAACACAGGATGGAACATCTGACGGAAACGGAGAGACGATCGCACAGGATCGAACAATCTAAGATCTGTTCGAGTTTTAATATCTTCGTCACGAAATATCCTTTTTGTTTCTCTCAAGTGAATAGCACGCGATCTTTTAAATAATTCAGAACGTAATCGTAAAAATCTTCTTTTTTTTCAAACATTAAAATGGAATGTGTATTTCGTTTTCTACGTGACTACTTAGGAATTGTAACATTTTGTACGTCGAGAATGTTGAAAAAAGACGATTTTTTCTCGGATGAAACTTTTTTTTTGTTAAAAAAATATCATTAAAAACGAATTTATTTTTTTATTCTTTTTTGGTTTTTTTGTTTTTAATAATGAATCATTACTTTTTATTTTTTTTTTGTTTTTTATTTTTTTTTCACACTCGTCTCTCATCGAATGATCGACATCTTATTTCCGTCCGATTCAAATTGTAATTCTCTGTCTGACAGGACCAGGCCGAAGGCTTCGGTTTTTCTCAGCACGTTCCTATCGAATTGCATCTTGATCTGAATGTCTAACACGCTACTCTTGAGTCGTTCACTCTGTTTACTGACGTCGAATACGAACATGGGATACATCGACTAGTATTCGCCGGGAGATATGTTGGGGTTGCTCATCAATTCGTCTAGACTGTGATACTTCTTTCTAAAATCAGTGGCGTCGCCGTACAGTCTGCAGAAATTGTTCTTGTCGAACGATGCATTGTAATCGATTGCTGGATATCTCGTGGCATTCAGAAACACTTGCATGTTTCTCAAACTGCAATGATCGAACGGTGACACATTCTTTTCCTGAGACCCGTCCCTATCGGTCTGAAATGCAACCACGATGAAACACGGTCTCTCGGAAGCGGATTTCACCGTCAATCTCCAATCAAAGTGATTCGTGGAGGGAGGAATGCTTGCCGTGTCGCACTGTCTCATTCTAAATCCCACGGGTAATTTACTCTTGGATTCTATGATCTTCTAGAGACGCACTTCCTCCATGATCAAAGGCTCCACGTGCAGAACGAACCACGATATCTTGTGTAGAGTTATCTTACCCGCATCATTCGCAGTGAGTCTCACTATTGCGTCATCGTTTCCTTTTCGAATCAACGTCAGATTGTGTTTGAATCCGTACATGATCATGTTGTAATCGTCCGCAAATCCGAAGATGTGTTTCAAAGGTATCCTGAACGAAAACGTTCCTTTAGGTCTGGACGTCTTGACGACGTAGTCGAATATCACAGCGGCGCCTGCGCTAGCAGGGCCTATGGTGTCTTTCACCCACAACTGATTAAGTCCTCTGGATTTCGAAAAATCATCAGGATACGTCAAGAGTCCGAACATCGCGGTGGCCTGACCGGGATGAAACACAGATTCTATCTCTTGTCCGGATAGCATGTATTTTATGTTACTGAATAGATGCATGATGCCATTATTAGCAAGAGTAACCATGTCGTCGTCGGCGTAGTCGCTCCCATCTTCCTTGGTGAGACGTCCCTGCACCACTATGTAACTCTCGCTAGGATGTATGAATAGATCTTGAGTTTCGACGTTGATTCTTATCTCTCCCGCATTGTTCAAACTCGTTCCTGTTACTGGTTCGTATTCGTGAACCTCATATTCTTGAATACTTTCATCTTTCACTATGCTTTGTGCTATATCTAGTATATTTGTCATTTTAAAGGATTTTTAGTTTTTTTGTTTAATAATTAACTTGCTTTCTTTATCTAAAAATAGTTTTTAATTATTTTTATTATTTTTTTCTCTCTTATATATATGTGTGTAAACAAGAAAATGTCAAAGAGAGTAAATAAAAAAAAATTTTGTCTTCTTCATCAAAACTTCGTCTTCTGTTATTGTTGTTCGTAAAACTTTCCGATGATCTCTTCTCCATCCAAAGCTTCGATTTCGTAAGTCACCGGATCGGTGTGAAATATTTTGATGATCACGAAGATTTCCGAGGCCCATCGAGGAGTATAACCCTTTTCGAAGTGCTTCTTATAAGCGTAGATTCTCACTCGATCGCCGACCGCAAATTTCGGCATTCTAGACTTCTTCCTGATCTTAGATCTCTCGGGATATAGATTCGCGTAGACCCGTTTTTCGTTTCGAGGATCGCTAGCTTCCGCGGGAGTCATCTTGATCGATCTGTGTAGCGTGTTGTTGTAATCTTTGACCAGACTGTTCAGAGCGTATATGTATTTCTTGGTTGAATTCGCCATGAAGTATCTGTGCATCTTTTCCTTCATCGTTCAATTCCAACGTTCCACCACGCTGGCTTTTTCTTCATTTTCGATCGAGTAGAGGTCTACCAATCGACGAACATGCTTGTTGTAGAATTCCTTTCCCTTATCCACCCACAATTTACTCGGTTTTCGAGAAGACGAGTCGAACACGCTCTTCAGAGCCTCGGCGACGAGAGGTCCCGATTTATTCTTCAAAGCTCTGATCCAACCGTATTTGGAAAACACGTCGATGACGGTCAATAGATATTTGACGCCCTCGTTCCACCTTGTAAACGATCTCATGTCGACCAAGTCGGCAGACCAAATATCATCCAGACCCTTCACGAACACCCTTCTCTTTCGAAATTTACGCACTATGGGTTTGTGTAACTCCTCGGCCAATTCGCTCGTCAATAATCATTTCTTCTTCTTTTCAGATGCGCTTTTTTTTTGAATGCCCCATCCGAATCGACGTTTTGCACCGATCAGATTGCCGACCAGCGAACGTTCCATCTTCTCTCTCCTGGTCGGATTCGATATGCCTCTCAATCTCCCCAACATGTTTTTATCGCAGACGTCGTTGCGAGTCTTGGTGTTGGGATGTTCGACGTTGCACAGATCGTGATCGTATGCAGCCGCATCCACCCTATTCACGGGTTTGCTGCAAGATTTGGGAGTCAGATCGGCGTTGAGTCTCTTGTTCAATTTCGTTCCGGGTCCCGTGAAACTGTGACCGGGCAGATGCATTTCGAAAGGTAGATTGTTGATCATTTTATTCACGATGCCTTTACCTTTGCTCGCGTTCTTTTTTTGATGAATCGCGTCTTGACAGAACCACACACGTCGCAAATTCCACGAAGCATCTGTCTGTCGTTTTTAGTTCGCACTTCTCTAGAATTACTCGTCTTGGTAACTCTCTTACACTTTACGCAATACATTTTTAAGAGTTAGTTAAATTAATTTCGTTTTTTATTTTATATATAAATTTTTAATATTTTTTTTTTTTAATTCTATTCTTATTATATATTTTTTTTTTTTCAATCGCTGCTCTTGAGTTCTATCATCTTACTGAATTCCTCCCTGGCCTCTTTCCTCCCCTTTTCCAGGAGAGAATCCTTCATCTCTTCCTTGATGATCTGACGAGTCTTGATTCTCACGGCTTCTTTCATGGCATCGTATTTCGTTTTCTCGCTCAATATCGCGAAGTATACTCCGTCCGATATTCTACCATCTTTCAACGCCATAGAGATCATTTCGGATATCATGTCGATCTTGGAGTTGGCCAAGACGCGAATCTTGTTGTGTTTCCTCGCCTTCAGATATAATTTCCTACTCAAGAAGTTTCTGAGCGTGCTAAACAATCCGGCGGCGAGAGCCACTCCTTCTACGGTCAACACGATCGGAATGCCGACCGCGGTCGACAAAAATCCAATGCCGGCCACATGTAAACCCAGGGAAATCGTGATGAGTGTCGTGTCGATCGCGTTGACGACTGTCACGAAATGCGAATACTTTTTCTTGAGGGAACGACGAGAATCTCTCTCTCGAATTAGATACTCTTGGATTCTATTGATTTGATCGATGCGATACCTCTCTCCTTTTTCTCTCTCTTCTAGCGACGGCGCCGTCGGCGAAACGTCGATCGGCTTCTCGTCCTCGTCGTCCACAAACGTCGGATACAATTTATTTCTGGTTCTCATTTTTTGTTTTTTTTTTTCTAATATTAGATAAAAATTTTATGTGTGTATTTATTTTTTTATTTTCTACTCTCCCTTATTTATATCAACGAGAAAACTTAGACGTATGCTTCGTTGAACAATAATTTCAAGATACATCCCTTATCTTGTAAAGTCAGACTTTTACACGCCAATTTCTGTTCTTCCGAATCTGTGGGCTTGCTTCGATTCTTACAGTAGAGTAATCTCTTCCAAAACGCGATCACTTCATTGATTTGAACGCATTCGAACACCGGTTCGAAATACTTGACGATCATATCTTCCCTTTCCATCCACAGACACGAATGATTCTCGTGATCGAAGTCTAGGTGATCCCGACATCCGACGCATCGTTCTAACAAGAGACGACCTAGTTGTTCGTTCACACAGAATGCGTAGGTTCTCATCAGCATTTTTAAAAGAAACCTCACTCTAATTTCCTGAGAATCGCTCATGATTTATGTTTTTATTATCTATTCGATTTGATATATTTAATTTTCTAAATAACTATTATTTATATATTTTTTTTTCTCTCCTATATATATCGATCACTTTTATTTATTTCCTAGGATATTCCCCCACCCCACGACGAAGGAAGATAACTCCGTATGATCGAGTTTATGAGAATCGAGCGATCCGATCGGTCAATTGGCGGAGAATCGAGCGATCCGATCGGTCGATTAGCTGAGTTTGGGAATTCCCATAGTGGGGAATTCCCCTAATGACGTCATAAATGGGAAAAACCCACCCCCTCAAAACAATTGAGAGTTCTGGACCACTGGTCTAGAATCCGCAGGCCGTTTTTTGATGCTGGCCTAGAATTTTATGCTCGCGTTCGCCAACGATGGATCGATGGTCTGATCTGCGATGGGAACGTTGACAAAAATTTTTAAAGGAAAAGATAAAAGTGAAGATGTACAATTTTTTTTAAAAAACGCGCGTTCACCACGAGTATTTGAACGTTAAAAGTGCTATCTAGGAGTCACAAAAAAACATGGGGGATTCAAGACCACTGTACATTTTTGTGAACAAGCGTGCGATTTAACACTGAATTCCACGTTGGTGAACGCATCGTGTACGTATGTTGTACACGTACATGTACAAAGTGGTAGTAAACTCTCAAATATTACCTACTGACAGCACAAAATAATATTGATTTTTTAGTGAAATGAATACCACAATGAACCCCTTCCCACAAGCGAAGGTAGACTCGGTATCATGGTTTTGTTTTGTTGACGAGTGACAAAACTGCAGATATATCACTGAAAGGACACAAAAATGACTGCGTGAGTGAAAATGCAAACCCTGGATATCTAAACAACCAACCCATACAAATATTTTCAAGCATAACACACAGATGTTCCAGATGGAAGAGGTTGGGGTGGAGAGGGCAGGGTCCCTAAAAAGTGAATGAAAATCGTCTGCTAGTAGCAGTGTCGCGTGTCTACTAATAATATTTTGCCTATATACAGTGCAAGTCAAAATGAGTTGAAGAATAACCACTGCCGGTAAGATAGAGAGAATCTTTGTTGATAAGAAGCTTGTGATTGTGTTGCGTTGTATAGTTATGTAAGAAGCTTATGATCAGGGTAACTAGATAAAAGTTCGCTTTGTTAAGGGATTACAATAAATGTCTCCTTTGTTTATAAGAAGGTGTTCGACAACCCAGTAAGATCGCGGCGGTGTCTGATTGATCAAACAGTTGTCCAGTCAGATCATACCACACGGCGGTATTTTCTTGGGACCAAAAGATAAGCGTGTTGTAAAATTATCCCACGCATGCGTTCTCTGATTGGTCAAACAACTGTCCAATCAGATCATACCACGCAGTATTTTCGAGGTGGCAAATAGATGAGTGAACTGGGAGATGACAATAAAAGACATGCAAGATTGCCGACTTCCTAAGAAAAACGCATCGCCCGTATCAAGGTCAACTGCAGAAATTCCTCCTCATCCGGCGAGGACGAAGTGAGTTGCAAAATTCTAAAGCAAAGCCCAAATTCCCTAATCGAAAAATTGAACAAACTGTACAACACATGCCTCACCCATGGCTACTTTTCTAAATGTTGGAAAACAGCCATCGGTGTCATGATACCAAAACCTGACAAGGATCCTTCCGATCCAGCCAGCTACCGCCCAATCAGTCTCCTCAGCTGCATTGACAAGGTATTCGAACGAATCCTTACCAATCGACTCAGGGGGCACCTTGAAGATAACGAGTTTTTCAATAAATGGCAAAGAGCGTATAGAAACTGCAAAGAAGGCATCGAGCATGTCTACTGCCTAGTCACTCAAATGAAAACCGCGATTGACAATCAACAAATAGGCGCGGCCGTTCTGCTAGACGCCGAAAAAGCATTCGACTCTGTGTGGCACAACGAAATGCGCCTCAAATTATCCAAAATGAAACTCCCAATGAAACTGCTTAGACTACTCTCCTCCTTCCTAAATGATCGTGAAATTAAAGTCAGAGTAAATAATGAAATGCCCGACAGTGTCCCCCTAGAAGCAGGCACCCCACGGATCCGTCTTCAGCCCCCGCCCCATTGTACATCTACGTCAACGACCTCAAATTCACCGAGAATCGCGTTCAAGTCGCACAATTTGCGGATGATAAGGGCCTCTGAGACTCTAATAACACGGCCAATCTACTCCAAAAACCTCTGCAACGCGCTCTCGAAGACCTAGAACACTGGTGTGCCAAATGGAGAATAAAGCTAAACGCCAATAAAACCCAACGAATCACCTTTACTCGCAAGACAAAGAACGGCGACTTTGACCTCAAGCTAATGGATAAAGTCCTCCCAGAATGCAAAGAGGCGTAATTCCTTGGCATCACCAAAACCTATCCTTTAATAAACACACTAACGACATTGCCAGTAAGGCAACCAAACGTATTAATTTACTAAAAATGCTAAAGGAACCTTCATGGGGAGCCAATCAATCTACCCTACTTAAACTATACAAAGCCTTTGTGCGTCCAGTGCTCGAGTATGGGGCCATCATCCTAACTGAGCTCAATCAAACAAATATGGTGAAACTACAGAAGGTCCAAAATCAAGCGCTTAGAGTCGTCCTCCATGCCCCTTGGGATACACTTATCAAAACACTCCATGATAGAGCCGATATCCCCACCATAAAAGACCGCCCTGCCTCCCTTTCCGCGAAAAAATCACGACCGATTAGCCTACATCCAACTAATATCGGAACTACAGGCAATCTGCGAAAGCAGACAAAAACTCAGAAACGCCGCTATTTAAGGGAAAAAAACTAACTAGGACTTATCACTGAGGGCAAGACAGGAAAGTAACACCTCTGGGTGTGGCTCTGTGTGTAAGCCCATTCTTTGCTACCTCAGATTATCTAAAATAGGCAGATTATAAAACCGGTGAAACGACTAAATTGGTAAAGGGAAGGTGAACCAACGGGCAGTGAAAACGGCGAAAGCTGTGACCTTCTACCAGGAAGGGCTGTCTTCACCTACCCGTTTAAAAACAATCATAACTGAGGGCAAGACAGGACAGTAACACCTCTGGGTGTGGCTCTGTGTGCAAACCTGTCCTCTGCTTTCTTCTAACGAAACTACCCAAACTAGGGCTTTAAACGAGGACAAGACAGGAAAGTAACACCCCTGGGTGTGGCTCTGTGTGTAAGCCTGTTCTTCGCTAATTTAAATTACTTAAAATACGCAAATTACAAAACCCGTGAAACTGGTAAGAGAAAAATGGTAACTATCTGACTTTTTCCTAATCTTTGTATGTCATACTAATTCTGCCTTCTTGTTTTAGCAGGTACACAGAAGATTTTTTTTGACCAGCACCCCAATAACCGCTATGGAAACTATAACCGTTATGGATACTGTAACCGCCATGGTTCCTGAACATCCTCCGCTCCATCCCTAGATGTGGTCAAGCACTTCAAGGGAGGCGAGCGTTGGTCCTACGTCCCGCCTATGCCCCTTTTCGTAAGCGTCCATATGGCGCATCCTCTGACCCAGCCAAATATGATCATAATGCAGGCCTGCCCCCGAACCAGGGAAGTTCGGGTCTTCTTACTGGTGGTCCCCGAAAGGGATCGTTGTTGTTTTCTTTCCAAAGACGTCCTACCACGAACCAATGAAACCGACTAAGACAGCCTGAGGCAGACTATACTTGCCAATGATGGCCCTCCATCTAAATCATCTCCGAAGCGGCAGAATATACTTGCCCGAAAATAACCTCCCTCACTGGCCCTCACCCGATGGTTCGATCAACATCAGTCAACGAAGTCAACCCTCCACCCGTGACACCTTAGCCAGAGAAATCTACCGAGTGTCTGAACCTTTTCCTCTTTCAACACGCCTTGTCATGAAACCAAAAGATCATAAACAGCCAATGAGGATCGAAAGGGGCTTGCCTCATAGCGTCCCTGCGCGCCTTCGGCGCGCAAAAAACATTCTGTTCGCCGAAGTTTTTATCATTCTTTCAAAATCATTTGATCGAGTATCTTCTGAACACCTTTATTTCGAGCGAAACACCGAGAAGCTATGGACAAACTTCAGCTTGGTTCGAGAAATACTTTCGTCAGCGTAACTCCATTTAAAGGCGACATCAGATGATACAACCAGGATTCAATGACACCTACGAAGACCAGTATTGCCTTAGATGTGTTAGAATGGAAGGAGCTGAAAAACGTTTTTGATGAGATCGACAGGAGACTCACCGACAGAGAAAGATATGACAGAATCAAGAAAAAGAAAATCAGACACACCCGTACCACATGGAAAGAAGAACTCAACGAGTGAACTGCGAATGAGGCGCATGGCTCACGAATTAAACAGAACATGGGCGCATCCGATAGAGATAGAAATACCTATGGTCGCCCAAGAACTTTGCTACAGGTGTTATGTATCTCATGGCAGCCAGATACTTCACGATAGCTGCACAATGACGGACATGGAAGCGAGAATTGACAAATGTTTCGACATGGCGCTGGATAGAGTTGACATAGAGCAAGTCAAAACATTATGGCTAGAGAATATGAAGAACATAATACCTGAACCACATATTTGGGAGTATGCACCTATGATTGCCAGTGAATCGAGAAAGGACACCATTCGCAAGATGATATTAGAGAACACAGCCACAAAATGGTGAAGATAAACAAGACAACAACGGAACGACAAAACGGCCCTTTTCAGGGCCAACCAAAACCTTAAAAAGGGATATTTTTTATCACACTGCACACGTTGCCCATCTCCCCCAAGAGTTTAAACCCAATTCTGTCGCAAAACTGAAAGATTTGATGTTACAACCAGATGAACGTGTCGCGCGTTTGCTTACGCAGCAATCACGTCATCGAAACATCTTGGTCAAAACAGGTATCCAATGAGAGCAAGGCGGTGTCTGATTGGTCAAACAGTTATCCAATCAGATCATACCAAACGGCTGTATTTTCCATGTGACCAATAGATAAGTGTGTTGTAGTAAACTACTATAGCATGCTCAACTCATAGGTATGCTGAAAAGGAATTAACAACTCTGAATTTTCTCTCTATGAAATTTTATTACAAAAATCATAAAAATCAGTTTTTACAAAGTAATTAATTGGTTTTACAATAGTCAAGATGGAATTGCAATCAGATTTACAAATTTACAAGTACTTTTTACAAAGCAAAAATGGTTTTACAATCAGTTATAATGGATTTACAATCAGTCAAAATGGATTTTCAATCAGTTTTCATAAGTAATTTAACAATTTCAAAATAAATAATTTTTACAACAGTAAGTAGTTTCACAATACTTTTACAGGTAATCATACAATAAACATATTTAAATGTTCAGTAACTGTCTTTTAGCCCTAAAAAGGGGCTGTTTTTGTTGTTGTCGTTTTTCTGGACTTTCTCTAGTTATCATCTCAAGCTGTCTGCACATCCAAAAATGTGTATTTTCTTAATAATGGATCCAAAAGGTATTTTCGTTTCTCAATTACGAACTTTTCAGCTTCTTTCATTCCGTAACCCTCCTCATCTCGAAGTCGCTGAGCACTTTTTCTAATTTTTCCATGAACCGGATGTTGTCTGAAGTGACGTACTCGACTCATTGCCTTAAATAATTTCTACAGAGGGAATCTCTCACGCTGTCTCTAAGAGCTTCCCTGGCCGCTTTAGTGGCCTCGTCTGTGGGTAAGCCATTTCCGCTGTACGACACTTTCAATCTCTGAAATTTAGCTGTATTATCTTCATATGCTCTTATAATTAAAGTGTCTGTTATGTTCGTTTCGTCATCTTCCTCTTCTGAATATTCGCTTTCAGTGGTTGTATCACTATCGTCTGACTCTGAATATGTGCTCTCGTTAGAATCAGACAAGTTATAATCTTCGTTTGACTGAATGCCTTTCCCCTTCATCCCAAACCTCTTGAGGCAGTAACCATCTTCGTGTGAAGGCGTTTGAGAATGCTTTCCTACACAATTTACAGTTGTGGCTCCCAATGTCTTCACTCTTTCAACGCTCAGAAAACAAATGAGAACTGGGTTGACATCACGACTTATAAGACAGTGAAGAGTATCCTCAAATACGCACATGCGCACATCAGTTTTACATATGAGCACATCAGTTTTACATACAGGCACATTGGTTTTAACCCTTTACCCAACGTAACGGCCAAAACCGGCCAGCGCTATTCTCAAAAATCGCCAATTAATTTTCAAAATATTTTCATTTTTTGTCTCAAAAACATAGGTTATGACCCCTCATTGGAACGAGCTCGTCGAGCTCGTTCCAACGAGGGGTCATAACCTATGTTTTTGAGACAAAAAATGAAAAAATTTAGTTATTCAAGAATTTTTTTGGCAAGTGTCGTCTGCTTTTCATGTTAGGTAAAGGGTTAAACATGTGCATATCGGTTTAACATACGGGCATATCGGTTTTAAACATGTACACATCATACGTGCACATCGGTTTTAAACATGTGGTCATCAGTTTTACATATGTGCACAGCTAAATTTCAGAGATTGGAAGTGTTGTACATAGAAAATGGCATTCCCACAGTCGAGGCCACCAAAGTATCTAAGAGATAGCGTGAGAGCTTCCCTCTGTAAGAAATTATTTAAGGCAATGTGTCGAGTACGGGACTTCAGACAACATCCGGTCCATGGAAAAATTAGAAAAACTGCTTAGCTACTTCGAGATGAGGAGGGTTACGGAATGAACGAAGCTGAAAAATTCGTAATTGAGAAACGAAAATACCTTTTTGATCCATTATTAAGAAAATACACATTTTTGGATGTGCAGACAGCTTGAGATGATAACTAGAGAAAGTCCAGAAAAACGACAACAACAAAAACAGCCCCTTTTTAGGGCTAAAAGACAGTTACTGAACATTTAAATATGTTTATTGTATGATTACCTGTAAAAGTATTGTAAAACTTCTTATTGTTGTAAAAATTATTTATTTTGAAATTGTTAAATTACTTGTAAAAACTGATTGAAAATCAATTTTGACTGATTGTAAATCCATTTTAACTGATTGTAAAATCATTTTAAATTTGTAAATCTGATTGCAAATCCACCCTGACTATTGTAAAACCAATTAATTACTTTGTAAAAACTTATTTTTATGATTTTTGTAATAAAATTTCATAGAGAGAAAATTCAGAGTTGTTAATTCCTTTTCAGCAAACTTATGAGTTGAGCATGCTATAGTAGTTTACCACAACCCGCTTATCTATTGGTCACATGGAAAGTACCGCTGTGTGATGATCTGATTGGATAATTGTTCGACCAATCAGACACCACCTTGCTCTCATTGGATACCTGTTTTGACCATGATCTTTCAATGATGTGATTGCTGCGTAAGCAAACGCGCGACACGTTCATCTGTTTGTAACGTCAGATCTTTGAGTATAACGAGATAATTGGGTTTAAACTCTTGGGGGGGGGGGGGGTGGGTAACGTGTGCAATGTGATGAACAATTCGCTTTTAAGGTTTTGGTTGGCCCTGAAAAAGGTCCGTTTTGTCGTCATTCTTGTCGTTCCGTTGTCGTCTTGTTTATCTTCACCATTTTGTGGCTGTGTTCTCTAATATCTTGCGAATGGTGTCATTTTCCGGTTCACTGGCACTCATGGGTGCATACTCCCAAATATGTGGTTCAGGTATTATGTTCTTCATATTCTCTAGCCATAATGTTTTGACTTGCTCTACGTCGACTCTATCCAGCGCCATGCCGAAACATTTGTCAAATTTCTCTTCCATGTCCATCATTGTGCAGCTATCGTGAAGTATCTGGCTGCCATGAGATACATAACACCCGTAGCAAAGTTCTTGGGCGACCACAGGTATTTCTCTCTCTGTCAGATGCGCGCAAGTTCTGTTCAGTTCATGAGCCATGTGCCTCATTCGTAGTTCAATCGTTATGTTCTTCTTTCCATGCGGTATGGGTGTGTCTGATTTTCTTTTTCTTGATTCTGTCATCCCTATCTCTTGGTTGGTGACTCTCCTGTCGATCTCATCAAAAACATTTTTCAGCTCCTTTCATTCTAACACATCTAAGGCAATACCGGTCTTCGTAGGTGTCTTTCAATCCTGGCTGTATCGTCTGATGTGGACTTTTAGCTGGCCTTCAAATGGAGTTACGCTGACTTAAGTATTTCTTGAACCAAGCTGAAGTTTATCCATAGCTTCTCGGTGTGTCATTCGAAATAAAGGTGTTCAGAAGATACTCGATCATATGATTTTGAAAGAATGATAAAAACGTCCAATCTTGCTTGTCTTTTATTGTCATCTCTCAGTTCACTCATCTATTTGCCACCTCGAAAATACTGCGTGGCATCATTTGATTGGACAGTTGTTTGACCAATCAGAGAACGCATGAATGGGATAATTTTACAACACGCTTATTTATTGGTCCCAAGTAAAATACCGCCGTGTGGTATGATCTGATTGGACAACTGTTTGACCAATCAGACACCGCCGCGATCGTACTGGGTTATCGAACACCTGAGACGTGACACTATCATATCTATGGCATAATTAAACAGAGTACATGGTCTTTATCATATTAAGCTTCTTATAAACAAAGGAGACATTTATCGTAATCCCTTAACAACGGGAACTTTTATCTAGTTACCCTGATCATAAGCTTCTTACATAACTATACAACGCAACACAATCACAAGCTTCTTATAAACAAAGATTCTCTCTATCTTAAACACCTTTATCTGTGCTGTGCAATACATAGACAAAGACCAAGTGTTCTCTATCTTAATTCCTTTACGACATGTCTAAAGAAACCAGGTAGTCTTTATATCTAAAGACTTTTGTATGTACATAACGTCAGATGTTCCAGTATGGGTTTTATCGTAATCTTCTTACATAATTGTTTAGTCACTCCAAGTAGCCTTCAAATTAAATTAATCTTTTTGTTTGTATGTAGTTACATGTACACGCCCTTGACAACACCTATCGCTTAGAGACATACATTTACCAAGAAACAAAGTTTTTCTATGAGTTGGGGGAGGGGGAACTCTTTGTTAGTACGCATAGGGACACCTCAGTTTGGGGCTCCCAACTATAAGAATATCCTTGGGAAGGGGGGAGGAACAGCCCATACAAGGGCTTTGGTCGGGAGAGCCTGGGCTTTTGGAAGAGGGGAGCCCAAATACAAGGAAAACCAAAACAATATGGGAAAGCCTAAATGAGTGTTAGGCTATACATAACCTGGATCCATTTGGGGGGGGGGGGAGGTCCTGAAATGGACTTTAGGGAGGGATAGCCTAAAATAGGGTACATACAGGGCGGGAAGGGGTGTCTAAAAATAGGCCTAACGGATTTGGGCGCCGAGGTCAGGGGTCCGGGGTCCATGACCTCGAGGTCAGTGTCCCTGGGTCGGGGTCAGGATGATTTTCACATCTATACTACTGAGCACAATACGAGAAATCAAAACATTTTTACCCGAGTTGACAGAGAAGATACGCCAATCCAAGATGAAATTGAAGACATAACCCAACCGTGTTCTTTACTAGGTTTTTAAAGTGTTTTCTACGACAGTGTATTGGGGTCAGGACCTTTTCATTTAAAAATTTATTTTTACAGATTAGTAATCTGTTTTTACAGATTAATAAACTATTTACAGATTAGTAAACTGTATTTACAGATTATTAGGGGACTGTTTTTATAATTTATTAAATGACTGTTTTTACAGATTATTACGAGACTGTTTTTGCAGATTAATAAACTGTTTTTACAGATTATTACGAGACTGTTTTTACAGATTAATAAACTGTTTTTACAGATTAGTAAACTGTATTTACAGACTATTAAGAGACTGTTTTTATAGATTGTTCGAAGACTGTTTTCACAGATTATTACGAGACTGTTTTTGTGTCGCCGCCCCACGAAGTGGGGAGCGACATATGGGGATTATTTTTGTCGTCTTGCGTCGTCCGCGTCGTCTGCGTCGTCGTCCGCGTCACACTTTCTCTTATCCACCACTCCTCTTTAACCTATGAATGGATTTTGATGAAACTTTCAGTGATTCTTTATCACATAATGGCATTGTGCACCTCCTATTTTATTTTTTGATCCACTGTATTTTTTTCAGAGTTATGCCCCTTTTCCACTTAGAATTCTGTCTGAAATATTAAAATATAGTGCAGGCGACACACGTCTTCCATGGAAGACTCACATCTAAGTTACAGATTAGTAATCTGTATTTACAGATTAGTAATCTGTGTTTACAGATTATTACGAGACTGTTTTTACAGATTAGTAATCTGTATTTACAGATTACTAATCTGTACTGACAGATTATTAGAAGACTGTTTATGCAGATTATTAAAAGACTGTTTTTACAAATTAATTAGCCATTCGATTATTGGTTAGTAGTATAGCATGTACCCGATCGTGCGCTATTACCCGGACTTTTGAGGAAGCTGCCAGTGTTAAACTCACGTAGAAACCGGAATTTTTGGATATCATTTTTTTCTGTGCGAAACATGGGTGCCATCTGGCTAGATCCTGTAAGTGGTGTAGGTACTGCAAAACCCGTATGCTATGATATTTATAGTGATATATGTACACACAGGACTATGGGTATATAGCATGAGTATGTGATGGAAATTAATGGTGAAGGTGGGGTTTCTCGAAAAACAAATTTCCCGAGAAACGGTTGACGTTGCTATGGACGGTGTGACGTCATTATGCACACCGTGAGGTCAGAGAAACGTTGACCGCTGTTGTTGTCCACTTTACAACCCGGTATGACGTTATTCGGATCGGGGTTTGTCGGGGTTCTCGTACTGGACTGATATCGAAGTATAGTATGGGTGGTATATACCTCTGTAGGTATACTATATTAGCCCTTGGCCTTGGTACTACGAATCGACCCTCACATTATCCTTTGACTAGTATAGGTAGTACGTAATGTTAACCAGTATTGCGGGGTGGGGGAAATGCAAGGTCGTCGTCTAGTATGGTATTGCGAGATAGTCCTTGGTGGTTTGGGTTTAGTATGAGCGTTATATGCCCTTGTAGATACCATCTTAATCCTTGTTGTATCAACCTGTCGACTGCTTTGTACTATTCTATGACTGATATAGGTCGTTTGTAATGCTGGGCCAGGCGATATTGTAGGATGGGTGGAGGTAATGCATGGTCGCCTAATGTGGTTGTATGGGATGTACGCCCCGCACCCCTACAGGTCCCATGTTAGCCCTTCGTACTATTAATCCACCTAATGCTTCAAATTATCCTGTGACTGGTATAGATAGTACGTATTGCTAGGACAAGCGGTATTGTGGGTAGGGGTAAGACCTAGTAGTTTAGAAGGGTAGTTTTGTACCATTATCTACCTAGGGCGATGTGCTGACCCACAGATGGTACAGGTATTACGTAAGGCTAGGCCAAGCAGTATTAATGGGTAGGGGTAATCCATGGTTATCTAGTGAGGTAGTATAGGTTGTGCTGTTTGTACCACTGCTGGTTCAACCTTTGCCCTTGGTACTACTAATCGACCTAATACTTCATATTATCCTATGACTGGTATAGGTAGAACGCAATTCTAGGCCAAGCACTATTGGGTGCAATAGAATAGTATGGACGGTATATACTCATTTTAGGTCCCATCTTAACCCTTGAAACCACAATCCACCTGGGCTGGTGTGCTATCCCAAATATGGTATAGGTAGTATGTAATGTAGTGTTGTGTGGTAAATGCTTGGTTTCTAGTCTCCTAGCAGGATATGGATGGTCCGTTGACATTCTAAGACTTGGCCTAGGGTAGAGGTCGTGATATGTGACAGTTAGCATGCCTACAGTAGTGCGTCAAGTGAGTAGTAATGGTACAAGGGTAGAAGAAGATTGTAGGATACGGGACTACAGTAGATGTTAGTCATAGGACAGAAAGCTGAAACCGATGGTAAGATCACCTGTATATGAGCTATATTGGGACTTGGAATCCCACTTATGGAATACCACTTATAGAATCCCTTTTATGGAATCCCTACGGAATCCCTTTTTGAAAACGTCTGGCCTTCGGCTCCACTTTTTTCCGAGATGAGGATAAGAGTCGTATGTGGAGTCACTCGTTCGACCAATTACTCTATGGATTATTTCTCGGTGGGATTCTTGTCGTTCGATCAATCGGAGATCAATCGGAGATAGTTAGCAAGCCTGCAGTAGTGCTACAAGTCAAATAGAAATAGTACAAGGCACTAATGGTACAAAGTTGCGAGAGTGGTAGAAAATTATAGTATTGGATGACTACGAACGAGGCAAGTTATAGGATAGAAAATTGAAGACAAGATGGAAACAAATGGCAAGGCTATCTGTGTAGGAACTGTGTACGAGCTTCAGCGTGTATAGGTTAAATGAGGTGATCAACTCTTCTCGGGGTGGGTCTGAGTGGCATAAAATATTCCTGTTTTAGAAAGGTTGTCGTGTGATACATCATTTTGAAGGTCTCGACGCGTGTAGTCCGAATATTTGGTATTTATCCCCCCCCCCCCCCGAGATAAAGCGCGTAATTCGCACATTTGGCATTTGGTATTTTTTGTCTACCCGAGGGGATAGGGTTGAGGGGTGGGGGCCTCAAAACTCAAATTTTAGAAAGGTTGTAGGGTGATACATCATTTTAAAGATCTCGACTTGAATATTTCGGATACAACATATCCGACCCTCGCCGAGAGGATGGGGCCTCAAAACCCAAGTTTTAGAAAGGTAGTCGTGTGATTTTAATTTTAAAGATCTCGACTTGAATATTTCGAATATGAAATATCCGACCCTCCCAGAGGGGGTAGGATCGAGCGTGCAGCCTCAAAACTCAAGTTTTAGAAAGGTAGTCGTGTGATAAGTATTTTAAAGGTCTCGACTTGAATATTTCGACTATGAAGTATCCAACCCTCTTCGAGGGGGATGGAGCCGAAGGATGGGTTTCAAAACTCAAGTTTTAGAAAGGTAGTCGTGTGATACCTCATTTTAAAGGTCTCGACTTGAATATTTCGAATACCAAGTACTCGACCCTCCTCGAAAGGTAATCATGTCATATATCATGTTAAAGGCCTTGACCTGAATTTTTCGAATATGAAATATCCGACCCTCCTCGAGTGGGTGGGATGGGGTAAGGCGATGCGAACGACACACTCTTCAACTTGTGACCATGTGTGAAAACGTGTACTCTTTTTAGCTGTTTTTAAAGCGTTTCATCAAAGGATTTTATTGGTTTGGCGGTGATGCCTCGTATGTGAAGCAGTCCAAATTGACAGAAATTGCAAAAGATATGTATTTTTCTGTCGGTGTTTTCCAGTGTCTCTTTGTCGGATGCGATTGGTTTGGTGGAGATCTCTCAGATGAAACATTTGCAACCGCATATCTTGTTTATTCTAGTCAGTCTGTCACAGACGAATGCAGCTTTATGTTCTGTGCCTGTTCGATGGATACGCTTGATTAGACAGATTCGAAGGAGATCTATCAAATGAGAGAGAGGAGATTTTCAACTGCGTAGCATGCCGCAGTGTAGCTTGATACCACACTAAACGAGAGAGAATCCAAAAGAGATGTATTATGATACATTAAACTGTCTGAAGAAACCTCTAGGGAAGGAAACCCAAAACACAAACGCGAACTCTTCACGAATACATTTTGAGGAAGCTGCACATCCCTCAAAAAACAATCGCACCCAACTATTTTACTCGTTGACCAGAAGCTCGACACTACTCGCAAAATTAATTAACTATTTTTGAATGTAATATTAAGTTTACGTGCCAATTAAGGAGGAACAATTTTTGACAGGAGAGATTCGTGAAGGTATTGTGACACAGCAGAGATCTGACGTCTTCCACATTTCAGTGGAGTGGAATGTGACAAACATTCGGCAAGTGATTCGTGAACGTGCTGAGATAGAGAGATCCTACTGCTATCACCTCGACATTACGGAAGAATGAAATATGACAATACTTTCGCACAAGTGATTCGTGAAGATACTGTGATAGAGAGATGCAACCGCTATTACTCCAACATGTCAGGAGAGTGAAACATGCCAAACGTTCGAGAAAGAAAGTGATTCGTGAACGTACTGAGATAGAGGGATCCGACCGCTATCACCACGACATTTCTGAAAAGTGGAATATGACAAACATTCATGTAAGAGACTTGCTGATATACTGTGACAGGGTAGAGATCTAACTGCCCTTACCACCCCATTTCAGGAAAGTGAAACAATGACAAACTTTCAGGTAAGAGATTACCGAATGAACTGCGATAGAGCAAACTTCTGAGAAACCTCTTTTTTCATGCACAATTCTCATAGGAATGTGTAAAATTGCCGCGACTTCAACACTCGTCAGAGTGAAAGTACGACAAGAAATTCGTGAATGTACTGAAACAGAGTTCTAACTACTATTATTTCCCCATGCCAGGAGAGTGAAACATGACAAACTTTCGGCAAAAGATTCATGAAAGTACTGTGACAGAGCTCAGATTACTTCAACATTTCAGGAGAGTGGAACATGGCCGACTTTCAGGCAAGAGATAAATACGGAGACAGAGATCTGACTATTACTGCTACCACATTTCAGGAGAACATAACAACCAACTGGACTGTGAGTCAGCGATAACTCTGAGATTAAATAAGGAGAGCAACTCCGGCATAGTTATCGATGAGCAATACACTTGCACACCAAATATGAAGCAATTTCGCCTGATAGTTATCGTCTAAAAACAAACACATTTGCGAAAAATATCAAGTATATAATAGGACATAACTCTGAAAAGACTAGGTCGAATAACACCGTCGTACCTGACTTGACGTTTTTTTCTAAATTCATCCGTTTCTTCTAATGTGTCTTTAATTGGTGGTTGTTCAATGGGATGGATTTCGAAATCGTCCAAAGAATGGCCAGGAAGGTTAAAATGTTGTGCTACTGGGGCATCAGCATTATGTTTTATATCCTGTTTGTGTCTAGTAGCACGTTCTCGAAAAGGATTTTGACTTTGACCAACACACTGTTTCCGACAGCGCTTACATGTGATAAGGTAAATAATGTTTGGTGAATCACAATGGAGGGGGTACGGATCTGATAATGATTTTTCGTTTGTTCGGAGGAAAATTCCTCTTTCTGATCAGGCATAAAAGTATACAATCTACAACGAGGCTTTTTGCAATTAAATACCGCGCCTCTACCATTCTGCAACGGTCTGTTGTGTTCAATCTTCAGTGGTTCGAAATCAGTAGTTTCAGCTGGACATTCGAGCTTTTTCAGAGTTTGGGATTTTAGGCTACGCAAAAGGCACAGTGAGTACCCTCTCGATCTGATGGCGCCAAAGAGAGTAGAACAAGCCTCATTGAAATTTACCTTATCACTTGAATTGCGGTGGAAACGAATGAGCTGTGATTTGATGATACCTTTAAGTGTATGTTGAGGATGAAATGCTTTTTTGTGTGCAACAATTGATGTAAATCAGTTGGTTTAAAATATACTTTATAATCTAAATGACCGGACGCCTGAAATTGCTTGCCTTTATACACGGTCGCATCGAGAAAATCAACAGAACTTTCACTGATAGTAGCTTTTAATTTAATGTTTGGATCGTGATTGTTCAAAATTTCTAAAAATTCATCAAAATCTTCTTTTGAATGTTCCCAAATAATAAAAATGTCATCTAAATATCTGAGATATACGAGAGGATGCTTTGCACATTTGCTTTAGGCATTTTACTCCCATTCCGCTACATAAATGCTTGCAAAATTAGGACTGAATCTTTTGCCCATAGGACAACCCATTATTTGTAGAAAATATTCTCCATTGAATTGAAAGTCATTACCTTGTAAGCTCAGCTCTAAAAGATCCAAAATTTGTTCATCCGGGCGTTTCGCATCCGGATATTTTTCAAATGCATTTTTAACTGATTTAACACCTTTATCAATATCAATGTTCGTATACATACTGTCGATATCCAAAGTAGCCAGAATTGCATTTTTCGATATTTTCAATTTAGAAATTTTGGACAGGAAATCCTGTGTATTTTTTAGATAGCTCGGATGTCTATTTGCTATAGGTTTCAGATGATAATCAATTAATTCCGAGATCGCATAAGATTCCAAATTACAATCTGATACAATTGGCCTCCCGGGTGGAGTTACGTCATCTGTCCTTGAAGAACGGTCCTTGTGGATCTTTGGTAGGATGTAAAATTGTCTTGTTTGAGCACTGAGCTTAGCTGTTAAATATTTCAATTGTTTTTTGGCAATGTGACCTTCGTCGAGGAGAAATTTTAAGATCTTATTGAATTTTTCGACATTACTAGGCCAAATAAGTGAATCTATTTTCTTATACTGTTTAGTATTGCTGAGAAACCTCTTTTTTCATGCACAATTCTCATAGGAATGTGTAAAATTGCCGCGACTTCAACACTCGTCAGAGTGAAAGTACGGCAAGAAATTCGTGAATGTACTGAAACAGAGTTCTAACTACTATTATTTCCCCATGCCAGGAGAGTGAAACATGACAAACTTTCGGCTTCCTTTATATAATTATCCCGAGACAGAACAACTACCGACCCACCTTTGTCGGCTGGTTTAATTACTAATTTCTTATTTTTTCGAAGTTTCGTGAGGACTCTCCGTTCACCAGCTGTTAAATTGTCTTTATCGGAGAGTATGCTCGTGCTGAACACCTTTTGGATGATTCGTTCGCTAGCCTCAATAATTTCGGGATCTACTTCACTATCTGGAGGTCACCAACCAGATGATTCTTTAAAAGGAAGTTTTCAACCGCTGGAATTTCTAAAGCGGTCTGCTAATTTCATTTGCCAAAGAAAATTACAGTTATATGATGGTATATTTATTTGATTACCAGTTTTAGCCTTAGGTGCTGGTACAAAAGTTAAACCGCGAATTAAAAGAGACTTCTCTTGGGTTGTTAGGTCATTGGTGCCAGACAGGTTAACCACATCAGTTCCAAATCCCACATCTGTTAGGCGGTTATTACATTTGCCTTTACTTAGTTTAAATCTAGATGGTTCAACCAGTGATCGTACATAATATTGGCTGTTCTCGTGGTCCAATGCGTGCGTGCGTGCGTGCGTGCGTGCGTGCGTGCGTGCGTGCGTGCGTGCGTGCGTGCGTGCGTGCGTGCGTGCGTGCGTGCGTGCGTGCGTGCGTGCGTGCGTTCGTTCGTTCGTTCGTGCGTGCGTGTGTGTGTGATGGGGTGGGGGTGGAAGCGCTTCGCGGTCGTTCTTGGAAGCACTGTATTTTTGTTGACATTTATTGTATAAATGTTACAGTTAGCTCCTTGGAAACGGGGTCGGGGGGACTCTAGCCTGTCGGGGGGGGGGGGGGGTATGGATCCGAACGGGTATTTTTCTTTTCCTTTTACACTCCCAAGAAGTATTTCTGCCCTCTTTCAGTAACATCGGTTTATTTGCCTAGTTTAAGGACGGATATGAAATTGCCACATTATCTATAATACACCGATTTAAACCTTACCGTCCGCCTCCTGTCATGTTTCCTTCAGTGCGGAAAGGCCACGAAACATCTGTATTGGAGATCTTCAATCCTGTTGGTGTTACCCAACATCATGTGACCTTATTTTCCTCTTACACCATTAAATAGTATTTCTACGAAGTGTAAAATCGGTTTATTGGTCTAGAAGGTGTTTAAGGACAACCAGATGAGGACGAGAGTGAAAGGAGAAGGGGAGGGGGAGTAGGAAGAGGGAATATAGTCAGTTAATGGCATCATTAATGAGGTATTTATTTTCGATAAGTTACTCATGCGTAAGCGTAATCTATTGCCGAGAGCAACATGGAGAAAACATTTCTTATATACTCCAAAGGCACGTTCTATTATGTTTCTTGACGATTTTAATGCCTTGTTGTATTCGCGTTCCAATTGTGGTCTAGCGTTCCTCAAAGGTGTTAGTATGTATCTGGAAAAGTGGTAGCTCGGATCAGCACAAATAATCCCCATGCCAGTGAGGTCTCCGTCCTCAAGTCGTTTCGAACTTCACTTTCCTAGAAGATTCTGGAGTCTTGAGCAGAACCGTACCACCTGCTAACAACATCCATGAATCGCATTTTTTTTTATCACAGACCATTTGACAATTCAGGCTATGTCACCCTTTCCGAGCGACCAAACACTCTACATGTGGGCCACCTGGATTCGATATTTGCATAATGCGACCCATCATTGCACCCCAAAATTCCTGTCATCCTTTCCATTCCACCTATACTTCTGCGAATCTCTTCTCGCATCCTGGAAAACCATATAAACTGTCTTTCCCCCGAAATATAGTCCAGATAATGGAATGATACGGTTGCAAAAAAAACCGCAGATCTACACAAACTTAAATGATTACTAGTACAGCGTGCATCCGCGAAGTTCGTCTCTACAAATCATCAGCCAAATCGGGTATGAGACCTGCAATCGTCTCTTTTGTCAGTCGGAATCTCTTAAGACATTTCCCGTCATTATACATTTCGAGAGGGTTGGTCCTTTCCGAAAAAAAATCGTGGTAGTCGAATGCCGTAGTCAGCCTCCTCCCGTTCCATTTCCCAAACTCGCAGGACATCCATTTGCCTCTCTGTGTTGAAAGTATCACGGTGAAGATGCAATAAACATTCGTGCATAAAGTTAGACTTCCCCTTGGACATGCCACAAGCTTGTTTAGGATTTTAGTCTAAAACTGCTTAGTTACGTCTATGCTCAGACAATGTCTAGCGTCAGACAGCTGTTATGAATACTGTTTAAATCGTAGACTTCGATAAGGCAGCATTCGACGCCAGTCCACCTTAGACTTTCGTTAGACTTTGTTCATAAATCTCAGCCCTTAGGTCTGGATTAGGCGTGTAATTCATGTCAGATCAGGTATTTTAGGCTTCAGATCCCATTTCAACTCGAGTCATAACACTAGATAACTCAGCGATAACCTGCAGACAGTCTCAAAAATATCTGAGAAGCATATCGTATGAGTCCGGATTAGGTATGTAACCCATGTCGGGTCTCATAACACTAGATAACTTAGTGATAACTACTTGATATTCTCAGATATCCGAGAAAACATGAGTGCACCCTCACCCCGGGGTAACCCCACCCACCTTTAGGAACCCCACTCCCCCCCCCCGGCCGAAGGAATCCGGAGACTTGGGGGGGGGGGAGAGAATGGTTAAGAACGTTCGCAGTATTGCCTTTGTTTACGGGCGCGCGCAGTCCGCCCTCTGAGTGCGGAAGACTTGAAACGTTGAGAACGTTCCCAGTATTAGCTTTTTAGCGTATTTCCAGATTGATTAAATATCGTAAAACGCAAAAAATAAATGATCTGGGAGAGATTGAGCGCTGCGCGCGCGGACTACCAATTCCTGATGGATTGAAAAGACAAAAATGATGGAAGTATCTTGGTCGCTTCGCAACAGACAATTTGCTGACACTATTTTGTTTATCGCATCAAGTGTGTTTGTTTCTGGCGTTATGTTTCAAACAAATAAAAAGAAGTCAGAGGTGAATCGCAAGTAGTAGGAGATGTATGAAACGTGCCTTATTGGCCGGAGGGAGAGCCGGAGGGGGAAGTGGCGTCATAGTCACGTGGTCTGGTTGTCATGGTAACCCGCGTGAGCGGCCATCTTGTAACGTCATCTCCATAGTGATAGGTGTTGTTAGTGCGCATGCGCAGCGCGTGTCGTTAGGGTGATACGTGTTTCCGTCGTCCATTTTGTATACTGGAGGCCGCCATCTTGGTTTCTATGGTAGCACGTGGTTGCTATGTTACCCAAAGGCTTCTTATAGAACAGGGGTATGTTCGGAGGGTGTGTTCCTTTGTACAAGAGTAATTTCCCGATTCGTAGAATTACCACAAATAACCCGACAGGTTATACTATTTCGAATTCTTTCAGAATTCTCTGCTTCTATTTATCTATGCAATAATTTTCGTTTACCTGACCATGTTCCTTTGCCCTGGAGTATATTCCAGTAGAGTAGAAGAGCCTATAAGCTGGAACAGCTTTGCTTATTATTACTATATTTAGCTGTTCTGGTCTGTTCTTGTTAGGTCTGATCCTATTCCGAGTACTCTTGTTGTTTCATTTATCTAGATCATCCAATCAGTTCATTTTACTGGCGCTAACTACCTATCAGATTACTTGATTTTCCATAATCTGTATGCAGAGTTACCTTCCTTGTCTGTAATAAAAGCATATATCATTCCCAGAGCCAATATCGAACAAATGCTCATTCGAGTGACTCGCACATACCGCTCGGATGACTCGAAGTCCACCGAGAAAATGAGCTATCGAGCAATTGCTCGTTCGAGTGACTAGCACATACGACTCTTCGACTCATTTCAGTATTTGAGGATACCTATGGCCTGGTATTATATTATTTGAGTATATCTTTCGAGGGTACTTTTTATAGGATACTTATCTGAGGATACTATTACTTGTTTGGCCCAACCTTCTAGGCCATCCAAGGACATACCCATCCCAAATTCCCCTTATAAACTATCGTGCAAATACTGAAAAGTCATTGCTCGAACGACTCGAAGTTGATCGAGCAAATGAGCTATCGAGCAATTGTTCGTTCGAGTGACTCGTACATACGACTGTTAGCCTCATTTCAGTAATTGGGGATGATACCTATGGCCTGATATTGTATTATTATTTGAGGATACCTTCGGGGATACCTTTTATAGGATACTTATCTAAGGTTACTATTACCTATTTGGTCCAACCTTCTAGGCCACTAAAAGACATACCTATCCAAAATATAGTTTATAAGCTATTGAACAGTTACTGAAAAGTTATTGCTCGAACGTCTCGAAGCTCATCGAGCAAATGAGCTATCGAGCAATTGCTCGTTCGAGTGACTCGCACATACGACTCTTAGCCTCATTTCGGTATTATTTAGTACTATTGACTAAAGTATCATCCATTAATATTGACTTGTATCACTACTTCCTAGCTATACCTATCTCTGTGTCGACTGTACCCTCGGTCAGATTGCTTCATTTCCCCTGTATACATATAAACTGGCTATATAAGGCATTCCGTAATTGAGATTCCTAGCCGACTCTGTAAAATGGGATTCCGTGTTTTCTCATAATACTTTCACTCATCTCATTTGGATTCTCTCTCGTCTAGCGTGGTATCAAGCAACACTGCAGCATGCCACGTAGTAGAAAATCTCCTCTCTCTCATTTGATAGATCTTCTTCGAATCTGTCGAATCAACCATATCCGTCGAACAGGCACGCTACATGAAGCTGTATTCGTCTGTGACAGACTGATTGGAATAAACCAAGATATCATGCGGTTGCAAATGTCTCATCTGAGATATCTCCACCAAACCAAAAACATCCGATGAAGAGACACTGGAAAAACACCGACGGAAAAATATATGTTTTTTGCAATTTCTGTCAATTTGGACTGTTTCACATACGAGACATCACCGCCAAATCAATGAAATCCTTTGATGAAACACTTTTGAAAAAGTTAAAATGTATACCTTTTCACATATTGTCACATGTTGAAGAAGGTGTCGTTCGCATCGCCTAAGGTTTTGACGACCTTATCCCACCCCACCCATTCGAGGAGGGTCAGTTATTTCATATTCGAAAAATTGAGGTCAAGACCTTTACAATGATTTTATTCGCCTCAGCCCCACCCTCTGGAGGAGGGTCGAATATGCGAAATATTCAAGTCGAGAGCTTTAAAATGATGTATCACACGACTGCCTTTCTAAAACTAGATTTTTGAAACCCACCCCTCGGCTCCACCCCCTCGGGGAGGGTTGTATACTTGGTAGTCGAAATATTCTAGTCAAGACCTTTAAAATGCTGTATCACACGACTACCTTTCTAAAACTTGAGTTTTTAGGCCGCACCTCCTCGGGTGGGTCGGATACTTCATATTCGAAATATTCAAGTCGAGACCTTTAAAATGGTGTATGACATGACCGCCTTTCTTAAACTTGGGTTTTGAGGCCTCCACCCCTCGGTCCCACCCTCTCGAGTAGAGTCAGATACTTTATATTCGAAATATTCAAGTCGAGACCTTTAAAATAATGTATCACCTGATAACCTTTCTAAAACTTGAGTTTTGAGGCCCCCACCCCTCAGCCCCACCCCCTCGGGGAGACACAATAACACATATGCGAACCACACGCGTCGAGACCTTTAAAATGATGTAACACATGACAACCTTTCTAAAACTTGAATTTTTTTTATGTCCCTCAGCCCCAGCCTCTCGGGAAGGGATAAATACCAAATATTCGGACTACACGTGTCGAGACCTTTAAAATGATTGATTGTTTTTTATTCAGCAGTATAGTGGTAACGTGCATATATACATAAGTACTACATAGTAGTTGTGTAATAACGTGTATATTACAGGGAGACAACACAGCCAGATTGGCTGTCCACCTGTTGTCTCCCGGAAAGTTGAATCGTGCAACAATGGAATCAGGCTGCGATGCTTCTTATTAACTGCTTGGTCACTGGTGGCTCGGTGTCACTTACACTCCCAGATACCCACCGCCCCTGAACTCTCAGTTAAATTGCTGCGTTCGGTAACATTTGTAATCCACATTATGGTCCACACAGTCGTGTTTAAGAGGTCTACTCTATTCCCGATTTAATTTTTCACATAAAACCCAATGAGAAAGTAAACAAACTTTGCAATTAAATTACCGCCATCAATTTATAATTACAATGGCCAGTCTATTCCAAGAATCATCGTGTGATTAATACCATTTTCCTATTTAGTTAGTTAATTCTTTGAGACCTGACCAGGGAGAAAAGGGGAGAGGTGCGAAAGAGAGGGACCATTACTTCCTTTTTACTTATCTAACACAGCTTTTACGAGATGTCCAGAAACAGGGGTCGAGAGACGAGAAAAAATCCAGACGTTTTTCTATTCTTGCAATGCGTTTGAACACTATTCTCTTGAGTATTCAGGCCCACCCAGTTACTCTTGGAAAATTATGTTTGCTATGTAACACTGTCAGGGCGGTAAGGATTGTTACAGTCGATATTATCCAAGTAAAGGGAAAGTAATTTTAACGTTTATGTTTTTTGGGAAAATATCCCTGTTGATCATGTTATGTAAATCCACCTTTGAGTCATACCAGATTTTGGGGTATATGCGTTTGAACTGTATTCTCTTAGGCATTCAAGCCCACCCAATTACTTTGAAGTATTACTTTGAAGTATTCTGTCTGTCATGTAACACAGTCAGGGCAGTAAGGATTGTTACAGTCGATATTATCCGAGTAGAGGGAAAGTAATTTCAAAGTTAATTGTTTTTTGAAAATATTTCTGTTGATCATGTTACGTAAATCCGCGTCTAAGTCATTCCAGATTCTGGGGTATATGTTAGTTGGGAGATTATCAAGCGATCTTGTTCTCGTTTTGCCGATTTGAAGAAGGTGGTCTGTCCGTCTATTGTCTCTTCCCGTACGATTAACTAGCAACTGAAAAAAGTCATTGAAGGATACTGGCAATTTATTGTGGTGCCAGTCAAGTACGAATAGACAGACACTCTTGGAGTTTAAAGATGTCATTTACTTTAAGAAACTTATTGCACAAAAAGGGGATCCGTGTGGGCTTTATAGCCCTAATTATTTATTATGCGGAGAGAGCGTTTTTGTAGGAGCATTAATTTTTTAGTTGATCTAGCATTTTCCCATATATTTATTCCATACATTAGTTGGGACTGTATCAGGGCATAATAGAGTGTTTTCATAGCTGCGCGAGGAAGTATAGATTTTATTCTATTCAATGAGAAATTTGCACGTGCAATTTTGAATGAGAGGTAGGATATATCGTATTTGTACGACAGACTCTCGTCAGTATGTATCCCTAAAAATTTAATTAATTTTTCTATTTCTGTTAGACCTACTCTTCCAATAAACTGCCCATTGATTAGTAAATCGTGGTGTAGAATTACTCTTCTTCTGCTTGATGGATTAATTAAAATGTATTTGGTTTTTGTAGCATTCATAACAAGACGGTTTATGCAGTACCATTCAACTATTTTCTTGAGCTCTTCGATGATACGAAGAGCCAGTAGATTTGGATCAGGGCCCGAGGAGTGACCAGTAGCATCGTCAACAAAAGATAGAAGATTTATTAGTGTCGCATGATATATATCAATAACATATATCAAAAACAGAATAGGGCGAAGAATTGAACCTTTTGGAACTCCATATATCAACTCGGTCAAACTTGTGGTCACCGTATACAACGTACTGAGGTCTGTCCGATAAATAACTTCTAAATCAATCATTACTTAATCCCCTGATACCATATCATATCTGTATAATTTATTTATTTAAATGTCATGATCTATTGTATCGAATGCTTTGGAAAGATCCAGGAATATTGACAAAGTGCTGTTTTTACTTTTTTGTTGTTTTCCTCTGATATGGTTTTAGGCAATTGCATGACTGGATGCACCGTACTGTGGTTTTTCCTGAAACCATATCGGTTTGGATATAAGATACCGAAGCGATCTAGGCATTTTGAAATTCTTATCGACATAAGTTGTTCTAAGATTTTGGAAAATGTGGGAAGTATACTAATTGGTCTATAGTTTGTAAGAAGGTGCTGGTAGCCTGCTTTAAATATTGGAATGAATTTTGGCAATTTTCATTCTATCAGGAACGTAGCCATGTGTAAATGAACAATTAAAAATATGTGTTAAAGGTGTGACGATGGGGTCGATTATTTGCTTGATAAGTTTTGAACTAATATCGTCGCAGTCTTTTGCACTTTTTGACTTCATTTCTTTGGCAATATTTATGACTTCGAGGAAGTCGTAAAATGACTTGTCAGTATTGGGTATTTTTTCACTCGATCGTTTTCCTATATTTGCAAAATAATTATTCAATTCTTAAGCTATTTCGATTGGATCATTAATTTCTTTATCATTATAAGTGAAGAATTTTGGTAAGCTACCTGCACCGTTACGTATTTTGATGGCGTTATTTAATATCTGCCATGTTATACGCAAATCATGTTTATATTCATTGAGAATGATTGTAAAAAATGTTTACTTTGTTAAATATTTTACAGTACTTTTTATATTTTGTTGCATTGGATTCGGTTGGATGTTTTCACTTTTTGTTGTAAAACTTGCTTTTATTTTTGGATGAGACTATTAGACCTCTGGTCATCCAGGGTTGTCGTTTTATAATTTTTTTACGGGTACCGACCCGTGTTCTAGGAAAGGCTACGTCAAATGATTCCAGAAATATATTAAGTGGGGCTGTTGTATAATAACTATCACTCAATACAGCAACTACAAACAAATGCACCAGAACGATTGACACTCTCTCCTCATACAGCAACTACGGTCAACTTTAATACATTACAACCAAGTGGTATCGACTTAAACCATGCCGACGGCTCAAATAACCCTACCACAACACACCGAACACATACAGCTGACTACATGACCACAACATAGCCCTAACCTACATGTATCATACTCACTCTCTTAAAGCCAATGTTTGAACATAAGGTTACCGTGTCACTCCAATCACAACTGTTCTCGTTACATGTCCCTGGTTCAAATATTGTCCACATCCACTAATATGTTGATGGTTGTTGTATTGTGGGGCAATTATATCATGTCAAGGTTTCAATACAACAGCTACAACCAAGAGGTACTGTACCACCTCAGTGGCCTCTTAATGGACATGTATTTATCCCTTTTGTGTAGATGTGTTTAGTTATGTATATTGTGACGGTAGGTGTTGTGTTGATTGATGGCTATTATATCTAACTCCTAACAAAATACATCTCCCTTTTAGTTCTTATCCAACGCACACCGCCATCACCGGATCTCATCACCACTTCATCTCATCCACTGCTGTAATTTACGAACTTCTTAAGTATTGGATTTACACTTCATTTCAACCACTTTTGTGCTGTATTATGGTATTACGTGGATGCCGACATAATTGATATGCGTCTGGGATGGGCAATATTTTATATATATCCCCTTACACACAAACTACAACCTTGGTTGGATTATCCAATACACAAAACGTTCTGTGTCGTCCACAGCTGTACAGTCTACGAGTACTGACCTGTTTATAATTTGCCGACCAATACGTGACTTGACACTGTGACACCCTTTATTGTGATAATACCGTACTCTAGCGTCATACTAATTAGGCTAACTGTCGATAATGTCCAAGTCACTGTCAGTTGAACCGCGGTGGAGCGTGTTATCCGAGCATGAGCAGCCTGTACTGTTGACACATCCACAACACAGAAAATTCGCTAATATCCAACTGCAGTACCTTTCCTTTTGTGACGAAGTGTGGATCTTCAAACACTGATATAAAATTGGTTGAATACCGAAACTTTCATGTCAAGGTTTGTCCCTCTCAAACCTTGATACCAAAGCTTCAAATCCCCCATGCGCACGTACGAAAGAATACAGGAATGAGCCTGGCTGAGTCATCTCATGCTTATGATCTGAATGATATGCCCTTTCAGAGTTAAGGTGTTGTATGGGAGATGAATATTTGCTTGGTAGTTAGGTGGCGTGTTGTTCACTATGTTGTCAATGATCTAAAGCATATTATCTATGAGCTGTCCTTCCATGTTCATGATTAATTTTTTATTGTTTTTTGGGGTTTTTTTGGGGTTTTTTTGGTTTTTTTTAAATTTCGAAAAAACAAAAACAAACACGACGGCAGCGGGAAAGATGTGCGCCTGTGTTGGAGCTGGAATTTCTATTACTCATTAGCGTCCTAATCCTGTTTCGCTACAGAGAACCAGATTTGGAATTGGACTTGCGGGAAGTATGTTAGCCCCTACGGGGCAACGCCTTGGTTTATATAATATCATTTTGTATTTTTTATATAATCTTTTTATACATAATAATAACATAACATACCTCAAACTAATAAATTTACTCCGATCAGCTCTGCCAGTACACAATCATTGATGATAACTGTACTCATTCTATATAACGGCAGTATAGGTGGTATTCACTCACCATTTCTCAAGTATGTCCCCATATACACAGGAATCGCAAGCAAGCTTGACATAACGCAATGCAAGTTAAAAGAAATTATGTTAACCCCAACCATAATATGCCTCTATCAATCATCTTACCATGGCGGGTAAAATCACCTTCGACGAGATTCAGGAAAGCGACGACTACAATCTCACAGCTAAATGCAAAACTATTATCGACATAAACGATAACAGTGTCACTGATACACCATATAACCCATATGGCCACCCTTGCTCATATTATAGCCCTGACCAATTCAAACTTGATTCATCAAAAAATACATCTTTCTCGTTATTTAGTATTAACTGTAGAAGTTTGAATGCGATTTGGGATTCTCCAGTAAATCTACTACATGAGTTACATAATGGAGAAAATGACTTTGATGCAATTGGACTATCAGAGGTTTTCACAGTCCACGAAGATTTACAGTACAGCCTCAATGGTTATCACCCACTCCAATTAAGAACACGACCCAGTAACGATGATGGGAGGGGAGGTGTGGGTCTTTTTATCAGAGAAAACATTCCATTTCGAATACACCCTGAAATTACGGTGTTTATTCCACATGTATTCGAATCGTTGTTTGTAGAACTTTACCCCAATGATAAAAAGTCAACAATTATTGGCATTATATACAGACCCAACACTGCACACAAGGCTAATCTTGACAGTTTTATTTCTACCTTAAATGACATTTTCGTAGGCATAAATAGCAGAAGAGCTCATATAATGGGTGACTTTAACATCGATCTCTTAAAAAATCTCTGAACATATCAAAACAACCGATTATATTGATATGTTTTTCAGTCACGGATATATTCCTTTAATCACAAAACCAACACAGGTTACTGAATATTCAGCAGCCCTTATAGACCACATTTATTCCAATAGTTACTCCTATGGTGGTGGTAAATGTGGTATCACAATTACTGCCGTTTCAGATCATTTTGGACTTTTTATACTGAGGAAGCAACAACGTTGATTCAAATGGTATCCCCAAATCCCAAACGCTCATTTACGAAAAAAAGTCTCTTCTTTCAAAAATAAATTACATGATACGAACTTTAGCTCAGTAATTGAATCTACATGTCCCAATGAATCTTTCAACATATTCTTAAATATGTTCATGGAAAATTTTTGAAACTTCGTTTCCTATAGAAAATAACAATGTACCCCAAAAGTATGTTAAAAAGCAGCCATGGATGACTAGCGGTATCCTAAAATCTTCTATAAACAAAAACAAACTACATGTAAATAAACTAAAGCGCCCAACAAACACTAACATCGATAACTACAAGCAATACTGCAGAGTATACAACGCAGTTAAAAAACGCGCAAAAGCCCAATACTATACAGATATCTTGAACGAAAATAAGTACAATTTAAAAAAAAGTTGGCAAATCCTTCGTTGTGCCCTCAACAAATCCGTCTGCAAAGAACAATTGCCAACTGAATTCCTTATTGATGGTAGAAAAATCTCTGAACCTGACTCACTTGCCCATCATTTTAATAATTTTTTTTCGCAACAATTGGATAAAAAATAAACGATAACATCCCTCCCACTAACATAGAATTCGACACTTATATTCGGCACAACTCAAGCGATGACTTCTTTATCACACCGACCACTAAAGAAGAAATTATCGCCATTACAAATAATCTAAAAGGAAAACAAAGCACGGACTGCTATAGCATTTCTACAAAAATACTAAATGAAACTATTAATGAAATCGCGGAACCCTTGACCCACGTCTTCAACTTATCATTCACGCGAGGTCTCTTCCCTAATAAAATGAAAATGGCAAAAGTTATACCTATCTTTAAATCTGGAGACCCATGTTCGTTAAATAACTATAGACCAATAAGTATATTGCCAGCGTTTTCTAAAATATTACAAAAATTAATGTATAGACGACTTTATTCTTATCTATCCACATTCGAAATCTTATATGAACACCAATATGGCTTCAGACCCAAACACCCAACCTTCCACCCAATGTTGCATTTCCTACACGAAGTAGCCGACAGTAATGACCTATCTCCAAATCATAACACTATCGCACTTTTTCTAGATTTCTCAAAGGCCTTTGATACCATTAACCACAGTATTCTTTTGAAAAAACTCGAAGCATATGGTATCAGAGGTATAACTAATGATTGGTTTCGAAGTTATCTTCGTGGTCGTAGGCAGTTCGTTCAATATAAAGATTCATCTTCAGATAGTGAAGTACTTACTTGTGGAGTGCCTCAGGGATCGGTTTTAGGGCCCATACTTTTTTTTTATCTATATTAATGATATTAGAAATTCAACCTCCTCGAAGGTTCTGTCATTTGCAGACGACACGACTATGTACAAATCCGATGGAAACATTGACACGTTATTTAACACTCTAAATGTCGAAATCTCAAAAGTAAGTGAGTGGTGCAAGGCAAATAAATTATCCCTAAATGCCCAAAAAACCAAGTACATAATCATTCACCCACCTCATACAAAGTATGTCCAAACCCAGCGTCGCCTTCTCCTTAATAACTCAGAATTAACCCAGATATCAAATAGATCGGACACGAAGACAATAAAATTCTTAGGAGTATGTTTCGATGAAAACTCAAATTCGATAGCCATGTTTCATATATAGCATCGAAGATTTCCAGAGCGATATACACAATAAATAGGGCAAAATGAATTCTCCCTCATCAAGCCCTTAAAACACTCTACTTCACTTTGGTTCAGAGTCACTTGCTGTATGCAAATCAAGTCTGGGGTCATGCAACAGCCACAAAAAAGCTCTTTACATTACAAAAGAGAGCTCTGCGTGTAATTAATATAAAAAAATACAATTCCCACACGAACCCCTTATTCCTCAAAGATGAAATTCTCAAGTTTGATGATCTTTACAGGCTACACACTTTACTGTTCATTCGTGATTGGCACTCTGGAAACTTGCCAAAAAGTTTTGAAAATTTCCTCCAAATCTATAATCACCCAACCGGAATGCTAACCAGACACAGTGGACAATTAAAGAGAAATACACCTCGAACATGCTTCTCTGCAAATTTACCAAAACACTCATTCCCTAAACTATGGAATGACCTAAGCAATGACATTCAATCTGAACCGAGTCGCTCTATATTCAAACGCTCCATAATGTTACACGCCTTGGGAACTTATAATACACCACCGACATGTTTCAATCCACAGTGTCCCGATTGTAACACTAGAGTCGGTGATCTCTTGCGTGACTAGGCCATTACTAACAGCAGCTCAGATAAACATAGTAAGATAAGAACACGGTGTAGAACTCCTTTAAGGCGTGACCAGATCTGTAATGCTTTCCTTGTCTGAATCTCCCCCAAACATTTAATAAAGAATATCGGTCTTTGTTATGTATTGCATCTTTTGAAAAGAAATTGAAACTTCTTTACCACCTGTACTGCCCCATCCTCGCACTTCCAAATAGGAGATGGCAGGAAGACAGCCATTGGGCTATGCCGTCTCCTTACAATATGCATGTTTTTTTACAACTTGTCACTGTTCTAGTTACACAATATTCTTTTTTTTTTTGGGGGGGGGGGGGAACATCTAAATACATTTATATTTGTAACTACACTATATGTCCCCCATGATATAGGAACATATATTGTGAATAAAATATTGTAAGAAATTGTTATAGGCAGTATCTGGATTATCCGACTCCATAACCATTGAAAAATCACATTGTGAGAGAAGTGATTTAAAAGTGGCTATTGTTTCTGCATTTATCTTTCCTGTCCATGTGTCTGATTCCTTGATTGTATCCAATGGTGTGGTTTCAACATGAAATATACCAAAGTGATCCGAAACGTCAGTTATTATAATCCCGGATAGAGAGCTAGATAAAATATCATTAGTAAATATGTGGCCAATGAGGGTAGGTGAATTAGAAGTTAGTCGTGTGGATTTTGTCATTACGGGTAAAAATCCTTGACTAAACATTAGGTTGGCATAGTTTTCTGTTTTGAGATGGGAGTCATATTTAAGTAAGTCAATATTGATGTCCCCCATGATATAGGAACATATATTTTCTCCGTTTAATTTCTCAGTTATTTCGTTCGATTTGGTCAAGAAAAGATCATTACCTACTTTCGATGGTGTATTTGGTCTGTATATCACCTCGACAACTCTTCGAGTCTTATTAATATTAATCTCAATGAACAGAGATTCTATGATGTGGGGGATAAAGACCGATAGATCGTCTCGGATTTTGAATTTAATATGTTGTTTAAAAAAAAGACCGATTCCCCCTCTACCGTCATCACCATCGGAGCGATTGCGTTTTACAAGTTGACGATAGCCGTCAAGGGAGTACGACATGTTTGAGGGAACTTGAAAAATTTCTGTTAGTCCAATGATGTCAAATGTGTTTTGTGTTCCTTGCAGGTTAAATAAGAGCTAATTCAGAGAATCCCAGTGGGCGTCAATGCTTTGGCAATTGATATGAAAAACGAAAAAGATTCTTTGTCATTTCTATGAGTAGATCAGAATTGTTCAGGCATGTGATAATTGCATTCGTGTGTATGACTGTTGAAAAGGGAATCCTCGACATCGTCAGTTGATAGGGCTTTGCTGTTGTAGTTAGCTACTAAGCATATTCCAAGTTGGTCTTGATCTCGTCTAAGGTTATATTACCCGCCATAATGACTGGCAACACCGATCACCAGCTTTAGCACGTGCATGGACTGGTTGTGCTCTAATAATTAAGACGTGCCTGACAGTCTGATTCCATGTGTGTACATAATAATGGCTAGAAGTTAAGGAAATTAATAACAACAAAAGAAAAATCAAAGTAAACTCAAGAAAAACAAAGAGCTTCATAGTTATATGAATAAGTAAAATTGGGCTTGCGATTGGTGGTTAATAAAAATATTATCTAAATCACGTGGAGAGTGGGCTACCACTAAGTCGCGGAGCGATAGATCTTCCACCGAGTGGAAAATTCACCCATCGCGAATCAACAGCCATCCACCCTACGTACTATAAAGATGGGGTGTATTTCATATTTTCTTTCAAGCAAATAGCATATAAAAAATTCTGAAGTGATTCTCGGCGCTTCCCACGATTCTTCCAAATGAAAGGGAAATCTGCAGTTTCGTAACATAACTCACCTGTTGAGAATTTAGAGGACACAATAAATGGCTGTCTGAACTTGTTATTAAAAAAATTGCCCCATTACAAACTATCGGAGAGTGCCCACCAGCACTCCCCAACAACTTGTAATAGAACAACTTTATATAAGACAAAATATTATGTGCATTGGGATGCATATGGAACATGCACAAAGAAGAAAGAATGCGTTGGTACCCTCATGTTTTAAAAGCCCCGATAGCGGCCTCCAGCTCTCAACCAGTCACCAATAATATAAGTACATGGCTTGAACACCGCTGGAATGAGCTTGTGGAGCAAACTATGGGGTCAAAGTCAGGTACACTCGCTGAGCTTCTAGTATTATATTGGCTTTTAGTATTCTATTGCCTTTTTCGTTAATGATGTATCACTCGGCAGCCTTTCTAAAACATGAGTTTTTGATGCCCCTCAGACCCACCCCCGAGAAGAGTCGATCGCCTAATTTAACCAAAACACGCTGAAGCTCGAGCACAGTTCCTACACAGATAGCCTTGCCATCGGTTTCATCTTGTCTTCAACTTTCTGTCCTATAACTTGCCTCGTTCGAAGTCATCCAATACTATAATCTTCTACCAGGCTCGCAGCTTTGTACCATTAGTGTCTTGTACTATTACTATTTGACTTGTAGCACTACTGCAGGCTTGCTAACTATCTCCGATTGATCGATCGACTGGAATCCCATCGAGCAAATAAGCCACAGAGTAATTGGTCGAATGAGTGACTCCACATACGACTCTTATCCTCATCTCGGAAAAAAAGTGGAGCCGAAGGCCAGACGTTTTCAAAAAGGGATTCCGTAGGGATTCCATAAAGGGAGTCTATAAGTGGGATTCCATAAGTAGGATTCCAAGGCCCTATTTAGCTCCTATACATGTGGTCTTACCATCGGTTTCAGCTTTCTTTCCCTGGCCAGCTTCTGCTGTAGTCCCGTATCCTATAATCTTCTTCTCCCCTTGTGACATCACTACTGACTTGAAGCACCACTGTAGGCATGCTAACTGTCGCATATCACGACATCTACTCTAGGTCAAGTCTTAGAATGTCAAAGGACCATCCATACCCTGCTAGGAGACTAGAAACCAGGCATACACCACACAACACCACATTACATACTACCTATACCATATGTGGGATAGCACACCAGCCCAGGTGGATTGAGGTTCAAAGGTTAAGATGGGACCTAAAATGGGTATATACCGTCCATACTATTCTACTGCGCTACACAACAAGCATTACCCCCGCCACAATAGCGCTTGGCCTAGCATTACGTTTCACCTATACCATTCATAGGATAATATGAAGCATTAGGTCGATTACTAGTGCCAAGGGCAAAGATTGAATCAGCAGGGGTACAAACAACACACCCTATACTACCTCACTAAACAACCATGGATTATTCCTACCCAACAATACTGCTTGGCCTAGCATTACATAATACCTATACCGTCTGTGGGTTAACACACCGTCCTAGGTAGAAAATGGTACTGCTACCGTTCTAAACTACCAGGCCGTACTCCTACCCACAATAATGCTTGTCCTTGCAATACGTACTATCTATACCAGTCATAGCATAATATGAAGCATTAGGTGGATTAATAATACGAGGGGCTAACATGGGGCCTGTAGGGGTATGGAACGTGCATCCCATACTGCCACACTAGGCGGCCATGCATTACCCCATCCACTCTACAATACCGTCAGGCCCAGCATTACATACTACCTATATCAGTCATTGGATAGTACATCAGTCCATTTCAATACAAAATTGCCTTCTCGGACAAAAACGAAAAATGAGAAAACTATTTTGACCTTTTTGCACTGTTGAATTTTTTGCACTTGAAATATGCCAATAGGGGTGGATTTAAATGCTGATTGTAGATCTGGTATAAAATCGAGACGACATTTGATGTGACTGTTACTATTATTCTATTTTAACTTACCATGTAAGTTTTTGGTGGAGGGTTGGTAATAATTTTAATTTTTTGCGGGGTTGATGTCTGATATTATAACCTAACACCCCCGCAAGACGAATCGTTAATCGACTGCCCCCTAGTCGGTAGTTCTGAAGTATCTTTGCAGTTTATTCAAAGTTGTCGCTTCGGAGAATTGAACATGGATCTTTGAGTTTGGATATAAAAAGTTTCACCTCTCGACCACAGAGATACCAACCACAGTTTCCCTTTCTTCTCATTATCTTTGGTTTGTCAGTTATCTAGATTTTGAAACTAATACTTTATTTTATTTTACATCAAATATAATGAAAAGCAAACCATTTCAATGCATTTGGCGTTTTGCACTATTGGTTCATTTCCATTAAATAATACTTGTTTTTGATCTGACAATCAAAAATGTATTTCATCCTTACGAGGATGAAACTCGCAAACTCCGAATCAAATCGTCCTTTGAGTTCTTATGTGCTCTTTGTGCCAACTGCCACAGAGAACACATTGGAACTCAGGGGACGAAATGTCAAACGTTTTCACCACTTGGCTACGAAACCTATGTAAGTTTGCTTCCCGGCCGTCTTCAGTTGTCAGTTCCTCTGACACCGCACCTGCATATCATTCGTGGACACCGTTTTGGGGAATAGGGGAAGTTTGCTTTGATTTGTAGTGCGCATTTTGTAAATATATCTTTTCAAATTTAATTTATTACCCAGAGCTAGTCAAACAGGGCATTTTAACTCAACTGCCTGTTAGAGGGGGGGGGGGGGGGGGGGGGGGGGCACAGTTTATCTCGACTGTCTTGACTCAAGTAGCAACTGAAGACATATTCCAACCACATCATCAAGGCACGCCTTCCTTCTAAGGCTCAGCTTGACGATTTAGTTGTAGTTTTTGTCAATAGGGATTAAGTTAAAAAAAAATTCCGGAAATTTGTTTGTGGAAAAAACATGCAGTAGTCGTGGAACGTGGAGCTTATTTAAGTGGCAAGAACCGGTTTCAAAATTTGTCATGCTGGGCGTTAACATCACTAGACTCAGGGACGTCGGAAGCACGGGTGCAATCTGTTCTGGGAACTTTCAAAACTGAATGGGGGAGTTAGGGAGGAGTTGTCCCTCTTCCGATGGGAAGAGGCACCTCTTCTCAAACTCGCCCATATCGGGCCTTCGGCCTTCGAGACATGCATGTTTCGGCATGTCATGGCGGGGCTGCTAGTGCGAATAAATACCCTTTTCCCAGGGTATGGCCCCCTCCCGACCCTGAAGTGCTTCCGGCGCCCCTGCACAGATTCCATGAGTGGGACTGAGTTTCGAATCATTGCGAAAAAGTTTTTTCAGTAGCCAAATAAAATATATATTTCATATCGAACTGTATGCACATTGATGTCGGTATACCAAATTTTCAAGCTGCAATTTTACCCATAATGCAACTAGGTATTTAACCAATTTAATCTTGTTTAACAGAGCTTATTGAGCTGTGTCAAGGAAGATTAAATGGTTAAATTTCTAGTTGCATTGTGGGAAAAAACTTGAAGTTTGATAGTTCAGTGTTTGGTTCATAGGGTTGTAATATTTCCAAGGTCAGCATCACAGGGTAAAAATCTTATTTTTCATTTATTTCTGACAGTTCCAGTGGTATTTTCAAAAACACTCTATCAAACGAAGATAAAAACACCATCAACTAACCCATGTAAGTGCTAAATGAGAAATGACATAACGATTGGTGGCGTCTGTCAGTCTGTTCGTATATTCAGATGTATGATGTCCGCACGACATCTCAGCAACGTTTCGCGCAATGGTAGCCACACTTGGAACATAACGTGATCCTGAAGATTTGTGATTAATTTTGTACTGATTTGCAGGTCCAAAGTTAATATCAAAGCGTATGAATAGATTTTTATTGCTCTTCCATCTCTAACAGCAGTGTTTTGTAGGAAATTAATAAGAGATACGGCAATAAGCATCTTCATTACAAAGAAGCATCGTCGATGTTGAGTCTACTTGCCGCGATGTGATGTAGCAGGTGGTTCGGCAATGGCAGTCCGAATAATAGAGAGAAGAGAGAGTATTAGAATCTGGGCTGATGTTTCTACTGAAGGTCTTTCCAGTCTACTTCGTGTATGTTTGCACAATATCTCCACAAGGATTAACACATTGCCTCCTACAGGCTGATGTGCTTTCCTGTCAGTACGCCCAAAGATATAGCTACAGGGTGTGTACGGGGGGCTGTCTCACCCCCCACCCACCCCACCCCACCCCATCCACATTATTCGTCAAAAAATCAAGATAGTTGGAAATTTTTCAGGCAAAAATTCTAGCACTTTGAAATTTGAAGCATTGCTGTAAAGGACTTTTTCCGAATGTATTATTACATTTCTGTTTAAATTCCAACCGTCGACTCCCACAATCCGTGGTCGTGTTAAGCATTTTGCTCTCTTCTGTATGCAATGCACTCACAGAATGCAGTTTGTATTGGGACTCAAAATGTTCCCCCTGTGAGGCTGTGTCCTGGAATTTTTAAAGTTACTGCCAAAATTGTGCACAGTTTTCTTTGGCTCTGTACTCTCATGAAAGACAGATATAGCCAGACTGATAATTTTGATTTGTATTTGGTATTGTTGAATTAATATCTCACACATATTGTGACAAAAAGGCTGAGTTAGTTAACTCATTACGCTGTAAGCATAATCAATGGTTGTTGGTCATTGAGTTCATTTCAAGATTAGTGTGTTCACTGCTCAGCATGACCTCATATTTAAGAAGATTAATTAATAAATTATTGGTTGAATCAGGGGGGGGGGGGGGGGGCACCAACGATTTGCAAGACGTGACGTGGGGGTGGGTGGGTCTCTTGAGTCCGTTTTGTGCTGTCTTAAAATCTCAAATGATACATATAGATATTTCGATGCAGTCATTTAAACTGCTTGGAAATATTCTCAGAAAGTCCTAAAACCTACCGGCTACCGGTACAGTCACTCGGAGTCAACATTTTGAAAAATGGGGGATGGGGGATCCCCTTTAAGTATCTATCCCTAGTTGGAATTTTCATAGACCTACACCCCAGCCCATTAAAAGAAGCCTAGCTTCCTCCCCGAGTACACCTGCTTTCTTTCAGACTATTCGGAGGTATAATTCTGGCTCTTGTATAGAACATTATCCCTACAAATAGGAGTAATCATCTTTTCAATGCTTTCTTTATGTTAAATTCTATTGAAATTTTCATGAAATCTTGACCTGGATGTTTTACACATAACCGCAGACTTGATTCCACAAGAAATTCGGGACAATACCCAACAATATACGCTTTAACTCTTAGAAGCCGGGGGGTCGAGTTTTCTTGCCTGTGATGTAATACGGCAGGTAATCTGGCTGTGATGGTTCGGCTATCTTTGGGCTGGGGAGAGTTAAACTCTGAGCAGGTGCTTCTAGTCAAGTGTCGTCTGCCTGAACTAGAAGCACCTGCTTTACTGTAAGTTTTTCGTGGTATGTCCTGTTCAATAAATTCATTCTGATTCCCCGGCTTCTAAGAGTTAATCTACGTCTCTCAAAAGCTGACCAAAGGAGTCTGATAAAGTTTGAATTTACAGTCAATAGGTCAAGGTCACATGGGCCACAAATTCAATTTTGTCATTTGTGCCTTTTACAACTGCATTCTAAAAATACACCTTCAGAATTTGATGCGAAGCTCAAACTCAAAGGAGTGTTGTCTTCGTTCGATGTGCTTGAGCGAAGCGCGAGGTGACAACACTGCTTGGAGTTTGGCGGAGGCTTAATCCCTCCAATAATCCAAACCAATGTGAATTCACTTAGAGTTTATATGTCCAGTTTGTCACACTCTGTTTATCCCTTTACCTAACATGAAAAGCAGACGACTCTTGCAAAAAAAATTCTTGAATAACTAATTTTTTTCATTTTTTGTCTCAAAAACATATGTTATGACCTCTCTTTGGAACGAGCTCGACGTGCTCGTTCCAAAGAGGGGTCATAACCTATGTTTTCGAGACAAAAAATGAAAAAAATATTGAAAATTAATTGGCGATTTTTGTGAATGTCTCTGGCCGCTTTTGGCCGTTAAGTTGGGTAAAGGGTTATATAAGAGTTTGTTCGCACGATATCTCGGCAACCATTAAAGCTACAGTGACCAACACATCATGGTTCTAACGTGTTCTGGTCTATCTTGTATGTAGAAGTGAAATTCTCTCATTGGTCTCATTCATTGGCCTATTCACCGAATAAGACGAATTATTCATACCTGTTACAGCAATGTTCTTAAAAATATAAAAAAAAGTTGACAAATGGCGCAGTGCCAAGTATCTATATTTTGGGAGGGGGAGTAGGGATTTTGTTTTTTTTAGGGGTGGGGGTGGGGGATCCAAACAATTTTATGCCGCAAACATATCCCGAAGATCGAAATCGTAACTGGTTGAGTGCTAGAAGCCAAAATCAATGCTTTCAAAAAATAAGGGTATCAGTGCAAAAACTAATATTTTCCTTGATCATGTTTCCTATTCAGTCAAAGTCAAATGATACTTTGTATATATACATTTGTTTGTTGGAGAGTGTCTGTTGGCACACTTCAATAATTTGTAATAAAACAAATTTTGATGAACAAATAAGACCCGCAAAACTGCCGTGGTCGTGATTAGCCATTGAGCAGAAATATGTAAACTTAAACACCAATAAATAAATATTCAGTCAAAAGTAAATAATATTTTGTTTATATAAATTTGTTTCATAGCAATTTATTGAAGAGTGCCTATAGGCACTCTACAATAATTTGTAATAAAACAAATTTTGATGAACAAATTCAGACACCCCAAAAATGCAACCCTCAACCAGTTATGTTGGGTAAAGGTCATGAGATGTGTCCCTCTTGAGTTTGTGTGACCTGATGGGGGTATTTTGTCACGGACTATCAGTACAATTTGGAACATGAGGGGTTATAAGCTATGTTTTGGGGATAAAAAAGGAAAAAAATAATGTTGTTTTTTTTTGTTTGTTTTTTTTTTTGTAAATGATGCTGTTCTTTTTGTACCGTTACGAGAAGCGAAGGATTGAATTACCAAGTACTCACTTCGACCCGTGTCCCTGCAGCGATGCATAGTGCAGAATGTTTGAATCAGGTCTTTGCCTTCTATTGCCCTTTCAAGGTTTCTGTGTCTCTCAGTGCATCAATGTGTAGATTAAGAAGGACGTGTGTATGTGGGTGTGTGAGGGTGGCAGCATGTGTGCTTGTGTGTGTTTGGGAGGTTGGGTGTGAAGATTCCCCCAAAGTTAACGTCAATAATGAAGGAAAACTTGATGAAACATTTGTTCCCAGTAGTTTCACCGACTGGAACCATCCAAGTATGTTTCCACTCAGAATCTCTCCAGACCATTCAGAAAATTAACGTAGATCTCTAAATTTTATTGCACATAATGGCATAGTTGAAACGAAATTTTATATTTTCACTCGTTTACTGCTTGGTCAAAAAGGTGTACTGTTTTGGTGAAACTTTCAAACAAACAAGGAGAGAGAGAGAGAGAGAGAGAGAGAGACGGACGGACGGACGGACGGACGGACGGACGGACGGACGGACGGACGGACGGAAGGACGGACGGACGGACGGACGGACGGACGGACGGACGGACGGACGGACGGACGGACGGACGGACATTCTTAAAAACGGGAGTTGTGGGCTTAATTCTGTGCGAAAAAAATGATCATTTTAAAACGTTCGGACAACCGCTAAAAAGTCGTTTCTTCAGGTTTCTTCGGAAATCTTTTTGGGGAAATAGACATGGTTAGATCCCCCAAGATAAACCTGAAGAGGTGGCAACGCTAACCCCAGCCGTTATTTGACCATAAACCTCAACATAAATCCCGAAAAATCGCTACAAATCGATTCTTGACTCATAAGTCTCATATTTTAGACATTAACCTCATAATATTTGTTCGTAAGCTCATAATCTGGAAGTAAGCTCATAATGCCTGTCCGGGCAAAATAAAACTCGTAACTCCCGTATTATTGCACGGACGGACGGACAGACGGACAGGCGGGCGGGCGGACGGACGGACATTCGATTTTAGTGTTAGGTATGGGAAAATCGCGCACCTCACAAGTGGGGTTTTCGGACCTCACAAGTTGAAAAAAACGCACAAATGGGTGGTGTACTAACGGTTTAATCCCCCGTTCGCACGAGTGACGACTGTACAAGGACGGTTACCTCGCAAGGCCACCTGCGGTGGCCGGGACGGGCGAACGTTCAGGGTGTAATATGCCGCTCTCAGCAAATGCTGTTTATTGCTCCCACTATGCATTCTTTCTCGGTTGCTACGAAAGGTGGAAACTGCACGCAAGACTGCGCAAGACGCTATCTTTTACCTTGTCTCGAATTTACCATTGGAAAGCAAAGCGGGGGTTTGGTGGCAAAAGCATCCATTTTTAGACTATCTGGGCCGTTTAACCATCTGTGCACCTGCATTCCAGATGAGTTCCGTACTATGTAAACCAACTGTTGTCAGTTTTTTATTGGGAACTAAACTATATGTTTCAATTTATTTATTTATTGGTGCTTTCCGCCACATCGGCAGCTAAAGCTATATCGTGGCGATGAATAGTATGTTTTGCAAAATAAGTCATTATTCTCCATGAAGTAAATAAAAACGTCTCGATGAAATACGAGGAACAAAAATTGGGAGGGAACACAGTAATGAGAAAATGAGACGAGTTATATATTTCAATATAATATGCTATCTGCATCATTATGTGCACAATGTTGTTGCGAAGATGTCCGATTGGAGTAAGGTGTAAACTTGTGTTCCGACTGTGATGGCTCAAGTCCCGACTGATAAAATATTCCAAATACATTATCAAGACATGCCTTCGCCGAAGGCATGCCTTGGTGATGTAGTTGACATTTTAGTCAGTCGGTACCATAGTTAAAAAATGTAGTAAAATGACGCAACCGCTTGTGTAATTAACACGTACCGCACTCCAAATTGGTCTTCATGCCGGGCCCTCAACTGAAAGATCGAATCGATGTCATCAGTATCTACGGCTTCAGTCCAAATAGAAATGTACTGACGGGAAAAAGTATTGGGGTGGTTGTTACACGCCTAGACCCCCCCCCCCTCCCCCCCCCCCATTGGTTCCACCCATTTCTGATTATGTTTACATACTATTTTTTCATAAGAATTTGAAAGTGCCTGTAGAAAACCACAGAAAAAACGTAATGACACAGATCTAAATGTTATTAACCGTTAATTGAATTTGATATACGTGTAGAGCATAGAGAATAGACGGATAGGTATTTAACCCTTTACCCAACGTAACGGCCAAAACCGGCCAGCGCTATTCCCAAATATCGCCAATTAATTTTCAAAATATTTTCATTTTTTGTCTCAAAAACATAGGTTATGACCCCTCGTTGGAACGAGCTCTTCGAGCTCGTTCCAACGAGGGGTCATAACCTATGTTTTTGAGACAAAAAATGAAAAAAATTAGTTATTCAAGAATTTTTTTGGCAAGTGTCGTCTGCTTTTCACGTTAGGTAAAGGGTTAAAGTGCCTAAAATTATAATTTATTGGACCGTGGATGATGAATGCACGGTGTTGCGAGAAAGTCAACTCTTTGTACCAACTTGTTTCAAAGTTTGGATATCAAGGGAGGAAACTCCTGGCATGCAATCTTTTTCGCACTGAAACGCGCGTGTTCTTGAAGTGCATCTCTGAGACTGCGATTGCTGTTTGTTGTCGCTAGATTTGTGTTTTTGGAAGGTATCTTGGGGACAGCCCCCCCCCCCCCCCCCATTCCCCACCGGGAGCAGGTTTATAGTTTTTTAACCCTTTATCCACCACAAGAGTAGATGACATTTTCAAAAATTCACGAATAACTTTTTTCCCTTAAAATACCCGACTGGAACGGGCGCAAGGAGCTCGCTCCAATGAGGGGTCATCAGCTATGTCTTCTAGGCCAGAATTTGAAAAATAATAATAAAAATTGTAAGGGAATTCTGTGAATAGTGTTGACTGTTTATACCCATTACGTTAGATAAAGGGTTAAAAGTTAAACAGCAATGGGCCGGAGTGGGAGGGTACGTCCATTTTCTGGTGGTAAATTCCCCATGCCCCAATCAGCATCACCACTTGTTGCTATGCATACATTTTGCAGAATGTCTTGCAGTTAAAATCCATCCTTGTGGTTTATACGTATGTGTGTTTGTGGGGAGGGGGTGGTATGTTGGTGGCCTCAATGGTGGTTTTATATTCAAGCAACAGACTGATTTGCCAGAACGCTCACTAAACCATCATTGAATAATGCAGAAAAATTTAATGAAAATTAAAGCAACGATTTTGTTGAAATTTATTTAGTTCTTCTAGGCATTATAATTATAACAAAATATTTATTATAAGCAGAATGTGCTCCAACAGATTAACCCTTTACCTAACGTAACGGCCAAAACCGGCCAGCGCTATTCTCAAAAATCGCCAATTAATTTTCATTGTTTTTTTCATTTTTTGTCTCAAAAACATAGGTTATGACCCCTCGTTGGAACGAGCTCGTCGAGCTCGTTCCAACGAGGGGTCATAACCTATGTTTTTGAGACAAAAAATGAAAAAAATTAGTTATTCAAGAATTATTTTTGCAAGTGTCGTCTGCTTTTCAGGTTAGGTAAAGGGTTAACCATTGAAACACATGAAAAACGTTCTCCGGCCCAGGAACATGATTGTCATAATTTCATAAAGTAGGACGGCCACTAAGTGAATGGGTTATAGGTAGACCAATCAGCTCCAAGGCTGCACGTTGAAAATATTAACTGGCCTACCTCCAAATAATGAATATGTACTTTTTATTGAACTGATATGGAAGATACCCCCAGTTTTCGAAGGGTTAACACATTGCAAGTATCACGACCATAATAATCCTCCAAGATAAAATGCACATTCAGAACAGCATGCAAAGTTGATGAAGTTGTTAGAGCTAAGAATTCTCTTCGGTTTTTCTCTTTCAACCTAAGTGCACGTGGCACAGAGACTGAGCGACGAGGTGGTCATACCCACCCCTGCCTCAACTTTTTTCCGGAAATGATTGCAAGAAATATATAAAGAGAGAGAGAGAGAGAGAGAGAGAGAGAGAGAGAGAGAGAGAGAGAGTGTGATTAGGTTAACGGTATCTTTACCAATACAGTTTTAAACCAGAGCACCACCACCAACACCACAGGGAGCCTCGTAGAACTCAAATACAGTCACCTGGTTGAACAGTCTGAGAATAGATCGAGAAAATCTCACTCTATTTGTGTGAGCCGAAGGCATACTCGAGGTGTCCAACACCGAGGTGCGAGAGTGTATGGTAGGGGGGTGTCCCCATTCCTTTGGTGGGTATTGGGGGCCTCCCTAGAGAAATAGTCTTAAATCCGAGGCTCTGAGTCATCATGGCCTGTACGCCTATGCATTCTATAATGTCGTTCTCTGCTTCCCATTACTACTTTTTGTCGGCCATTTATAGTCTATCGGTATCGAGCCTGCAATTAGAATGTTTTTTTTAGGAGGGGGAGAGGAGGGGCGAGAAGCTATATAGGGGGATACCCTGGGACTTTCCGACGCTTCATTTTCTTTCTGCATGATAAACCACGCTATAATATACGGAACAGCACCAAAAAAAAAACTCTGTAATACACATATCGAGAAAAACAGAGAGAATATCATAACGCTACTTGATTGGAGAGTGTTTCAAGTGAATACCACTAAATTTATTCCACATTAAATTGAAGTCATTAATTTAATGAGTCAAATTCATATTTTGCTAGAATACGTAACCGTGTTACTTAGCTAAATAAGAAGAATTTGCAATCGAAAATTAGCGAGGCGGTGTAATCTGTAATACCTGCTACAGATACTTATTTCGTTAAAACAAAATAATTATTTCGTTAAACCGAAATAATATTGGTGGAGTCTTTATTCGTCGCTTGGGGGAGACCAATCAATATTTTCAACGTGCAGTCTTGAGACCGACCGTTTCAAAGGGTTAATTGTTTAGCTTTGTTACGTTTCAAGCTGTGGTATTAATTTGAGTGTGTGTGAGTGGGTGTGTGTGTGGGGGGGGGGGAGGGGGGGGTTCTCGTGGAAATCTTCAAAGGACACGTTTACACCCAATGACTATCAGGCGCAATACACTGGGCTGAAGTAGGCTTCCTCGATTGAAGTCCGCGACAAATCAGTGGAGAGTCAAAACATTATTATTTTTTTTTTATTATACCCTAAACGATAGATTATCGAAGAAATTGCGGAAAGATAGAAATCGTATCCCCCACTGTGAAGATATAGACATTTTCACTTTCACGGTATCAATCAAAATAGCGGCTTTCAAAGCACCACTTCAAGGTGAATACGAGTCAAATTATCACTGGAAATGATCATTTTTTTCTAGAAACGTATAATGAAAAGACAATCTAGTGTTTTTGAGTAGATACTGATCATTTCCAGCAATAATTCAAAACGTATTCACCTTGAATTGATGCATGAAACCCGCTATAGTCCAAACATGGCCTGAAAGTCCGTAATATAGGTTTTTGGTTTGGTACGTCCTTTGAAAGGACGTACCAAACCAAAAAACTAATATTATGGACTTTCAGGCCATGTTTGGACTAGAAACCCGCCAGCTGAATCAGACTGCAAGACGCCAATGAAAAGACAATCTAGTGTTTTTGAGTGGATACCGATCATTTCCAGCAATAATTCAAAACATATTCACCTTGAATTGATGCATGGAACCCGCTATAGTCCAAACATGGCCTGAAAGTCCGTAATATGGGTTTTTGGTTTGGTACGTCCTTTAAAAGGACGTACCAAACCTAAAACTTATATTACGGACTTTCAGGCCATGTTTGGACTAGAAACCCGCCAGCTGAATCAGATTGCAAGACGCTGTCTGTTCCGAGTACCAATCAAATCACTTCTGCGTTTCAATGATTCAATGCGCTGTTTATTTTCATGCATCAATTCAAGGTTGAAACGAGTGGAATTATCAGATTCTTATAAAAAGCATATAATAAAAAGAAAATCTAGTATTTTTGAGTGGATGCCGGGAATTATCTCACTTGTGATCGAGACAAATAGCTATTTTCGCTCGCTCAAGCGCTCGCGAAAAATAAATATTTGTCTCGCTCACTCCTGAGATAAATTCAGATAATTTTTTCGGTATCCACTCAAAGATACTAGATATCCTCTATATATCACCATTGTCTGGATCATATGTTTGATTTCTGAGGCTTTTTTCGGGAGGGGGTGGGTGGGGGGAGGTGGTTGAGAGCAAGAGCATAAAATGGCATAGACAGAGCATAACTAATGCCATACATTACAGTATGGGGCTATGTTAGCATCTGTTTGTCTAAATTTTACAATTTACAATGCACTTTATAAATTTATTGTGTCGCCTGTATCCGAGATAATAAGGGAATTTCATACATTATTTTTCTTGATATTTTCAAGCCTATACATCATTTCTTGGGAAGCCCCCCCCCCCCGCTTAGAAATATCACCGACCACTGCTGAAGCATTATCACTAGAGGAAAATGGAAAGAAAATGTACCCATTTCAGCTGGTAATTTTACGACGGGCGAGTTTTGGGGAGAGAGTCGCCCCCTGCGCTCACCCAATTATTCCCCATTAGTTTGAAGAGCTCAGACTTTCGGATTTCCATTGTAAGGTGTCGTACTTTATCTTTCTGATTGTTTTGTTGCATGTTTTGAGAATCTGCTGTTATTCAAGAAGTGCTGTCCGCTAGTTCCGTTGGGTTTGGAGTTGCTGACGCTAGAAACTTCACCAAATAAAATGTTTTAATATTGAATAACTTGAAAACTATTATTTTTTTTCGTCCAGAACTCTGTTTATTACCCATTAATGTAAACAGCCTGGAGCTTGCTGGTCTATTTGCTACAGCACTGGACTTCTGATCGAAAGAACTTAGGTTCGACCCGGAGTCATCTCCGTGGTGTTCTTAGGCAAGACACTTAATTTCCGCCACGCGGACCACCACCAATATTATCAGTGTTTGTTTGTCCTTGTATAATTGTGCCCCCAGTTTTGAAATGCTCCCTGTGTTCCCGAGCACAAGAAATGGAATCATTTGAAAAACCAGTTGAACGGTCTAGTAATACAATATTTCTGCTAATAGGGTTGAGAATGACTACACATGTGGATATAAAGCTCAGAGCCAATGTGCTTTGTCAAAACAACATATACCTACCGTTTACATTTTTGCATCGAGCTTAAAGGGTCATGATGAGATCAGACAATTTAAGTGGGAGTTTCAAACTGACATTTCCTCCATATTTTATAAAAAAAACAACATAATTGTGCATGGAATTACTATGTATCGGATATCCCAGAGTGCAATTATGTATAATATAAAAGCTACTGCAACTATTAACCCCTATAATATAATGACCATATCCCCCAATGTTATTTCCTAAAATCTCAGTTAATTTTTTTTTTTCAATTTTTCTCACAAACGTAGTTTATAACTCCTCGTTGGAGCGAGTTGATCGAGTTCGTTCAAATAAAGGGATATGGGTGCCATTGGTTGTGTTTATGAAGGAAACAATGACAATGTTAAGTTATTCAAGAATGGGTTTGCAAAAATGTTGAATAACGGGTGAAATGCAGCTGATGTTGGAAACTTCACTGTACAAAGTCTTCAATGTTGAATAACGGGTGAAATACAGAAAAAATTCCAACAAGGCTCGTTGATTCCTGTCCTCCGTACTCTAGTCAAGTTGTGTTCTGTATTTATACCACGATTTAACCCTTTACCCAACGAATCGCCCGCATCCGCCCGCGTAATATGCAAATTCAGTAGTTGAAAAAATATTATTTTTCAAAAAAATTCAACAAAACCATATCATGTGACCCCTCGTTGGAACGAGCTCGTCGAGCTCGTTCCAACGAGGGGTCACATGATATGGTTTTGTTGAAATTTTTTGAAATATTTAAAAAAATTATATTTAAAATAATAAATTTTGATATCGTCTGCGTTGGGTAAAGGATTTTTTTAACATGAACTCAGTGAATGGAGCTGTTATATTTAAAGAAAAATATCACCTTCGACGGTCTGATAACTTTCTTGCTCGACACCGTTTTGTGCCGAAGCATTTCATTAATCCTTTTAATCCGAGAGGCCGCTTTTCCGGTCCAGAAACATGATACGTCATAATTTCATTCAGCAAGATGGCTGCTAAGTTTTAGTGTGGGGTAGACAAATCAATATTTTCAACGTGCATCCCTAAGACGGCTCGTTGAAAATATTAATTGGTCTACTCCTAAATAATTAACATGCACTCTTCCGATTGGTTTCATTGAACTGATATGGAAGATACCTCCAGGTTGCATAGGGTTAACGTCAAAATGTCACTCAGACGCGTAACATCCAATCAGGTGCGTTCTTACAAGACGTTCTTACGCCTAATCCAGATTACACGTGTGATCTACGTACCACATTTCCCAATACATGCATTGTACCTTGTAATGTTGAATCCGTACAACCAATCGCTAGTAGTAAGGGAAGGCACTATGGGACTTGATTTAACACTGAAAATTCCCATTGGGTTTTTATTTTTTTGAAACTTCACGTCTAGAAGGAATATGGGGATATGATTTAACACGGAAAATTCCCATAGGCATTTTGACCCCAGTGCCAGAGGCGTAAAAATGTCTATGGGAATTTTCAGTGTTAAATCAGGTCCCCATATTCCTTCTAGATGTGAATTTTCAAAAAATTCAAAACCCTATGGAAATTTTCAGTGTTAAATTAGGTCCCCACATTCCTTCCAGAGGTGAATTTTCAAAAAATTCAAAACCCTATGGGAATTTTCAGTGTTAAATCAGGTCCCCATAGTGCTTTCCTTACTACTATCGCTGTAAATGCCACCACCTTTCTACACTCTGAACCAGTTCCTGTCACACCAAATCCCACGAGTACATCATTTTGTCTGTTAGATTGTGCATGAAAATAAATTAATGTTTCAATTCTACCAAGATCCTAGCCCTTTTACTGGACGAGAACTCGAATAATGTTTTTCTGTGTTTACGGCTCTAGTAGTATACGATACCGTTTGACGTCATCACACGAAATATTTGAAACGAAGTTGCCCTTTCGCAATTATTTCATCAACGGAGTGACTTTCAAACCGCTCCATTTTTCCAGATTTTTCACACGATGTTCCGAATGAAGTGTTGTCAGCGAAGCTCATGTTCAATATGTAATGGACAATATTTACCAAATTAAGTTACTAACAAACTCTATAACGAATATATACCAAGATACTGAACCAGCAAATACGATGAATTATAAAGGATTGAACTCTTTCTTGTTGAACGTGGAGCGATTATCGTCTAACCCATATTCTGAAAGATGAATGAACAAAGGGAAGATTAAGCTGACTCTCAACCCCAAATAGATTTCGTCTGACAGTATGTAGCTTACACACAAAAAACTTATAGAAGGTAAAATATATTTAATTATGGAAAGATTGGCCCACAATAATATACTACTCACATTTTGATAAGGATCACCCATATATTCACCATATGTTCCTACATGTCTTAGGATTTTTGATATATCGGCTTTCCGTAGCATTCTCCAATGTATGTTCGACAATTCCGTACGACCAACTGTACCTCGTGCATGAGTTCGTATTGGAAATCGCTCATGAAAGGGGGTAATCCGCTTTTCGTGATTTTACCAAGAACGCCGGGTTCACGAAATCGGGACGCTAACCGACGGGGGCTATAAAATGGACCTCCAGTATGTCACATTGAAAACGTTCATGATGCGAGCACGACACCGTTTGAGTCCCGAAGAGTTGGCAAGAGGAGTGGGAATGCTCGAATCTGGGCTCTCGCAGAGGCATGTGGCTGAGCAGCTTGGTGTGACACAAAGCGCGATATCGAGGGCGTGGACCGTTACCAGACCCACGGGAGTGTTCGACACAGGCATGGGGGTGGCCGTCAACGAGTTACAACACTTCGGCAAGACTGTTACCTTGTCACCACTGCCACCCGGAATCGGACCATGAATGTAACATTCCTCCAGAATACCCTACAGAACGCTGCTGGGTCAGAATTTCGAGGCAAGCGATCCGTAACAGGTTACATGCTGCAGGTTTTAGGACCAAAAGACCGGCTGTACGCACCAGGTTACGACCTAGGCACCGGAGACATGGTCTTGTGTGTTGTAGAGAACACGTCAGCTGGACAGACCGTCAATGGGACAATATTATTTTTACTGACGAATCTCAAGTTTGTCTGGATTTCCTCGACAGGTGTGTTCTTGTGTGGCGAAGGCGAAATGAGGGGTTTTCTGGCGCAACAATCCGTGAACACGATCGGTACTATGGTGGATCTGTAATGGTTTGGGTGGGATGAGTTCGGACGGCCAGACAGACTTCCGCGTGATTCATGACGGTACATTAAACAGACAGCGTTACAGGGATGAAATCTTCGATCCGATTGTTCGTCCTTATGCGGGTGCAGTGGGTGAGGAATTCCCCCTGATGGACGATAACGCACGACTCCACCGATGTAGTCTCGTCACCGCTTATCTTCAACAGCATGGCATCGGGCGAATGGACTGGCCAGCAGCATCTCCAGACCGCAAACCCCATTAAACATGCTTGGGACAGGTTACAGGTTGCAGTTTCAGCCAGACCATTTCAACCGACCACCCTTCAAGAACTTCGCCAAGCCTTGATGGAAGAGTGGTACAACTTGCCTCGCAGACTGTTTACTACCCTGGCCGGAGGCATGCGCAGACGTTGCCAGGCAGTAATGGATGTCAAGGTTTGTCACACCAAGTACTGGAATGACTTTAGTGTTCCTCTGATTCCTACCAATGAATAAAAGTGGTATGATATCAGTCCATTGTTTTTTTTGTGATTCTATGACCATGTCTACATTCGGCCTTAACACCATGCGTCAAACCCAGTTTGCACCAAAACCCTCGAAACCATTGCAAAGGTGACAAAGTATCACAATGTTCAACAAGAAATCTGTTTATTAATCAAACACCGACCAATTACCCTAGATATATGGGTGATCCTTTTCAAAATGTGAGTAGTATAATTTGGCAGCTTCCGCACTGAGTGCACAATCTGAAATAACACCCAGGAATAATAAAGTCAGACGGGGCTTCCATTTAATTCCGGGTAATGTACGACCTGACTAGGAAAGCCGAATCATACCCAGCAATTAGATTACGGCCACACAACATACAGCAGTGACTTCCAACCGTTTGAATACATACGACTCTGCCACTGTGGAGGCCTTATAGTACGACACAATAGAACTGAGGAGACCAATTTTCATTCGCCCAAATTGGTGGATCTTGGACAAGTAGTTAAAAAGCATACTCGAATATCCTTGGTAAGACCGAAAAATGGTTTGATTCTGAGGCAATCCCTCACTGAAACTGAGCCTCCTCGTCGAACGTTTTTATCGCCTTTCAGTGACTTCCAATATTACAACAAAATCGGGAGACGCGAAACTTTTTACGTTTTTTGATTGATGTATGTAATTGATATCTGAATAGCATAACTAAAGACAGTTTACATCATGTGGCTTTGTTGTTGTTTTAGTAAATCTTTGCTGCCTATATAGGCAGCCAGTACTTGCCTAGAACCCTCTGCTAGGGTATTTAGAATGTAACTTTCAAGTCTCCCTGTGACTGCATGTTGAGGCACCTATTCTGTTGCAGAAAAAGTGATCAAAGTCGAATTATGCACTTTCTGTATATTCTATGTGTGAAAAGACAGCGGGAAAACCTCTCAAAGGGTAATGTAAACAGAAACAATACGAAGAAAATGATCAAATAACACACTGTGCAAAAGTGCTGTTTATTCAGTTTTATGTTGCAGTTTCAAATGTTTTGCATTCTATACCATAAATAACATATGCCATGAGCTGCAAAGTTTTTTTTAATAACTTAAATATTTGACTGGTTGATGAGGGCTAGATAACTTTTGGCAGTCTGAATTTGTTGTTCAAAATTGGTTTTATTAAAAATTATTGGAGAGTGCCTATAGGCACTCTCCAATAAATTTTAATAAAACAAATTTATGTAAACAAACTTTTATTTGCGTTTGACTGAATATGAAACAAGGAAAATGGTGGTTTTTGCTGTGGTACTCTCATTGTTTCTGAAAGCCCTGATAGTGGCTCCCAGCACTCAACCAGTTAATAAACTCACTTCCAACGAGCACTTATTCTCACTATTGTGAGGTCCAACCTCTACATAATCAGTGTCACGAGATCTGTATTTGTATGATATTTATGAGCTGAGACCTGGAAATTTGATATATTGTACGGAAGCCCATTAGCGCACAGGTGAAAATATTTTAGGGAAATTTTATTGCGTTATTACGAGACAGTATTGCGTTATTACGAGATATTATTGCGTTATAACGAGATAGTATTGCGTTATTACGAGATATTATTGCGTTATAACGAGATATAATTGCGTTATAACGAGATAATTATTACGTTATAACGAGATAATATTGCGTTATAACGAGATATGATTGCGTTATTACGAGATAACACATTGCGTGATAACGAGATATTATTGCGTGATAACGAGATAGTAATGCGTTATTACGAGATATTATTGCGTTATAACGAGACAGTATTGCGTTATTACGAGATAGTATTACGTTATTACGAGATATTATTGCGTTATAACGAGATACTATTGCGTTATAACGAGATAATTATAGCGTTATAATGAGATATTGCGTTATTACGAGATATTATTGCGTTGTTATAACGAGATAATTTTTGCGTTATTACGAGATATTATTGCGTTATAACGAGATAATTTTGTGTACAAACACGGTAGAGTCGTGGAATACGGCAACGTATCAGCGCTATATGCTGTTTAGTTTATAACTTGTCATTGCCGATCAATAATAAGATTTATCTTGGAAGCTCATAAACTCCATCCAATTTATTTATATATTGTATTGGGTTTTTGCGGCACTGTCGACAGCCAAGGTCGCCTCGTGTCGGACAGTTTTACGGATCCATGGAGGAACCAGAGTACCCGGAGAGAACCGCCGTTCCACTGGCGAGCAACTGTCAGACTCCACAACATACTAACACCGCACAATCAGGGTTAGCATTGGTTAAAGACAAGGGCACCATCGATGTAGAGTTTGCCTTAGCACACAGCGCAACTGTGCCGCCACGAGGACAATCGGGATTAAGGACATAACATAATTACCGTTCGTCGGAAACGAACCGTGGATATCTCGGTTTAAGGTCCAATTCTCTATGTACTGATCTACTTCTCTTACGGGTAGGGTTAATTGGACAGGCTGAATGTTACATGCGCCATCGCGTTAACCCTTTAACCATAGCATTGTAGCGATGCCAGGCAAGCTCTATTTTCAGAAACATTCAGCGGAAATTTAGACCTGTGATAATTTATTATGATGAGTAACATGATCGGGGTTATTTGTCTGTGAGAGGTGGCATTAACCCATCAACCACTAAGCCATTCCACCAGACCAATGATGTGATGAACTTCTAAATTGTCAGAGATATCGATCAAAAGTTATTATCTACGTTCAATTTTTATCACTAATTACAGGGGCAGGGGGAATTTTACCTGCGGCGTTGTGTTAACATTTCAACCGGGACAACACTGGTATGAACCATTTTAAGAGACATGAAACTGAAATTGGGCACCTGAGGGCGTTTTGTTTTTATCAGGAGTAACATGAACGGGGAATTTTACATGCCAAGTTGTATTAACCCTTTAACTCTCAACTCATATAGTTACAGAGATATTGTGCTGAATAATGGGACCTAGGGGTAATCAAACCACGCAGAAAAGGTCGATGGGATGACGTCACATTAACACTTCAACCACAGCAACCCAAGGATGTACTCATATATTTTCGGAGATACCGAGCTGAAAATTGCCACCTTGCGGTATTTTTCAAGAGCAACATGAACCGAATGCATTGCACGCACGACGTCGCGTTAACCTATCAACTTTTCAACTGTTTGCACAGCATGATGCACTATTACCTTTTCAGAGACGTGGATCGTAAATTTAGCACCTACGAACGTTTTATTTTATCAAGAGTAACATGAGGAAGGGGAATTTTACAAGGTATGTCACGTTAATCCTTTAAACTGAGCAACACCTTTTAACGGCGCTAGTATTTTTATATTTATACATATGATGTCAGCGCAGTTTAGGATGCCAGGGATGGCTCGCGCCTGTTCACTCGGACTCTTCCCCGGAAGTAACGGCACAGTCACGTGACGCAGAAACGTAAAGTTGGGTTATTATGGTAGCCAGTGTGAGCGACCATGAGTGTTATTGCGCATGCACAGCACGTGTTGTTGGGGAATACGTGTCTCCGCGTCCATTTTATATACTGGACACCGCCATCGCGATTTCTTTGTTGTCACGTGGTTGTTATATGACCCAAAACCCTCTAATTGGACGGGGTGTGTTCGGAGGTTGTGTTCGATCCAGGGGGTGGGGGGGTTATATCTAATTACCCATCTACCCAAAAACCACCAAAATACGACATTATTTTCTTTGGATTCTTTATAAAAGTAGTACATGATGCTATAGAATCCTAAATAGTGTCGCAGTGTGTTCGGGGTGTATTTTTGATTGTACAAGTGAATGAATAATTACCCAAATAGACCTGATAAATACCCCAAAATCTCCGAACGGACATGGTGATGTTCCCATCTAAGGTTTATAACATTAGTACATACAGATTTTGCAATTCTGTTCTTCCTTATCTGCTTTCTTCGTATGTGCACATGGAGGCTATAAAGATATTTTTCAACTAACTGACCTCAAGTCCCACATATCCTCATCTGGGTGTTTGGAGACTGAAGACAGCGGTGGTTTATGAACTATTGGAGACCTTTTGGGACTACTGGGGACTGTAGACAGTTATGGTTTGGGGACTGGTGGGGACTTTCGAGGACTATTGGGTACTGGAGACTGATGATTTTGGAACTATTGGGGATTTTGCTGGATTATTGGGGAAAATTGGGGACTAGAGGCGGCGGTGGTTTGGGGACTTGGAGACATTTTGAGGACTGACGACAGTGGTTTGGACACTCGGGGACTGTTGGGGACTGAAGACAGTCCTGGTTTGTGGCTGTTGGAGACCATCAAAAACTGAAGGCAGTGATGGCTTGGTTACTTGGGGACTAAGGACAGCGGTTGTTTGGGGACTGTTTGTCTGTTGTAGTTTGGTATTGAAGTAGTTGGAGTTGTAGTAGTTTGTGCTGAAGTTACTGGTGTAGCAGTTGTGGAGGTTGGTGTTGTAATGGTTGATATAGTAGTGGATGGTATTGTAGTTGTTGGGACTCGTCGAGGTTTGTGAACTAGTTGTTTGTGTCATGTAGTAGGTGCAGTTATTGTTGTAGTAGTGAGTCTTGTTATAATAAATGTTTGTGTAGTAGTTGATTTAAACATTGTGGTGGTTGGCATGGTGTTTGTTGTGGGTTGCAGTAGTTGGCGCATTAGTTGCGGTAGTAGTAGATATTGGGTTAATAGTGGCTGGTGTGTCAGTTGTTGGGTTGTAGTAGTGATTGTATTGTAACTCGTAGACCGCGTGAGCGGCCATGTTGTGACGGCATAACCATAGTGATACGTAGTATCGGTACGCATGCACAACGCGTGTTGTTAGGGTGACACATGTTTCTGTCGTCCATTTTGTATACTGGAAGCCGGCATCTTGGTTCCTATGGTAGCACGCGGTTGCTATGTGACCAAAAATCCTCTAATAGGAGAGGGTATGTTTCGAGGGTATATTCGATTCAATGAGGAGTAAATCTAATTACCCAAATAGAGCCGACAATGTCCCCAAATCACCAAAAAACACCAAAACTGCCGAAACGGACTTGGTGAAGCCCCATTTTCGGGTTCCTGCCTATAACAGTGTATGTAATTACCCCAATAGACCCGACAAGTTACACTAGTTCTAATTCTTTTAGAATCCCCTGCTTCTGCATAGGTATCTATAAGCTATGCCATAGTTTCTGTCTACCCAGACCTATTTGTCTGTTCTGGTTTATACTCCAGTAGAGTAGAAGAGCCTATCAGTTGGAACTGTTTTGCTTATTGTTACTATATTTAGCTCTTCTGGCCTGTTCTGGCCCGTTCTAACCCTATTCCGAGTACTCTTGTTCCTGCTTCATTTATCTAGATCATCGAATCAGTTCACTTTACTGCAGCTAACTAACCACTTAGATTTGCTTGATTTCCCATGTGAGGAAGTTGGTTTTGTCGAGTGGTTGGTGTTGCAGTTGTAATTGTTGGTACAGAAGGGCTGGTCTGTTGGAAGTGAGGTGCTTGGCAAACTTCTTGAGTAAAGTTATTTGGAATGTGAGATCATTTGTGACGTCATGTAGCAATGCATCATTGGAAATAATATGTTGTCAAGACAACACATGGTATAACTTCATAGCTATAGTTCAAGGTCGATCCTAGAGGTAGATATCATCAGTCACGTGAGTCAACTGCACAACCAGCACCAATAACTACTACCCCAACAACCACTATATTAACAGCTACAACATCAACTGCCACAACGACTACACCAGTACTTACGACACCTGCCTCGACAACATTAACAATCTACATCAACAATACCAAGCATAATAACGTTTACACCAACAACTATTACACCAACGTCCACAACTCCAGCCATTGTTACACAAACCACTATAACTATTGCAACACCAATACTATTATGCCAATAACTACTATACCAACCACAACAGCTAGAACGTCCATCCAATGCAACTGCTATACCAACTACATAAACCACTACAACATCAGTCATTACAACACCAACAACTTTACTATTAATCAAATAAATACCATCTCATACCATACCAACCACCTCAACAACCAATGCATCTACTACACCAAAACACCCTGCTGCACAACCGCTACTTCACAATCTGTATGACTACCGTGGTAACCACTAAAACTATTGCACTAATCACCACTACTTATTTATTTATTGGGATGTAACGACACTTTCGACAACCAGGGTCGGACCGTTTTATGGGTGGAAGAAGCCGGAGTACCCGGAGAGAACCACTGAGCAACGGCGAGCAACTGTCAAAATCCTAAACTCTACACAAGCAGGGTCAGCGTTTGTTGAAGACAAGAGCACCATTGGCGTACAGTACTACACAGCACCACCGTGCCCCCACTTGGGCAATCGGGATTAAGGAAACGCCGAAGTTGCCACTGGCGGGGATCGAACCGGTTTGAAATCCAATGCCGTAAGTACTGCGCCATCTCTCTACCAACCACTACCACACCAGCTACTATAACCTGAACAAAAAAGGACATAACCTCCACAAGACAAGTAACTATTGCACCAGCAACAGCAATACCAAGCTCGACAAGACCAACAAAATAATACACTGTCATTGACAGCACCAACAACTACTACATCAACAAACTATTATAACTCCCAACAACTATTAATCAAACAAATACTAAGCTATACCAACTACTACAACAACCAACTACACCCACTACACCAGTAACCTCGACTACACAACTACTACTTCACAATCAAAATGAGCACCACGGCAACCACTACTAGGCAAACAACCACTACAACAATCACTACTCTGTGAATTTCATAAACGACAACACTACAAACGTCTATATCAACAACTCCAACTCCGACATAGACCAACACCAATAACCACTATAAAATCAATACGCTGAACTATGCAATGACCACTGCAACACTAACCTCATATCGACTATATCCACTGAACCTTAAACCGCGATATCCACAGTTCGTTTCCGACGAACAGTAATTATGTTGTGTCCTTAATACCGATTGTCCACGTGATGGCAGGGTTGCGCTGTGTGCTGAGGCGAACTTTAACCAATGCTAACATTGATTGTGCGGAGTGACTATGTTGTGGAGTCTGATAGTTGCTCGCCAGTGATCGGTGGTTCTCTCCGGGTACCCCGGCTTCCTCCATGGGTCCGTAAAACTGTCCGACACGAGGCGACCTTGGCTGTCGAAAGTGCCGTAAAAACCCAATAAAATATATAAATAAATTGGATCGAGTTTATGAGCTTCCGAGATGAATCTTATTATTGATCGGCAATGACAAGTTGTAAACTAAACAGCATATAGCGCTGGTACGTTGCCGTATTCCGCGACTCTACCGTTTTGAATAAATAAAATTATCTCGTAAAAACGCAATAATATCTCGTAATAACGCAAAAATTATCTTGTTTTAACGCAATAATATCTCGTAATAACGAAATAATATCTCGTTATAACGCTATAATTATCTCGTTATAATGCAATACTATCTCGTTATAACGCAATAATATCTCGTAATAACGCAATACTATCTCGTAATAATGCAATACTATCTCGTTATAACGCAATAATATCTCGTAATAACGCAATACTATCTCGTTATAACGCAATAATATTTCGTTATAACGCAATGTTATCTCATAATAACTCAATAATATCTCGTTATAACGCAATAATATCTCGTAATAACGCAATACTATCTCGTTATTACGCCATAATATCTCGTAATAACGCAATACTATCTCGTAATAACGCAATAATGATCTCGTTATAACACAATATTATCTCGTAATAACGCAATAAAATTTCCCTAAAATATTTTCACCTGTGCGCTAATGGGCTTCCGTAATATTGTACTCAAAGTGTGAAAGTTTTAAAATATGCAAATGAAACTGGTGTAAACAAAAAACTCCCATGTTGATGTGAGGAACAGATTTTGTCTCGAATGTATGGTGGGTCAATTCAGTCATGTTTGCTGAGAGACTTTTTTGCTCAGTCCAAGTTCCACCTTGCTGAAAACTACAGAACCCCAGGAACACTCAAATATAATCCTTTTGGGATATGTTCTGAATATACCCAATTTGGAAAACAATGTGATCGGACATGTTCATTAATTGCGATTGCGCCAGTTGTACACAAAGAGAAATGTTGCAAATATTGTAATATTTCAGCTCACCAGAGAAAAGTTCTAAAGAATCGATCATCCAGGATACTCACTAGGCTTGAAATGAAGCTCCGTCACTTTTTTCCTGAGTATCTGTAACAAACACACTCCATAAAACATCACTGACTTGTGTGGCCTACATTACTTTTGGAAAAAACTATTAGTTATCAACATGATCAAGATGGTTGGTGTTTGTTTACACCAGCTTCATTAGCATGTTTACAGAAATTTTACTCATATTTCCTTCATGATGCAATATATCAAAATTCCTGGTCTCAGTTCATATACACTACAAAAAGACAGAACTGTTATTATAGTTTTTGTAAAGGCTGGATTGCACAGGAATGAGACTAACTGCCTCGACAAAATGCTCTTTAAAAGTGAGATTACCAAATATTTAAATTACAAAATAATTTTTGGCGGTCTCGGCAAACCTTACATATGGTATAGAATGCAAGTGCACTAAGAATGCATCCCGAACCAGGGAGGGGGGGGGGGGGCACCAAAAATTTGCGAGACGTTATGTGTGGAGTGGGTGGGTCTCATGGGTGTGCTAAGAACGTGCCTTCTTATCCAATTTTTCATAATTTTCTGCAATATATCAGAATATATCATTACTTATGTTCCAAACCGCTGAGATAATGCTGTAAATGGGAACTAGACAACTCGCCCCCTTGAACAACTCGCCCCCAACAGTTTTGGGCAACTCGCCCCTAAGACAAGTCGCCCCCATGGACATGTCGCCCCCCATATATTAAAAATATTATAAACCTAAACTAAAAAGAATTTAGTTGAAAAACTCTTTATTTAAAATATGTAGTAAATAAAACTAAAAGATTAAATACAATATAATGATGTTTCCGCGACAAACGCAAACAACTGTACAGTGTAAATTGTTGTTCATACAACTTTTACATGTTTACACGGCGTGCTAAAACCTTTCATTCGTCAAAACCACATATGGTGTTTTTATATCTTTAAACTAGGTAGTCTTTATGTTTATACAACAATTACTTGTTAGTCGGTATACATTGATTTGAATATGGAAGCTTGTAACTATGTACACTGTCTCCGAGAAATATTTCAAATTGTAAGAACACAATAGTGTCCAAAGCTTACATATAATTGTTTGAAATTTTGCCGAGCTCCACTCCGAGATATCATATAAATATAATGCAAGAATTTGAGAAAGTCAAGTACCCCCCCCACTCTCCGCAGAAATTTTAGAAAAAATAATTGGAACCTCTACCACGACATCATCGATGTCAAACTCACAAACACCCATCCCCCATCCAATGCAGCGGAACTCGAAACCCAATGCGAGGGCATAGAGAAAATCATTAACTCAACCCTGAATGAAATATGCCCAAAAGAAGAAGTGCGCCCCTGGAGAAATACTATCTCCGCCGACACACTCTCACTAATCAAAACCAAACGGAAAGCTTTTCGCGCTCTTAAAAACGAAACTGACCCCGGCAAGAAAGCTGACCTCAAAAAAACATACAACCGCCTTCATGGCGAAGTCAAGGTAGCCCTCAAAGCTGAAAAACAAGCCAACTGGGAAAGGGTAACAGCCAATCTAAACGGGGTCCAAGATGCTAAAAAATTCTGGGACTCTTTAAAAATCCTAACTGGGCAAAAAAACAAGGGCGGCAAAGCCGCTGCCAAACCTCTTATAAGGGAAGATGGTTCCTTCACGCGCACCGACAAAGACAAGGCCGACACTTTTGCCGACCTCCTAAGAAAAACGCATCGCCCGTATCAAGGCACGGGCAATGATGACGCCGCCATTAACGCGATCGATGACTTCATCAATGAACACCCTGAAATCTACCGTGACCCCAAATTCGATAACGAGCCAGAAGACGGGGATGACGATGACCTCGTCACCCCCATCACCAATGACGAAATCATCAACGTCATAAAAAAATGCAAAAATTCCTCCTCACCCGGCGAAAACGAAGTAAGCTACAAAATTCTAAAACAAAGCCCAAACTCCCTAATCGAAAAACTAAACAAACTATTCAACGCATGCCTCACCCATGGCTACTTTCCCAAATGTTGGAAAAAAGCCATCGGTGTCATGATACCAAAACCTGACAAGGACCCCTCCGATCCAACCAGCTACCGCCCAATCAGCCTCCTCAGCTGCATTGGTAAGACATTCCAACGAATCCTTACCAATTGGTTCAGGGGGCACCTTGAAGACATCGATTTTTTCAATAAATGGCAAAGAGCCTATAGAAACCGGAAAGAAGGCATCGAACATGTCTACCGACTAGTCACCCAAATGAAAACCGCTAGTAGGTAATAATTGCGGATTCTAACTCAAATGTATACGATTTCGTACATGTACACGTACATCGATGTACGCCTCCATAGGGATTCAGTGTTAAAATCGTGTACCTGTACACGATTTGTCGTTTTTTAGGGTGATTTAGAATCCGCTTGCGGATTCTAAAATCACTGGATTCTATATACATCGCTCAAGAGTGAAAAAACGTATATGAAATTTTAAGGAAAAAGAGGTGTATCGTCTGATTTAGAATCCGCAAATGGGTTTCCCCCATAGGATTCAGTGTTAAAATCGCGAGCAAAAGCGTGTTGCCGTTTCTGGGCCAGCGTCGAAAAAGTGGTTTGCCGATTCTGAGCCACCCCTGTCTGTACACGATTTTAACACCGAATCCCTATGGAGGCGTACACGGAAATCCATTTGCGGATTATACATCAGAAATCGACTCATGTACGGTACACGGAAAAGAGGTGATTTGGAACCCGCAAACCCACTGCCACGATGATAGTAAAAACTGATACACATGTTTTTGTTGTGATTGAATGAAGGTTTTCGTTCAAAAGAGTCGACTATAAATATGAGTGTCAGTTTTAAAAGAGTTGCGTGAATGAAAGGCATTCGTTCAAAAGAGTCGACTATAAAATATGATCTGTAAAAATAGACATTCATGTTTTGTTTCAATGTAACGAAAAGAAATTGAGTTTAGAAACAATTAGAAATTAGGTAAAAATCGTTTGTTCGCGTTTTGTCGCTGTTAATTTTGTGAAGTAATCTTAATAAACTCTTTATGGAATGTTTGATGAAATTGACACTCATGTTTTTGTTGTGGTGTGAATGAAGGTTTTCGTTTTTAATGGATCGTTTTAATAATGTATAATAAAACGCATTTTTCCACTCAATTAGGTTTGAGTGGTAAATTTTTAATATATTCATGACGATGATCGGAGATTTGAATGAATCCTTTTAACGTTAAATTAGAAAACCGGTTTCTTTTATGTGCTAAAAATTTTTTAACTGTCTTCAAAGGCTCTCTCTTAATTCGACATTGAGTGAATGGTTTTTGATATATGAATGGAAATTCCTTTTAACAAACGTAAATTACTCTCAAATGCGTTAAATCAGAAACTGGTTTGTCATGTGCTTAAACTTTTTCAAACTTTTCAAGTCTTCCCAATTCAATCAATACTGAGTTGAGATATGAATTTTTTAGTTGTTATATTAAAGATAGAAGATTTTTATTAACTTAAAACATAAAAATAATTATACATTTAATTTTGAAAATAATAAAATAACTCACATTAGCATACTCAAAGGAACATTAACAATTAAAAACGAAAAATGTTTTTACAGATGGATTCTAGACGCCGAGATCAAATTTTAGGCGAGTATGAACGTGCTAAGAAGGGCATTCAATCGGCTGACAGAAGCAGACGTCTCGGAGATCTCAGATGCGAGACCACAAAAATATTTAAACCCATGACGGAGGGTCAAGAGTGAAGCAAGAAGGAGATAGTCGAAGAATTGAGACCTACAAAAGAGAGTTCTTTGAGAATGGGTTCAGTGCCCGGTAGTTTTGGAAATCGATATTCCTTTCAATCTACACCGGATTACGTTCCCACAGAAATTCAAACAGACGTGAGCGACGATGCAGCTTCAGTTATCACCACTGATGTCGTCGCGTCGTCCGAGGATGGCGGTAAGAGAGATCTGTTGTATGGATTTTATAAGGATTCGAATGGTAGAACTTTTGTTGGTGATACAGAAGTGGAAATAGATGATGATGAATTAACCGTCGGCTCGAATAGGTACGAATTAACTTCCGGACTGCGCAAATTGCTTCTTTACGACAAGCCAAGTGATTACACGGAACAGGATTTCGACAATTACGACGACATTCTGGTTCAGACCCACGCCATGAAGAGAAATAATGATGCCAGAGAGACGAGACCCAAAGCCAACAGAGGTTACAAGTGGACGAAAATAGTGAAACCCATATGAGATATGAATAAGAAGTTCATCGAATCGGTGACTGGTAAAGGGGTGAAAACCACTTTTCTTCCGAGCGATTCTGACGCTCTGTCTCAGAGATTGAAATTGTTGATGGCTAGTAGACGCGCTGGTAACACAGGATTAGATAATGAAATAGTTACTATATCTGACGAATTGTTAAGACAGAAGGTTTTGAATAAAAACCATTATAAAAGGCTGATGAATGAATTGAAGGATTGATGTATATATAATAAGTAGAGAGAAACAAACAAACAAACAAAAATATATAAAATAAAAACAGTAAATTTTTACACTAGAATAATAAAAGTATTTAAACAACAAAACGATTTACCAGTGAAAGAAACAAAATATATTATAAAAATAAAAAATATGTTGGTGATAAAGAACAGGGGATACGTCAGAACTTATGTTCAAGGCGGTTCTGGCATCATTGATTCTATAATGCGAGTGTTCACGAGCGATGCGGGTAGAAAACTTGCATAGACCACGTTTGAGGTTGGTAAGAAGACGGCTTTGGATGCTGGTAAGAAAGCCGCTTCAGAAGCCAGTGGTAGGATAGCTTCTGTAGCTGGCAAGAGGGCAGCCGATGCATTGATCGACAAGTTGATCAGTCCACCGGCGAAGCGAGCTGCGTTAGAGCGAATGCCGAAAAGTTGGAAAGATTTTAAGGATGCTGTGGTACCCATACAAGATTTAGTCAAAATGACGAGTGGATCCGGATTGAAGAGAACCCATGACGGTGTAATATAAATAAATAATAATATTAAAAACTGAGTTTGAAAAACATAAAAAATTGTGTTTGAAAAAATCTAAAATAACAAACAAAAAAATAAAACAAAGATGAACATTAAAGATATATCTTTGAACGACGCTGCGACCAAGCAGTCGAATAACGAGTTCTTTCCCAAAAGCATAAGAGGCTTGATAGTGGGAAAATCGAATTGTGGAAAGAACAATAATCTGTTGAGATAATAACAATGTTGATGAATCTGTTGTCCCGACCCGACTGGTTGGATTACGACAGATTGTTCGTGTTTGGCAAGAGCTTGTTTCAACCCGAATACAGATTGCTTCAAGAGTGCATGGATCGTAGATTGCCCAAGGACGTCATAGCCAGAATCTTTGACAGTAGGGAGGAAAAAAAGTGAAGCTCCTCTTTCGACCATTTTGGACGGTGTGGCGATGGAACTGATGAAGAGAAATGCATCTTCGAACGTTGAGTGTCGATTTTATGAGAATGCTAGCAACGTTCTGGATCCTAGAGAATTGAAATCGGAAGATAAGAATCTCATGATTTTCGATGATCTGCTTTTGGAGAGACAGAACCGATGCGAATCGTATTACGTTAGGGGTCGACACAGCAACGTGGACTGTTCCTACCTGTCGCAGAATTATTTTTGATTGCCCAGACAGACGATAAGGGAGAATGCTAATTTTCTATGTCTCTTTCGCCAAATCTCAAGAATCTCAATCACATCTACGGCGACCACGTCACAAACGACATGAGCATGGCGGAATTCAGGAGATTCTGCAAGAGGGTTTGGGATGGAGGACATTACAATTTCGTCGTGATCGATTTGACAAGCGAATTTAATCCTGGAAAATATCGGTGCGGATTCGACAAGTTTTATGTTTCTGATGATAATAAGATAGAGTGTGAAAAAAAAAAAAATTTTAGAAAATAATAAATCTTCAAATAATTAGTTTTGAAAAAAATAAAAATAGAAATATAATGTTCGAACAATGAGAATTGTTAGAACAGATAGCCGAGAATACGGCTGCAAAACAATCCATTCAAATCTTGGTGAGTGGCAATTCGACTCGATTCGCTACGAAATTCGAACCTTCCATCGAATTGAATAGAGAGAAAAGATACGAGATGGCGTTGGTGAATCTGGAGACTTATTATTCCTTTCCCAACGTCACCGAAAAGAATAACTTGTTCAAGTATTCCGACGGAGTGGATTGGTTGGAGATTTGAATTCCCAAAGGAAGTTACGACATAGACGATTTGAACAATTACATTCAGACATGAATGAAGACAGATGGAAAGGGAAGCAACAAGATCAGACTCGCTCCCAATCCTAATACCTTACAGACGATGCTGGATTTGGAAGATAATTTTCAAGTGGATTTCAACATGGACGATCCTATAGGCAAGATGCTGGGATTCGATCGAAAGATTTATCGAGGCCACGCAGCATCTGAAAATACGGTCGACATTCTCGCAGTCAATAGCATTCTGGTGAACGTGGATGTGATTGCTGGAAGCTACGTGAATGGTAGCGCTCAACTGATGATCTATTCCTTCTTTCCAAATGTGTCGCCGGGTTATAAGATCGTGGAGTGACCTCGAAATTTAGTTTATCTACCAGTGATTTTAGACACGTTGTATAGTCTCAAAACCACGTTGACGGATCAAAATGGTGAACTGTTAGATCTTCGCAGAGAGAGGGTGACGATATGATTTCATATAAGAGAAATATAAAAGCAAAAAAAAAAAATATTGTGTATATATATAAATAACAAAAATAAAATAAACGCAATATTAATTTTACAAAAATTATTTAATATAAATAATTATCATTAAAACAAGAAAACAATTGAAGAAAATATATTTTAAAAAAAGAATTATGACAGAATACGTAAAAAAAACATGAACATATCCGCAGGACAGAGGAAGAAACTTGAGAGAGCGTTAAGAACTCGAGGCGAGGCGGTGAAATTCAAATTCACTTATGAAGATCTGACAAGAGGCGGTCAGGATTTGATCGCCTGGACCAAAAGTCAAATCAAAAGGATGGAGAAAGCGATTCGTGATGGAAGAGGGCTGACGGTGAGATTGAGTCCCGCTCATTTGAGATACAATTTGAGAATGAAAGGTGGTTTCATACCGCTATTGGCAGGAAAATGTGTTCAATGTTTATCTTTACTTTTTTGAGTTTTTTTTTACATCTGTGAATGCGCTATCACCACCCGATTTGTCCACGAGTTTGAGTGAGATTTTTTGATATATGTAACTTCCATAGAACAACGTCAAATCGTCCTTGTCGAATTCTCTGTCTTCAGCGATGATGATATTATTCACCAGATCGCTTTGGTACTCGTAAAACAAATCGAGCATGGCTTCATCCAATTTCAAACACATCTGACATTTGTTGTAGTAGTGCTCTAAGCCCTCCATTTCAACCTCGGTCAATTCGATGGGATCGTGTTGTTGTAATGTATAGATTTTAAAATCTAATCTCTTTCACGCTTCGACTCGTTTCAATTTCAGTTCGCATCTTTTAGGTGTTGTTGATTATTTAGTTTTTTTTTGTTTTATGAATTCTTGCAAATAATGTATATTTTAAATTTTGTATTTAAATAATAATTTGTTAAAAAAGTTTGTTTTCTCTTTATATATAAATAAAAAGTTAAATTTTAACATCCTTTTTTTTCTCGTATTAATTCAATTTTTTTTTTTACATTAAGGAACATAAAAAAATTGATTAATTTCATGAAAAAAAAAACATTTTTCACATTAAAGAAAAAATTTGAATTAAAAAAGAAATCTTTTTATATATATAAAGAGTAAAAAAACAAAACATTTTAACAAATTATTTAATACAAAATTCGAAATAAAATATTCTTACAAATGGAGCAAACAGATAAAACAATGGAAAATTTAAATAAGAAAACCGTACCTCAGTTAAACGAGATTTGTAAACTATTAAAAATTTCATATTTCAGAAATCATAGAACTAAATCAAAAAAAAATTGAAGTCATACAGAAATATTTGCGAAACGATGGAAAGGCAAACGAAATGTCGATAGCAACGATGTCAAAAAATGCATCGGTTGTGAAAAATGAGAAGAAGAAGAAAAAGATAGTAAAAGGAATCGAAATGCCGACGTCGAAAAAAAACAAAAACGTTTCGATTGTGAAAAATAAGAAGACGACTAAACGAAAAGCCATTGAAGAACTTCAAGTTTCAAAAGAAAAGAAAAGAAAAACAAAAACGAGTGATGCACTTCAGATTCTAGACAAACGAGATATATCGAGCGAAATTCGACAAGCAATGAACGAAGGGAAAGGAGAAGAATATCTAGCACGACTCACCACGGAACTATTCCAATCAAAGCCCGTAGAATGGGAGAGTGTGCTCAGAGGCATTTTTAAAACTTTCGACGTGGTTCCCTCGTTGAAGAAAATAGATCCGAAATTGTTCATGGAATGGGTGAAGAAAGAAGTATTGGATTTGTTTCGCAAATACATGAATGTGGGACTAAAAATTAAGATGATACTCCATTGCATGATGAATAAAATCGATGTGAAGTCCGGCGAGAGCATCGTGAAAAATGCATATTTCAGATCTAACGTCGAACCCGTATTTTGAGGTTCAGATTTATTGGACGTTTTCGAAAAGATGAAAGATAAGATGTTGATGTCTCTCGCAAATTATCAACATGAAGGTAGTAATTGGACGTTCGATGAGGTGTTGAAACTCGAAATTCATATAACTGAAAACGATTCGTTGAAAAGGTCTTCATACATGAAATTACCGTATTTCTTAGCTAAAAAACACTCCGTGGTCAACGTGAGAAATAAAGATGATCAGTGTTTTAAATGGGCAGTCACCTCTGCTTTATACCTTGTCAAAATGAACAGCGATAGAGTTTCTTGTTATGAAGAGACTTCTAAAAATCTCGATTGGACCGGAGTGACTTTTCCAACAGAGTTAAAACACATTGAACATTTCGAGGTTCAAAATCCCACCGAAGCGATGAACGTCTTGGGATACGACGACGAAAAATGAACGATCTATACTCTCAGACAGACTTCGTATCTCGAAAGAGAAAAGACGATTATTTTATTATTGATTTCGAATGGTGACAATCGTCATTATTGTTGGGTTAAACATCCAAGCCGATTAATGTCGAGACAAAATAATAAACATAAAGGAAAGATATGTTTATGTTGCAACTGCATGAACGCGTTTCACAGCAAAAAAATCGTTAGTGAAACATCCGGAATATTGCAACGAAAATCAAGGTGTTGCCGTCGAAATGCCCAAACCCAACACCATCGTGAAGTTTGAAAATCACAATAGAAGGTTAAAAGTACCATTCGTCGTGTACGCCAATTTCGAATGTTTCACCGCGAAAATGAGTTCCTGTCAACCCAACGCTCTTCAAAGTTATGTCGAAAGATATCAAAAACACATACCTTCAGGCTATTGCATTTACGTGAAATGCGCTTTCGACTCGCAACACGACATGGGTACCTTCACCTACATGAAACAGTGCGAAGACGACGACGTGGCTCAAAGGTTCGTGGAAGAGTAAAAATCGAAAATTCAAATGTTATACGACAAATTCAAAACTCCAGCGAAAATGATCATCACGCGAGAGCAGCAGGACGAAAATAACAGAGCCACCGAATGTCACATATGCAGACAATTGTTCGATGAGAATTTCGGAGAAAAATAAGAAGGTTAGAGACCACGATCATTACACGGGTCTGTATCGCGGTCTGGCTCACAGCAAGTGTAATTTAAAATATCGAGATGCCGTTTTCTATCCGGTGATATTTCACAATCTCTCGGATTACGACAGTCATCTGTTCGTGAAAAATCTCGGCACCTCCCACGAAGAATTAAATTGCATCATGAACAGCGAAGAAAGATACATTTCCTTCACGAAATGGAAGCTCATGGAGAAAAAAAGAGTAATCGACGGAGATATGTTGGAAGAAAAAACGAAATCCATTCCTAGAAGCATACGTTTCATCGACAGTTTTAAATTCATGTCGACCGCTCTGGAAAAATTAGTCGATAACATGAGCAAGGATAAATTTAAAATCACGAGCAAACATTTCGGAGAACGAGTAGATGTCATGTTGAGGAAAGGAGTCTATCCTTACGATTACATGAACGATCTAAAGAGATTCGAAGACACCGCACTACCTTCAAAAGAAGATTTTTATTCAAAATTATATGAATCCGACATTTCTGATGAGAATTACGAACACACTAAAAACGTGTGGAAATCATTTGATATGAAAACCATGAGAGATTATCACGATCTCTATCTGAAGACCGACGTTCTGCTCTTAGCAGACGTGTTCAAAAATTTTCGAGACGTCTGTCGTCGAAATTACGATCTGGATCCCGCTTGGTATTTCACCGCACCTGGTCTGGCGTGGGATGCTCTGTTGAAGACCACCGAAGTCCAATTGGAATTATTATCTGACGTGAACATGTTGCTCATGTTCGAAAGGGCTGTGAGAGGTGGCGTCTCGATGATCTCCCACAGATATTCTGAAGCTAACAATCCCTACATGAAAGAAGGCTTCAATTCGAAACGATCGAATAAATACATACAGTATTTGGACGCTAATAATCTATACGGTTGGGCTATGAGTCATCCTTTACCGATTGGAAATTTCGAATGGGTGACGGAACCGGAAGAGATGCAAAAATGGAGAGACTATCCTTGCATTTTAGAAGTCGATTTGAACTATCCGGAAGAATTACATGATCTACACAACGATTATCCGCTGGCTCCCGAACGAAGGAGATGAGGAAAAACACATTCCCAATTTATTTAACAAACGTAACTACATTGTCTACAGTGAGAATTTCAAACAATACGTCGATTACGGCATGAAATTAGTTGACATACATCGCATCATTCGATTCGATGAAGAGCCTTGGATGAAAAAATACATCGATCTCAACACGAATCCAGAATTCGAGCCGAGAACGATTTCGAAAAGGATTTCTTCAAACTCATGAACAACTGCGTGTACAGTAAATCGATGGAAAACATCAGGAAGAGAACCGACGTTCGACTCGTCACGTCTGAGAAAAGAGCTAAAAAATTAGTGGCGAAACCTAATTACAAACACCGAACCATATTCGATGAAAATCTAGTGGCCGTTCACATGCAAAAGACGCACCTAAAGTTCGACAAACCGTATTATCTCGGACCGATCATCTTAGATATCAGCATGCGATTGATGTATGAGTTTCACTACGATTACGTCAAATGAACATTTGGTGATAAAGCCAAACTACTGTTCACCGACACGGACAGTGTAGTTTACGAAATAGAGACGAAAGACGTCTACCGAGATATATCTCCGGACGTGGCCATGTGGTTCGACACGAGCAATTATCCCATCGATCACCCGTCCAACATTCAATCGAACGACAACAAGAAGGTGTTGGGTAAATTTAAGGATGAGAGGTAAACAAATCGTCGAATTCGTGGGCTTGAGACCTAAACTGTATGCTTATCGTCTAGAAGATGAAGAGATTAAGAAGTGCAAAAGGGTTAAAACGTGCGTAGTGAAGAAAAACATCTCTTTCCAAGAGTATAAAGATTGTCTGTTAGGAGGTGGTCCGGTGTATAAGACTAAGAAATCGATTCGAAGCGAAAATCACGACTTGTATACCGAAATAGTCAACAAGATTTCGCTGACAGCCGATGACGATAAGAGATTCGTGTTAGATGATAAAATAAGCACTTTGGCACTCGGACATTGGACTTTGGATCTAATTTTAGATGATATGAATGTGGATGATTGGATTCCAGATATGATTGTGGATGATAAGATTCCAGATATGATTGTAGATGATAAGATCCCAGATATGATTGTAGATGATAGGATTCCAGATATGAGTAAGGATGATAGAATTCCAGAAAATCAAGAGGAATTAGATGGATTCGAAATTATAGAAATCGATAGAGACATCGAGAGAGTTAGTTTAAAAAGAAAAAGAAAAAAAAAAAAAAATAACGTCATTTTAGTGAATTATAAAAAATAAATAAATAAAAAAAATAAATAAATATATACGCATTTATGAATAAGAAAATAGAGATATCCGTAGAAGGTGTCGTCTTACCTAACGAACCCCTATCCAACACCGATCTGTCGATTGTGGTGAAGGATTTGAAAATCAAAGATTTTCTAGGTGTGTTTTCCAGAGATGCCTTGCCGAAGAGAAGACCTCGACAATCGGAATGCGGAATTTTAAGTCTAGATGATTTATAGGGTGAAGGCCCTCACTAGGTGGCGTGGTTCAAGAACGGGAAGAAGAATTATTATTTCGACAGCTACGGAATCTCGCCACCGAAAGAAATAAAGAACTATTTCAACAAATCAATGGTTCGTTACAACACGAAACTAGTGCAATCACCAGATCAAGTGTTTTGCGGTCACCTATGTCTCTACGTTCTCAAGAGATGGTCTGAAGGAGATCGGTTTCAAGACATTCTCAATGATTTACATTAGAGAGAGATTTTTTTTTTTATAGTATATATAAAGATAAAAAAATTATTTTAAAAATTTTTAATCGAATAAAAATGAAAAATAAAAATAAAATAATTCATTTTTAATAAACTGCGTTTTGAAATATATTTTTTAAAAAAACAAAAAATCTCAAAAACAACATGCCAGTCGATAAATTTGGTAGAAGTGACGACGAAAAAGTCAACCTAAGAAAGAAGAGGAAGATGTTCAAATTCGACGAGGGTTACGGCGTTGCCAACATGGATGAATGTTACGTTCGGAGATACGAACCTCGAGAGGAACCTTTGAACATGAATGATAAGAAGCTCTACAATCTTCCCGAGCCGATAGATCTCGCAGATGTTGCGACTAAAAAATACGTCGACAGGGGGAACGCCGATTTCGAATGAATCATGCTAGATAATTACATGGATAAAACCATGACCGATGATCTCGATCTGAAATCCAAACGTTTGTAAATGTCGCGAATCCCATAGATCCCACGGATGCCGCGACAAAGAAATATGCGGATGACTCTCACGCGAGATTCAGCGAACACCTTCCTTGGTGAGACGTCCCTGCACCACTATGTAACTCTCGCTAGGATGTATGAATAGATCTTGAGTTTCGACATTAATTCTTATCTCTCCCGCATTGTTCAAACTCGTTCCGGTTACCGGTTCGTATTCGTGAACCTCATATTCTTGAATATCATCTTTCACTATGCTTTGTGCTATATCTAGTATATTTGTCATTTTTAAAGGATTTTTGTTTTTTTGTTTATTAATTAGCTTGCTTTTTTTTTTTTTATCTAAAAATAGTTTTTAATTATTTTTTTTATTATTATTTTATCTCTTATATATATATGTGTAAACAAGAAAAATGTTAAAGAGAGTAAATAAAAGAAATTTGTTTTCTTATCAAAACTTTGTCTTCTGTAATTGTTGTTCGTAAAACTTTCCGATGATCTCTTCTCCATCCAAAGCTTCGATTTCGTAAGTCATTGGATCAGTGTGAAATATTTTGATTATCACAAAGATTTCCGAGGTCCATCGAGGAGTATAACCCTTTTCGAAGTGCTTCTTATAAGCATAGATTCTCACTCGATCACCGACCGCAAATTTCGGCGTTCTAGACTTCTTCCTAATCTTAGATCTTTCAGGATATAGATTCGCTTCGACCCGTTTTTCATTTCGAGGATCGCTAGCTTCCACAGGAGTCATCTTGATCCATCATTGTCGCATGTTGTTGTAATCTTTGACCAGACCGTTCAGAGCGTATATGTATTTCTTGGTCGAATTCGCCGTGAAGTATCTATGCATCTTTTCCTTCATCGTTCGATTCCAATGTTACACCATGCTGGCTTTCTCTTCGTTTTCGATCGAGTAGAGGTCGACCAATCGATGAACGTGCTTGTTGTAGAATTCCTTTCCCTTATCCACCCACAATTTACTCGGTTTTCGAGAAGACGAGTCGAACACGCTCTTCAGAGCCTCGGCTACGCAAGGTCCCGATTTATTCTTCAAAGCGCTGATCCAACCATATTTGGAAAACACGTTGATGACCGTCAATAGATATTTGACGCCCTCGTTCCACCTCGAAAACGATCTCATGTCGACCAAGTCAGCAGACCAAATATCATCCAAAACCTTCACGAACACCCTTCTCTTTCGAAATTTACGCACGATGGGTTTGTGTAACTCCTCGGCCAATTCGCTCGTCAATAATCATTTCTTCTTCTTTTCCGATGCACTTTTTTTTTTGAATGCCCCATCCGAATCGACGTTTCGCACCGATCAGATTGCCGACCAGCGAACGTTCTATCTTCTCTCTCCTGGTCAGATTCGATATGCCTCTCAATTTCCCCAACATGTTTTTATCGCAGACGTCGTTGAGAGTCTTGGTGTCGGGATGTCCAGAGTAGCACAGATCATGATCATACGCGGCCGCGTCCACCCTATTCACAGGTTTGCTCCAAGATTTAGGAGTCAGATCGGCATTGAGTCTCTTGTTCAATTTCGTTCCGGGTCCCGTGAAACTGTGACCAGGCAGATCCATTTTGAAAGGTAGATTATTGATCATTTTATTCACGATGCCTTTACCTTTGCTCGTGTTCTTTTTTTTGACGAATCGAGTCTTGATAGAACCACACACGTCGCAAATTCCACAAAGCATCTGTCTATCGTTTTTAGTTCGTACTTCTCGAGAATTACTCGTCTCGGTAACTCTCTTACACTTTACGCAATACATTTTTTAAGAGTTATTTAAATTAATTTCGTTTTTTATTTTATATATAAATTTAATAATTAATTAATTCTGTTCTTATTATATATATATATTTTTTTTTTCAATCGCTGCCCTTGAGATCTATCATCTTACTGAATTCCTCCCTAGCCTCTTTCCTACCCTTTTCCACGAGAGAATCCTTCATCTCTTCTTTGATGATCTGATGAGTCTTGATTCTCACGGCTTCTCTCATGGCATCGTATTTCGTTTTCTCACCCAATATCGTGAAGTATTCTCCGGCCTATATCCTACCGTCTTTCAACGCCATCGAGATCATTTCGGATATCGTGTCGATCTTGGAGTCGGCCAAGACGCGAATCTTGTCGTGTTTCCTCGCCTTCAGATATAATTTCCTACTCAAAACGTTTCCGAGCGTGCTAAACAATCCGGCGGCGAGAGCCACTCCTTCTATGGTTAACACGATCGGAATACCAACCACGGTTGACAACAATCCGATGCCAGCCGCGTGTAAACCCATGGAAATCGTGATGAGTGTCGTGTCGATCACGTTGACGAATTTCACGAAACGTGAATACTTCTTCTTGAGAGAATAACGAGAATCTCTCTCTCGAGTTAGATACTCTTGGATTCTACTGATTTGATCAATGCGATACCTCTCTCCTCTTTCTTTTTCTTCTTGCGACGGTGCCATTGGCAAAACGCCGTTCGGATTCTCATCCTCATCGTCCACTAACGCCGGATACAATTTATTTCTGGTTCTCATTTTTGTTTTTTTTTTCTTTCTAATATTAGATAAAAAATTTATGTGTGTATTTATTTTTATTTTCTATTCTCCCTTATTTTATATCAACGAGAAAACTTAGACGTATGCTTCATTGAACAATAATTTCATGACGCATCCCTTGTGTTCTAAAGTCAGACTTTTATGCGCCAATTTCAGTTCTTCCGAAACTGAGGGCTTGCTTTGATCCTTACAGAAGAGTAATCTCTTCCAAAACGCGATCACTTCGTCGATTTGAACGCGTTCGAACGCCGGTTCGAAATACTTGACGACCATATCTTCCCTTTCCATCGACAGACACGAATGATTCTCGTGATCGAAGTCTAGGTGATCCCGACATCCGACGCATCGTTCTAACAAGAGACGACCTAGTTGTTCATTCACGCAGAATGCGTAGGCTCTCATCAGCATTTTTAAAAGAAACCTTGCTCTAATAGTCTGGGAAGCACACATGATTTACTTATTTTTTTTTTATTATCTATTTGATTTGATATATTTATTTTTTAAATAAATATTTATTTATATATTTTTTTTTCTCTCCTATATATATCAATCACTTTTTTTTATTTCCTCGGGAAACGTGGCAGTGGGTTTGCGGGTTCCAAATCACCTCTTCTCCGTGTATCGTACATGAGTCGATTTCTGATGTATAATCCGCAAATGGATTTCCGTGTACGCCTCCATAGGGATTCAGTGTTAAAATCGTGTACAGACACGGATGATTTAGAATTCGCAAACCACTTTTTGATGATGATTTAGAAACGGCAACACGTTTTTGCTCGCAATTTTAACACTGAATCCTTTGGGGGAAACCCATTTGCGGATTCTAAATCAGACGATACACCTCTTTTTCCTTAAAATTTCATATACGTTTTTTTTACTCTTGAGCGATGTATATAGAATCCAGTGATTTTAGAATCCGCAAGCGGATTCTAAATCACCCTAAAAAACGACAAATCGTGTACAGGTACACGATTTTAACACTGAATCCCTATGGAGGCGTACATCGATGTACGTGTACATGTACGAAATCGTGTACATTTGAGTTAGAATCCGCAATTATTACCTACTACCGCTATCAACAATCAGCAAATAGGCGCGGCAGTCCTGTTAGACGTCGAAAAAGCATTTGACTCCGTTTGGCATAATGGAATGTGCTACAAATTATCAAACATGAAACTCCCCAAGAAATTGCTCAGATTACTATTCTCTTTCTTAAATGATCGCGAAATTAAAGTCAGAGTGAACAATGAAATGTCTGACAGTGTCCCCCTTGAAGCAGGCATCCCCCCCCCGCAAGGATCCGTCCTAAGCCCCCTTCTTTACATATTCTATGTAAATGACCTTAACTTCTCCGAGGATCGTGTTCAAGTCTCCCAATTCGCGGATGATAAGGGCCTCTGGGATTCTAACAATACGGCCAATCTGCTCCAAAAACCCCTGCAATGCGCTCTCGATGACCTAGAACAATGGTGTGCCAAATGGAGAATTAAGCTAAACGCCAATAAAACCCAACGAATCACCTTTACCTGCAAGAAAAATAAACGTGATTTTGACCTAAAACTTATGGATAACACCCTCCCAGAATGCAAAGAAGCGAAATTCCTGGGCATCATCATTGATCAAAAATTGTCGTTTAACAAACACACCGACGATATGGCGAAAAAAGCCACCAAAAAATGCTTAAGGGAACTTCATGGGGGGGGGGGGGGGGGGGGGCAACCAGTCCACCCTACTCAAACTATACAAAGCCTTTGTGCGCCCAGTACTCGAATACGGTGCAATCATTCTAACTGACCTCAACCAAACTAACATGGGAAAACTCCAGAAGGTCCAAAATCACGCGCTTAGAGTTGCCCTCCGCGCCCCATGGGACACACCCATCAAAACACTCCACGACAGGGCCGATATCCCCACCATTAAAGACCGCCTAGCCACCCTGGCCGCGAAAAATCATGACCGGTTAGCCGAAAGCGAACTAATCTCCGAGCTTGGAGCCATTTGCGAAAGCCGACAAAAGCCCAAAAATTGCAATCAAAACTAAGACCGCTATTTATAAAACTTGGCAACGACAAGGTGAACTAACAGGCAGAAAAACAGCTTAACTGTGGCCTTCTACCAGAAAGGGCTGCCTTCACCGACTCAAGTAAAATTACATCAGGATTAAACATTGTTAAAAGCTAAATAAATTGGGAATGAGAAAGTGAATAAACAGGCAGAAAAACAGCTTAACTGTGGCCTTCTACTAGAAAGGGCTACCTTCACCGACTCAACTAAAAATTCCATCATGATTAAATATTTATTTATTTATTTATTTATTTATTTATTTATTTATTTATTTATTTATTGGTGTTTAAGGTCACATACTTAACATGATTAAATACTGTTATAAAAACTAAATAACAAATAGGGAATGAGAAAGTGAATAAACAGGCAGAAAAACAGCTTACCTGTGGCCTTCTACCAGAAAGGGTTGCCTTCACCGACTCAGCTTAAGATTAAACCTTAAGATTGAACAAGATGTGCTACTTTTATCTTTACAGTTTACATACTTTAATGAAAACTAATTCTACCTTCTTCTTTTAAGCAGGTACACAGAAGATGCTTTTTGACCAGCACCCCAATAACCGCTACAGACAGTCTAACCGTTATGGAAACAGTCACCCCCACGGTTCCTGAACATCCTCCGCTCCATCCCTAAAAGTGGTCGACCACTTTAGGGGAGGCGAGCGTTGGTCCTGCGTCCCGCCTCTGCCCCTTTTTGTAAGCGCATTGCGCATCTTCTTGTCCCAACCCAATAGGATTACAATGCAGGCCTGTCCCCGAACGAGGGAAGTTCGGGTCTTCTTCTTCTTGGTGGTCCCCGAAAGGGGTCGTTGTTGTTTTCATTCAAAGAGTCCAACCAAACAGAGACAGCCTGAGGCAGATTATACTTGCCAGTGATGGCCATCACTCACAATCATCCTCGAAGCGGCAGACTATACTTGCCCGAAAATACAGATCGACTGCACCCTCGGGGAGAGGTAGTACCTTTGTGAGAGGACCCAACCTCTCGCACTGGTCCTTACCCGAGGGTTCAACCGACATCAGCCAAGAGACCATCACGACGCAACTGGTGACACCGGCCGAGTACCTGAAGCAGTTCCTCCTTCAACACGCCTAGACATGTGAGAGTGAATCACCTACAGTCAATGAGGGTCGAAAGAGGCTTGTTCCCCATACCGTCCCAGCGCGCTTTCGGCGCGCGAAACCATTCCTTTCGATTCGAGAATGTCAGTTATCTTTGAGCAATGCCTTTAAAGTACAAGTGTTTAATATGCTCTCGGGCAGTCCGAGAGAACAGCTTAGCTACATCTGCAAAAAATGGTGCCACATTAGATGCGAGACAGGCATATCCAGACAACAGTATATTGGCAGTTTTAACACAGAAGATACGTTTACTTGGACATGTCGTCCATGTGAACAGATGACTACAAGGGCACTTGCTACAGAAGTCGAAAGAGTCTTGCCAGCCCCTAAGAGACAAAGGGCTAGGCGCCGTGCAAGGTCTCCGTCACCACCTCCTGTTACGTCGCCAGAGCCATCTGTCAGAAGTTTTTCTGTGCCTGATCCTGTGGTAGAAAACGACATTGCAGAGACTGTGCCATCTGTTGCTGAGGCTGGCGCCACCCCAACTATAACTTTGACTATGGTTTCCGGGGCATCGCAAAGGGGAAAGCCTCGGAGAGAGAGACAGACAGACAGAGAGAGGGAGAGCAGAAGCACACTCACCCGAGAGAGAGAGAGAGGGGGGGGAGAGAGAAAGAGAGAGATAGAGGGCACACAAAGTCTCTATCTATCTATCTATCTATCTATCTATCTATCTATCTATCTATCTATCTATCTATCTATCTATCTATCTATCTATCTATCTATCCATCCATCCATCCATCCATCCATCCATTCATCCATCCATCCATCCATCCATTCCATCCATCCATCCATCCATCCAACCACCCATCCATCCATCCATCCATCCATCCATCCATCCATCCATCCATCCATCCACCCAATCCATCCATCCATCCACTCATCCATCATCCATCCATCCATCCATCCATCCATCCATCCATCCATCCATCTATCTATCTATCTATCTATCTATCTATCTATCTATCTATCTATCTATCTATCTATCTATCTATCTATCTATCTATATCTAATCTATCTATCTATCTATCTATCCCCCCCCCCAGCCTTCCCACCATCTTGCCGATATATAGATTGTCAAGGGGGGTGTGGGGGGGGGAGTTGTCCATGGGGGGGAGTTGTCCATGGGGGCGAGTTGTCTAAAAAACAGGGGCGAGTTGTCCAGGGGGCGAGTTGTCCAAGGGGGCGTGTTGTCTAGTAACCCTGTAAATCAACCCTAATAGGTTAACTGCAACACAAGGAGGTGAAATCTGTGTAAATGTCACAAATAATACATGTTGGTGGAGGAGTGGGTGTCTGGTTCTCAGTGTAGAAAATATGCCGGACAATGTTTTTGGAAAAATGCTTTATAATGCATCAGATACAACATGAATTAATGTGAAAATGTGCTAGTATCAACTAATATTCTATTCACTTCAAGGGCTTCACTTATTCACCCAAATGTTAAAAGGATATTTGAGAATATTTTCTGTTGTTTACTCGTTGTCATTGCTTTAGTATTATGGTGGAGAAGGAGTGCTCGTGAATTGATTGTGACAACTGCCCTGTTTCAACTTGGTTAACAATTTCAACACGCTTTAAAATTTCAAATATTGTTGCATGACCTAGACACAATATAATATTCAGTATAGTTTAACTTGCTATTATTGTGTTTTAAGACTTTACCACATGTGTCATTGGTAACTCGAGATTTTGGAAAATTGACAAATATCATTTTCAACTGCTTTTTAATTGAGAATTAGGCGAACATAAACAAGTAATAAATAAACCATACTAACAAATTTAGTACTTTGAGTCACTTATGGAATCAACCATGCAGACTCCTGCTAGAATCAAGTAATAAATAAATACATGATTAGAAGGGACAGAATGTTTTTGTCATTTTTAGCTTACTCCTATGGTACAAATCAGGGGAATAATTTAAACATATTTTATTTACGTCAAATCAGGGGAATGGGGTTAGGCATATCTTGGGCCATCATTCATACTTTCATGGACATTGAGCTGTTCTGGGTGAGTTTTTAAGATTTCTGAAGCCCCATTTTGCAAACAGGAAGGGAAACTAGCCTTTCTGGGTAATAAAAAGTTGTAACTAGTACCTGGAATCACTGGTGGAATCAAACTAATCTGCGAACTATACTTCTTTCCATACCTATTATGATGTTTGTCAAAGCAATGCGTAATTTCAATGGGAAAGCGGGGGTGGCCGTCTGAAAGTGGCGGTAGAAAAAAAATTGCACAAGGTTGTGGGTGGGTGTAAAAAAGGGGCTAAACCGAAAAATGGGGCATGACTTCTGCAAAGTTTCTACTCGTAAGGACTGATACAATTCAAGACCATTTCTCTAACAGGACGGGGATATGTTCGGAGGGTGTGTTGTTTTATATAAGATCTAATTACCCGAATAGACCCGACAATTTCCTCAGATCACCAAAAAAGCACTCAAAACTACCGAAATGGGCCATTGTGGGCATATAATGGTAGTACGTAGTGCTATAAGGTTCGTTTTATTAAACTGGAGTAGTATTCTGGCACTAATTTTCCCCAAATCCTCGGTTACTTCATAGAATTACCGCAAACAACCCGATAATTGTTTATGCCTATATAATCCCCTTCTCACAGAATGTGCCTATGAGCTACATGCGTTGTGCGCAAATTGTGCATTTTCACATAACAACATATCGGCACACCTGGCATGTGAAAAAGTGTTCCAAGTGATGTGTACACGTTTTGCACTAGAACACAGGCATATCTGGGTACCACAACAGACTGTTTCTTATAAGTAAGGCATCCTAGCGTGCACAAGGCCAAGGCAGTGAAAAGATAAATACGGACTTAGATGAATAGAGCAATCTGATTGCGCCTGTTGAAGACCTGAGCCCGAGCAGAGTCGAGACGGGGTCGGGCATAGCTCGGAAGTATACTACAAAGCTCTAAGCGTGGTTGTACTGGATGATGACATAGTGTTGGATTACTCGACAGATGGTGGTGACTATTGACAAGTCATCAGTAGTTGCAGAGACGCCATCATGGACAAATGGGTACTAGGAATCATAATTATTCTTCTAGAATCCCATTTCAGCATATGTGCTGCATGTACTGTGCGCACATTGTTTATAAGTTCACAAGCACATATTGGCACACCAATCATGCGCCCATTTGCTGCACGCACTTGGTGTAACACACAAGCACATTCCATCAATTACCTGCCCCATGTTCCTTGAAGTCCTTTTTCTAGAATCTGACTATACTTCTAGAATCCCTTTCATCATATATGCCAATGTGATGCATATGTTGTGCGCACATTGTGCATAAGCACATCCGACATGTTCACATGTGTTCCATGCAATGTGTGGATATTGTGACACAATGTGTACTAATACATAAGCACATCTCGGTACGATCAACATTCAGTTTCTTATAATTAGGTACCCTAGCTTGTACTAGGTCTTGACATTGTATAAACTGTTACAGGCTTAGATGAATAGCGTGATCTGATTGAGCCTATTAAAGATTTGGCCAAGGGCAGATGTCGAGAGAGAATTGGGGGGTAGCTATTATGTTTGTAGTAGTATCACACGTTAGTAATGGTTGAGACACTATAACTCAGGACAGAATAGTGGTGGCCAATTTTAATGATACAAGGCATTGATGGCACAAGACTGCAAGGATGACAGGAGACTATAGTATTGGGTGCTTACAATAGAAGCTGATCATAGGATAGATAGCTTAAATCATGGTGGAAGGCAATGGCAGGACCAATAGGAGCTACATATGAGTTATACAGGAGATAGGGCCTGTAAAGGAGCTCTGGGCCATATAAGAGCTAGGAGTTGTGTAGGAGCCATGGCGCAGGGATCCTCCAATACCCGTATATGCCTATGTGCTGCATGTGTTGTGCGCACATTGTGCACTAGCACGCAAGCACATATCGACTCATTCAACATGTTCCTATGTGCTACGTGTGATGTGTACACATTGTACACTAACACACAAACACATCTAGGGAAGTCAGAATACTTTATAGGAAGCAGGGGATGTCATAACATAGACAGGATAGGCCAAGGAATTTAGAGAATAAGCAATAGAATAGACCAGGATCGGCAGAAGCAGGGGATTCCGAAGGAATCCGAACTAGTAAAGAATTGTCGAGTTTTTTGTGGTAATTATACGAAGTATCCAAGAATTAGGAGAAAATCCGAGCCAGGAAACTACTCCAGTTTAATAGAACTAACCTTATAGCACTACGTGCTACTATTATAAGCCCAAAATGGGGTTTCGTCAAGTTTCTTTCGGTAGTATTGGGTGGTTTTAGTGATTTGGGGAAATTGTCGGGTCTATTTGGTTAAATAGATTACTCTTATACAAAAGAACATATCTTCCGAAAATACTTCCTATTAGAGGTAATTGGGTCACATAGCAACCACGTGCAGTCATAGAAACCAAGATGGCGGCCTTCAGCATACAAAATGAACGGCGGAAACACTTATCACTCTAACAACACGCGCTACGCATGTGCACTGACCCCACGTATCATTATGGTAATGATGTCTAACATGGCCACTTACGCTGGCTACCATGACAACGCTAGGATTCAGATGGTACTTGGCTGAAACCAAGAGTATCATTAATTACGAAGGAGTCGGTGATAGAATCCAAACTGAGTGAATCACTGCCTCAACCGGGCATAATATTATAGTCTCGGCAGTTTCGGCTAGTCGTGTGGGGAGGTTTGACACAAATGTTAAAGGAAAGAGTGTTATATATTTAAACTAGATCATTTTTGGCATTTGCACAATTCTGTGCAAGACCGATCATTTCTTGAACATTTGCAGCGTGAACACTTATCTGATTTACATGTACACCTAATCAGTTCTGTGCACACTTTCGCTGCATGCGGAATCGTTACCCACAAAAGATAATAACAGCCGTCAATAATAGTCCATCCATAATCACAAGGCACAAAAAATTCTGCATTAAATATCGGGCCAAACGACCAAATTCTCGCCTGAAAAAATAGATAGTCCGTTTTGCTGAAGTAGAGCATTCTGTATCGGCGGTACGTTCTCAATTGAGCGACCTTTCGCAAGCAACTCGCGTCGAGTGGAATTCACGTCATCAATGTTGGGTGATTTATCAAATACTATAACAACAAATCGCACGATCGTTTGAAGATACAAGATTGTTCAGTTATTTTCATGAAGAAATTATTCGTTATCTCCGATAGGGCCGCTGCCAACTCCAGGAACGATTTCCATGTCTCTTACATGGTGATCTTACCTCTTCCATAAAAATGACGTCTAGTCACAACCTGTGATAGCATGGAACGGTATAACACATTTCGCTTTTTCTTGTTCAATGTTTTTATACAAAGATCTGATATCATTTAGCGCGTATGATTTTGCTTTTTCGAATGCTACCATTACTTCGACTGGGTTGCATTTATCTAAAAACGAATCAAAATGACCTAGTAGTATGGCGGTAATGTCTGAATCAATTGTGCGTATAAGAACCAAAGAGTGTCTATAGTCCAAGGCATTGATGATATGCGATACAAGTCTACTGTCTGCCTCTTCGTGTGTACATCCAATCATTATCTGTGTCTTATCTTACGAGTTGATAGTTACGTCGCCTGATGTGACGAATATATTCTTCTCATCTGAAACATCTAAGTTTATTGGTGAGAAACGGGAACAGCTCTTCCTTATTTGTGGTGCTCCTAAGAAAGGCATTCCAATTTCTAGGGATATGTGTAGTTTCCCCAAGCTTTCGCCTGACACCAGTTCTGCGTTTTTCACGGATACCACCTTTGATGCTAAACGCAAAAAAGTGATCCCAAACGATGTCAACTCGGTTAGCATCTGATAGTTCACGCTGAATGAATGGGATGAAGTTGTCGAGTGCATATTCCAAAAACGTTGACCCTGCTTTAGGAACAATGAGGTGTATAATTTCTCCACCGTCAAGAACCTTATAACTGATGGCTAACATAACTTGATCGCACGACGGTGGACCCAAGCAGCTGAGCAAATCTGACTTTGAACCTGTGTTCAATTCACCTGATTTTGATATTGACGGCGGAAATGCTTGGTTTTCATAATAAGAAAATACAGACGGGTCCCCGTCGCGTACATGGTTTGAAATGTAGAGTCGAGCGAAGAGACTGACAACATTTTCCAGACCCTTCAACATACTAGCCTTCACACCTTTCTTACTTCTATTTGTTTGACTGGGTTTTACGTCACTTTCAACAACTATGACTATATAACGATGTTGTTAGTTCCCAAGGTGGAGTTAATCACGCAGATCTACTAGATGGCAACCACCAATCAGAAAATCCACCAACTGGTGAGGAATTGAGAAGCTCATCCACACAGACATCACAATATCCAAATAAAGCAAATCTGCTAATACTAGTCGATTCAGATGACCATGTGAACAACCGGGACATTGCTGCTCTGCATTAACAACCTGGCCACCAGCAGTGTGTTTATTTTTCCCCGGGCACAAATGGGGTTAATCTTACTTTTAACCCCTAGTATAAACTCTTTAAACTTGACATAAATGCCTGAAACATTTTCCGATATATTATAACGGCATGATGTGACGCGCGAGTTGCGAACTGCAGTTGTAGAATTGATTGTTGCATTCCAGAATCTACACTACTCTGAGAAGGTAGATAAACGAATTACAAGACAGCTGAAAGCATAATTTCATGTCGAATTCCAGAACCACCTTCTCAATGCTGTTTGCTTACCTACATGCACTTACACAGAAATAAATAAGGCTGATAAATCATAGTTTAAATGCCAGACCAATTTTATTAGTTGGTTTTCGATCATAAGCCAGAAAAATTATTGCAACAAAAACCAATAAAACACGTTAATATATGAAATGAAACTGTTTTAATTTGTCCACGTTTGTCCAAATGCTGTTTTGATGGAGAGATAGATGAGCGTAAGTATGTAATGCATTGTTTAATATTTATATATCAACAGACTTTTATAATATTGACAATTTTTATCAACATTGTCCCCATGAATTTAACAAATGGAAAACGGGTTAACAAATGGCAAAACAAGTTGGTTCTTGGGCGATTCGTGTTGTCCACCATCAGACGATTCTTCATGCAACGAATGGCGCCTTTGTCCTGCGTGTCTAGATCAAAACGATTAAATGAGGAGACAAGTAACCCATTTTCATCTTGCCTTAACCCTTTACCCAACGTAACGGCCAAAACCGGCCAGCGCTATTCTCAAAAATCGCCAAATAATTTTCAAAATATTTTCATTTTTTGTCTCAAAAACATAGGTTATGAAAAAATGAAAAAATTTAGTTATTCAAGAATTTTTTTTGCAAGTGTCGTCTGCTTTTTATGTTAGGTAAAGGGTTAACTTGTCATTTATGTATGCCTGATGTGTACAAAAGCCCTCCGGGTACCTCTGCATTGAGAATCATCCAGATTACAAAAAACGAATACGATTGTTTCTTCTCATTTTATTTCTCATAGAATCAGATCATTGTACAAATATAGTCAACACGATCGCTAATTAAATAATTTTATGTTCAAGCTTGGCTTAAACTTCATATGTAGCGTTACATCAAATATCAAAAATGGGAAAATAAATACAAAGAACTTGTATATATATAAATATTTATATATAAACAACATTTAAAGTTTCACAGTTTCTAGATGCTTCTATTTGGTGTTACAGGGTCATCTACTCTAAAGACGAGACCTATTTTGAGATGGGACATGTAGTGATGACTTCCTTATCTCCCATCACCAAACATACATAATTTCATAAAGGGAAGACAAGAGATTTCTTCCTCCCAACGGAAGCAACGAACCACTCCGTTAATTAACACTTACTCCCAGTGTACGAGAGCGGATCCTCGGATCCTGATGGTGTCCTTGACAAGACTAACAGTAATTTCTCAAGAACTGTAATTTATTGGTATTAATGCTTGCAATAGCCGTCTTGACAGAGGAAGGTGACTTATGTGATTATCTGAACTAGCTTTCCCCTGGCCTGCAACCGTAATACTAGCCAATTGCAATTGCTGAGAATTTAGAAGAAACTGGAGTTTTCTAAATTTTCAAGCAAATTTGTATGAGCTCAAATTAACGGCCATATCCGGTCAGCGTTATTTACAAAAATCGCCATTCAAATTTTATTATTTTCTCCTCAGTTTTTGCCACAAAACATATCTTACATATCTCGTTGAGGGGTCATAAGCAATGTTGTTGAGGCAAAAATGAACTTTCTATGGCAAATGTCGTCTTCTATTCGTGTTAGGTGAAGTAAATCACAGCATAACAATACAGGAGGAGTCAGACAGCGTGTGAACCAATACTACTTTCTGAAAACTACACTTCACAAGGACAAGGATGGGTGGGCTTCATGTCTCAGTGGAATCCAGTGAGTGCTGGATAGTAACAAAAAATGCCAAATCCCAGATAATATTGCAGTTCAGATCCATCAACTGGTAGAGTCTATAATCCTCACTTGGGAGGAAGACCAATGAATATTTTCAATCTTAGGGCTGCACGTTGAAAATCTTGATTAGTTTACGACACAGATTCACTGAACAACTCGTCTCCTGAGTTCCAATGTGTTCTATGTGCCAATAGGCACATAGAACACATTGGAACTCAAGTGACGAACTATCTTCTCTATGAATTCAGATCGTATCACAATCCTGGTCAGCAAAACGGCCTTTCGTGTTGAAAGAGTTAAAGCAGTTTTCATTTTCAAAAGTCGGAGATTTTATTCAGCAATAGACAGCCATAACAGTTCTACATAACGTGGGGGATCAATTCTGACCACGTGACTTCATTTTGGAAGATTACCAAATTTGAGAATCTACAGTACCAGAAGGAAAATGTTGAGGGTAAGCACAATAACAAATTCTTTGTGTTTTGTATTGATGATACCATATCCATGAGAGGTTTCCAAGAATCAATATCAGTGACTGGGCATTATCAATGTCCTACACTGGTGCTGTACACAATACGTGCTCTGGCGAAACAAGTCACATATATTTATCTTTATTAGAGTATAAAGTGACATTCAGCATCTATAGCTATATCATGACATCAGGATACAGTAATGTTTAGCCAAATTTACGTTGCCCACTTGAAAGAACTCACAGCATAGATGTTGATTGCCGAGTTCAAGTGAACCAGCAAAACAGAACTAGTTAACCGGAGTCTAGAGCACAGTTCCTATTCTTGGGGGTTAATCGAGGTTGGAGAATGGGCTTTTTAGTGCAGCGTCTATATCTATCATGAAGACATTGACGTGGGCAAAAGAGAAGGAAGTGGAAAGCATGTGATTCAACACTTGTGAAGTATGTGACTCAGCACTTAGCGTAGCAGTGTTTCATTTCTGAGGTGCGTTCTCGCAGAGATTGACGCAGTGCTTATTTGCAACTGAGGTGCACTTTTTAGCGCTCTTAAAATATGCAGCAGTAAGATATATCTAATGGAGTACAAAATCTATACTATATTTTAGAATGTCTGTATGTATGTATATCTGTCTGTCTGTCCGCTATAGAAATGAATATGGCGCCACCCCGAGTGTCCGAAATGGGTCTACTAGGAGTACTTTTTTATGGCGGGGGTCATCGTCAGGTTTAAAAAAGTGTGTGGGTGGGGGTGGGGGTTAGGGGGGCACCAAAAGTCCTGACCAAATTTTTTTTACCGATAGATGTCTTCAAAGGGGTCTAATAGGGGTGCGTTTTATCAGGAATCTAATGGTGAGGTTTAAAAAAGTATCGGGGTGAGGTGGGGGTGTAGAGGGGCACCAAAATTTATGATCAAACTTTTCTCACCGATATAGGTCTTCAAAGAGGCCTACTAGGGGTATTTTTTACCAGGAATCTAATGGTGATGTTACAAAAAGTGCCGGGGTGGGGTGGGGTGGGGGTGTAGAGGGGCACCAACAGTTATGACCAGCAAAATATAGTATAGATTAAGGGAGAATACTCTCCTCAGCCCGAGCAACGCCGGGTAACCCTGCTAGTATTTTAATATATCACTGCTGATGGCGAGAACAGATTGGCCTGATGGGTGGAGAAGTATTCCAGAGGCATCCAGTGAAAAAGACAAAGTGATGTTGCTGCGTTACCTAAATCCTAGTGCCCCCACCCCCACTCCCCACCCCATTTATTACCTTCAACTTTTTTACCTACCTGGGCGCAGAATTCATCCACACATGACGTGCATTTCCTGTCATTTTCAAACGATTTATTTTTATCATCGCACACAATGTTGTAACAACTACTGACACTTTACCTTATCAGTAAATTTCTTGATATTACACATATGAATTACATTCTCGTGAAGAAAATAACATCTCGTCTCTTCAGTGCAACAAGATGCCATCAACAATGCTTTAGCAATGCAGATGGCGCCTTGATGCACTCAAGAGGCGATATACTTCCACAAACCACTTGCCTTGAACATCTGCGGCGACTGAATGACCACCCCTAACACAGCACTAAATACATTTATGTGCACTATTTTTTTACTCGTCTTATCTTCACAGAAATGAAGCACTGCGTAAACCCTGAATAATTGATTTCAACATAACAACATTGTATAAAAGGCTCACTATGGCAACTAGATTCAAATACAATAAACTCCATATTTCACCCGACAACAAAAAGCTGTATATAACTTAAATAAACATCAAAATGATCAACAAATTATGCACCATGTTTCAACAATTAATCGACTAGAATGAACAAAAATACCCAACTTCTTGATGACATTGGCCACAATAAATATCAACACCTCAATACTTCATTTGACGCTGGTAACAAAATAAACTTATGAATGTATCAAAAGGTGACAAAATGTAACAATACAAGGTGCTATCAATGATAACAAGAGACCTGATAACAAAACATGTAACATACAAATATGTTGTTTTACCCTTGAGACATCTGTAATGGTGAAATTATCCAGTGACTGGAAGTGTTGCAGAATGTACCGTTAACTTTACACTATTCTGTTCTGTTAAACACCTTTAGGATATTCTATGATTTTATCGTGACAGCAGCTTAGCATATAAAAAGCCATTATCCATTTGTTTTAATCAACAATATGGCTAAATGTTAATTGGTCTTCTCTTCATAACAACCGGACAGCCTTCCGGCGTGATAAAGAAACTAAACAACAGATTCTCGGTTTACTCCCAGATCGAGTCCACAAAAATCCGGTTCTACCCAAAGGGTTTGATTCTCTACTTAGCACGATTAGCAGGCGATACTCCCAAAAATAATTTATCTGCAAAACTAGCATTTTTTTTTCATTTCTTTTACTGCCACAAAAACATAGCTTGTGACACCTCATTGAAATGAGCTCGTTCCAATGAGGTGTCATAAGTTATGTTTCGGAGGCAAAAATTGAATAATAATAATAATAATAATAATAATAATAATAATAATAATAATAAAGTTTGAATTGCGATTCATGTAAATGGCGTTGGCCGGATATGTCCCCTATGGGAGAAAAAGGGTTAACACGCTAATTGTAGCGTAACATTTTACGGAAGAAGTACCAGCTGTTGTATTTATAGGATTTTGAATGGTAATTTTTACCATGCAGTACTCTGTTGGAAAGGAGCTCCGAGAGCTTTTACAACAGAGGGGAGCATAACAATAAATGACCAACTGGAATGGAAGAAAATGATCCGCGACATTCAAAGCCAATCAGATCAGACTTAACCCTTTGAACTGCAGAGGCCATTTTCCGGCAAGCTCACAAGCTACGTCACAATGTCATTAAGGGGGATGACTACAAGGTAAATGTGTGGTGCAGACCAATCAATATTCACAACGTGCAGCCCTAAGGCTGCACGTTGAAAATATTAATTGGTCTACCCCCAAATAATAAATATGTACTCTTCCTATTGCTACCATGGAACTGACATGGAAGATACCACCAGGGTTCAAAGGGTTAAAACAAAGCCAGCCAAATAACTAACGCTAGATAAAGAAAAACCGAAGGGTCTTTTATACCTCATTAATACCCAAAGATAACGAAATAGTTGCATAAGAACAGAAAATATCCGTCAAAATCGTGAGAGGTGTTACTGTTCCTTCACTTAAACCGACAGTGTATTATTGTTATATTTTTCTGTTGTCTTTTTTGTTCATTTGTTCCTCCACTTTGTCGGTACAACCTGCAACACTGATTACACGTCAGAACCAAAACTGTTTATATTATTTTTGTTCCATGGTTCAGAATGCACTGAAACACCCATTTCTCCATGGTAACAAAAAAGATCGTGAGATAATTTCAATTAACAAATGTCGCTTTAAAGCAAGGGAAGAAACATTTTTTCACCAGGAGTTTAAAAAGGCGGTTTTAATTTCTTATTTTCGCAGAAACGATTATATGCGAACAGGATATCACATTGGAAACTATCGTCAAGTGGTTTCCATTCATTAAATCCTCAAATAAGGGTTTTCCATTAAAAACAATTGTTTTCAATTTTTCACCAGCCATGTGGTTTCATTTGAAGACAGGTCACATCTTTCCCAACAGGAATCACGCAGAGGATATCGAATCGAATATCGAATCTTATATCGAATCGAATATCGAATCGAATATCGAACCGAATATCGAATCGAATATCATGGCACTTCGAGTTGCAGATATTGTACCTTCTTACAACCATAAATATTGTCCGTCACCACTCAGTTTAAGTATGCAACGACAACCCATCGGCTTGGGGAAAAAATAAAAAAGGTAGACTATTCCAAAACGGAATCAAATCCCTTTGAACCCTTCTTCTGTTATCGGAAGTCTTGCACAAGAGACCTGATGGCAAATGAAGAGTTCAAGAGTAGACACTAAAGTTACTATGAGTTTGAGAACCCCTCGACGATTCAAAAATTTCCGAATGAGCGTGACTCGAACCGAATCTGTCGGGACGAGTTCGAATCGAATATAATTTCGAAGCACGAGAAAGTAAAGAGAACACGAGTCATCATTTAAGAGCATTGGTGGTCTACCGTGAAAAAAACATTTTTATTGCAACAACCACTTTTGTTACAATAATTGCAATCTTTTGTTAACTGGTAGAGTGATAAATTGTTTTGACACCTAAATTTGTCCACATATCTTTGCTTGGTAACATTTTATGACAGAGTGACTGCAGGCACTCTCACATTACTTGTAACAAGGCAAATCTGTACAGACTAAATTATTTCACTTCAAAGATAATATGAAACATATCCACTGAATATGAAGCCTTTCGGTTACGGTACCTGCACTTCGCGGTAAAGCTCAAATATGGGCCTCCAACACTCTACCAGTTAAAAATCACTACTTCTGTTTAAAACATAACCACTTTCGTTACAATCCTAGCTCAGATTGTTACAAAAGCGATTACATTTGCAACAAAAGTGGTGAGCTGAAACAAAAGATGGTGTTTGTTGTCACATAAGTGATGAAATATAACAACAATAGTTGTAACAATAGTGGATGCATCAATGTATCCTTGATTGCTTGCAACTGGATAGCAACTGCTTTTATTTCGTGTTTCAGCATCATGGTCCAATTTTCTAACCATTTACCCGAAGGACACGATATCAACATTTTTTATTTCAATTATTATTTTTCCAAATTAGTCAAAGAAATTCAACAAAACCATATCACGTAACCACTCATTGGAACGAGCTTAAGTAGCTCGTTCCATTGAGGGGTCACATGCTATGGTTTTGCTGCAATTTATCACATTTTTCCGATTGGTCAGTTTGTAAATTACGCGCGCGGGCGAATGCGGCCGATTCGTTTGGTGAAGGGTTAATATAAGGAATAAATAACCGTGCAATAAAACCCACGCAAATAAGATTGCCGTATTGTGAAATATAGTGTAAGAAGAGGGTTTTACAACCCAACCATGTGACCTTACAATGTAACTTATAAGCTTATAATAAGTTGAACAAAACGTGTCATACGAGTTCTTGTTTGCGAAAGGTAATTTTCTGTCGTTGGATACGAGTCTGGCTATTCTAACGTTCTGAACTGCATATTTGAAACGTATCCGATCCACCGGGATAACTTACGTAACTCTGAGATAAATGAATACAATATTGTGGTGAAAACCACATGAGACCATTAAATCCTCCTTTGGTGAGATTCTGATGATAAAAATGTCATACAAACAAATGGCACTTTATGGCGTTAACAGTGAAGAAACGTTAAGTTTCAAATGACTCAAAATACAACACGCGTAGAATAACAGTAAATTGTTTTTAGCACTGCAGTAAAAGTAAAGTTACCCAATTGATATTAACGATATCTTCAATGCAGTACAATATCACTTATATATTTACTGTTCACAAAATTGCGCATTTAAGCGGTAATATTAACGCAAGAGCTTTTGAAATGATTTAGTAAACGCCGATGCAGTCTTGCCTCTGCTTTTAAATATTACCATTTTATATAACGTTTATTTTTTAATTACTACCATGCACCCGTAACTAAGCACTTGCATGTAATAGCAGTTGCTTTGCATGGCTCGTGAGTTTTACCACTTTCAGGCCGCTGCTCACGGAGTTGTTTATTTTAATAAAGCACCATCGACCAATCGACCGAAGACGAAAATCTACAGGTTTTTATTTAAAATTTTCATTTTTTAACAGAAACTGAGATTTTGACTCCTTGTCGAAAAATTCCTGTCTCAATGAGAGGTCAAAAGATACGTCCTTTTAAAATGACGGTCTATTTGGTATTTAGGATACCGTTACTGTCACCCTGCACCTGACATAACGACCCTATTCACAAGAATCGCCATTCAAATTTATTTCTTTTTATTACGTTTTACTTCAAACACATAGGTTATTATCCCTCATTGGAACGAGCTCGTTGGACTTGTTCGAATGAGTAGCCAGAAGCTATGTTTTTTAGTGAAAAAATTACTTTTTTCAAGTATACAAGAATTTTGTTGTTTTTTTGTTTGTTTTTGCGTGTGTCGTCTGTTATTCGTATTAGGTACATGGTTTAGTATTGCAAATGAAAACCTACAGGTTTTTTCACAACAGCGTGGTTTCCATAAAGACATAATCAGTTACATGGACCTGATATTAAGTGGAGAATCACCAAAGCCTCATAAAGGCGGAAAGTATGGTGATGTCATATCATTCAATGTGCCCACGTCACTGACCGCTGCTTGACAAAAAACGTCTGATAACGGAAGAGTTACAGTTATTAATGGGCCAGATGGTAAAACGCTGTCCAATATTTATTCTTCAGAGTTGAGTGAGAGGTTCAGATACCTACACATTTTTTATGTCGGGGGGGGGGGGGGGGGTTATAGTGGAATGGTGCCACCTTGATGAGTTCCACCATCTTTCCTAGTGGCAACATTATTAACCCTTTACCTAACATGAAAAGCAGACGACACTTGCAAAAAAAATTCTTGAATAACCAATTTTTTTCATTTTTTGTCTCAAAAACATAGGTTATGACCCCTCGTTGGAACGAGCTCGACGAGCTCGTTCCAACGAGGGGTCATAACCTATGTTTTTGAGACAAAAAATGAAAAAATAATGAAAATTAATTGGCGATTTTTGAGAATAGCGCTGGCCGGTTTTGGTTGTTACGTTGGGTAAAGGGTTAATCACCTTCCACACAAAGGCAAAATTCATCTTGTTGGATACAATATTTACTTGCCAGGGCCTTCTGTTTCATTCTTTTTCATTCTCATGGCGTTTTCCATAATGTGCTGTTTAAAACAACAGCACACGAATGTCAAAAACTGCAATTTCAAGTTGCAGTGTTTTCCCATAATGCAACTAGGGGGTTAACCGAATTGAATCTTATTTTACAGAGCTCCATGAGGTCTGTCAAACAGGATTGAATTGATTAAATTCTCAGTGATATTATGGGGAACATTCAGCTTGAAATTTGGATATTTCGACATCGGTGTTTAGGGGCTTAATGAAATGAAGTTGATAAACTCTGTGACAAAGAGGGTCACATATGTTGGGGGATCGAAAAATGATACTGAAAATTTGCTTTCTAAACTCCTGCTTTATTTGTTACTATTGTGGTAAACAAATGGACGCCTTCAACAAAAGTAACAATCCAATAGTATTGGTGCTGCTTATTGATTTATTGGCGTTGGATATCATTCACAGCATACATGGCGATAACATGTCTGCAACAGAAGTATGAAGTCAAGGTTAGCCAATCGTTTATACCTCTGTTATCCACTTTAGATGACTTCCGCCACCGGCGTTGGTTGCCGAATCCTATTTTACAAATAATACAGACCCTGCTGGCGACAGTAAACAGGCACTGCCCCTTCCTTTCTCGTGATTGCATTGTAGTAGTGGTGGTAGTAGTAGTTGTAGTAGTAGCAGTACCAGCAGTAGTAGTGGTGTTGGTGGACAAAAAGTTAACTTCAAAACTTGTTTGTGTAAACTCTTGCACCATTTGTGTATTTCGTGCTGAATGATGGGACAATCCCGCCAAGGGTAACATTTGTCAAATGTTAACTTTGCTGTAATTGTGAAAGAGTTAAACTTAATAGTACAATTCGGCCGTTTTAACTGGAAGGGGTTAAATTTGAACCTGACGACTCCCTTACACTTCGGAAATCTTTGAGTTAACCTTGTTTTCGTGGAAGAAAATTTGGTATCCGAAAAGAAAGAGAGACAACAACACACCGGTATAAGAATCAGTAAAAATTTAACCTTTTATCTGAACATATCGGTCAAACTCACAAAACACAAACTCGTCATTGCAAACTTTCGATTTTTTTCAATTTTTGATTGAAAAACATAGCTTATTACATCTTACTGGAACGCGTTCTACCAACTCGTTCCAATCAGGCCCCATAAATTATGTATTGGGAACATATAATCAGAATTTGTAGTTTTTCAAGAAAACATTGCAATAATCGTCTTCTGGTTGTGTTAGGTATCTGTTTATTCTTGTAGCGGATCCAGGCTTTCGGTTTGGAGAGATGCGCCGACATTTAATCATGGGGCATAATTCAAAACATCATCCAACACGCGTAGTGACGAGTGGTAAGCAGAAGAGCAGGTATTCCTCTTTCGTCGGCAAGGTCTGGAAGCCTCCTCGGGGAAAAGTTTTGTTTTTTAAAAATGGAAAATCAGAAGGCCCGTGGGTGACTTTTTGGCACTTGACCACAATGTTTTTTCAGCAAAAATACTACCGCAATTTTATATAGACGTATTCCAATTTTAAAAGCGGGAAGACAATTTATATAGAACGGCCCACAGGAGACCCGCGCTGGAGCCGTAGGATCTATGCATGGTGATACGATATTATCAGCAATAACACATGGACATTCCCTACGGAGGTAGGGGGTGTCTATTTGTTATCGCCGTTAATACCGTGCCTCGTGCTCTCGGTGCCTATTGAAACATCGAGTTACCAAATAGGGAATGTGCCTCGGGACAGCCCACACCTTGGATCCGCCCATGTAATCCTACTGCTCTATGGGGCTTCAAGAATTGATTATTACTCAACCTCTCGTAAATTCAAAATGGTTTCGCACCTCTGCTGTAGTGTGTACTGAAAACAAAAATGCTATTCAGAAATACGAGGTTGAATGGTTATCGTCAAACGTGCCTACCACAAAGCGAAATTAACCGCTGATTCGACGTTCATAAACATTTTAACCAGCAGTCGTCTTTTGTTTTTTACACAGTGTATCATCCTCATAAGTTCATCTTTTAAACTGTTCCAAGAATTCTGGGAGCCTGCGCTCGAGTCGCTTGGTGATCCACGGAACGATGTAGCCGATAGGCGCGTAGATCGATCGCACTGCCGCGCTGTGTTTTGCGCGATGCCATGCCATGGCATAATCTGTCGAGGTAAGACGTCTGTCTTCCCGACACGCCATTCGTATTTATTGAGATACGGAACATCGACTATCAGGGTTTCCCTGATTCAGCACCTTCAGATACCTCAAAACGGCAGTTGGCTCGATAAATACAGATTTTCAATTAGGGGTGGTGCTTGCATTATATCTTCTAACTTGAAATAGAACAGTCTTTGCAAGCCTTCTCGACTCAATGATCTCAGCTCTGCTATCTTCCCGAGAATTCGTGAGAAAAAGTGAGATTTCCGTTGTGCTTCACTGTTGTATGTACAGTGATCTCGGAGACAGTCTATAATTTTCATCTGTACTTCCTCCATTTTCTTCGGCTCCTTCAACCCATGTCGAACTGAAAATATAGAAGAGAAGAAGATGTCGATAGTGAATTTTGACTTGGAAATTACTTTCATTGACTTGCTTTGGTCCATACTGCTAATTTCTCGCTTATAAGACAATACTCCAGAAATCAATTTGACGTATAACTACACAAAAATTTATTTTTTATAAACCTTCAAAAAAGCTTCAGAAGATATTTTGAAAAGAAATTTGGGAGAGCTTTTTCCAAAATATCAAAGCAAAAACGAAGCTTGTTATTTTGGAGAGCTTTCGAAATTTAAAAACAGAAGTTTCATTACCACACTTCGCAGGTTTCCAAAATACGATGGGACAAGCATGTATTTTGAGGATGGACCGATACTAAAGTTATTTTCGTGCAGTTATACAGCACTTCAAGTGCACTGTTATTGTATTTTTCCGTAGTAACTAATATTATGCATTTGTATATCAAGTTTCCTGCGTACTATCTATTAAAGGTCCTGAAAATAACTGACTCCGAAAATAACACTGCAGGACAACTCCCCACTAACATTTCTAAATCCGGTCAATTATTTATTTTTATTCAATCATCTGACCCCCTTTTCGATCATTAGCCCCATGCTCCATAAAAGCAGAAATGTACGATCATTCTGTAAAATTCCGAAAGTAGTCCTACAAAGCTCTAAAGTCTCCTGTTTAATTCTATAAGGCATTCGAGGCTTTTGTGTCCTGGAATCAATCTAGCCCTTACATAGATTGAACCGTCTGGAATATCTCAGTTGGTCGAAAAAGCGAACCTATGGTTCGCTTTTCCGACCAACTGAAATATTCCAGACGATTTAATCTAAAAAATTACCTCGAACATTCATTTTTCTTGAATCAATGCAAGAAATGTTTCTCAGTCGAAACTTGTTTTCATCGAATCTTTGCCGATATTATCATTATGAGTGAAGACCCACCACAGCTAAAGTTTTTTAAAACGTCGCGTAGTTCCGTTGATTGTGTTAATATCTTGATTTTTTCAATGCAAATTAAATACTTATTGATCGGAATATCGAAACTTGGGTACGAAAATGGTCCGTATATCTTCGCGAGCGAAGAGACATCACATTGTATCAACGATCGCCTGCACGCAAACTCCACTAAATGTGAGTAAACAAAAATGCCATAACAGCGTCGAATTTCAGAACAGAATTTGGCTGGTGGCCTGAAAGCTTGTAGTCCAAGGTGAACACAGTTGTATTCTTGCGGAAAACGTTGACACTGACCTCTGGTCGAAAATGATGAATGAAATAACAACACTTCCAGTGACGTCATTTAATGGGTTTTGAATTGTTGTTAAAAACAATTATATCGTTGAATGCTTCAAAATACCTACGTGATTTGGGATTATTTTTTAGACCAACGATCTTCCAAACAATGCATAGTCAGCTTAATTGGAGATCGTATAGATTTCCGATGCATTTTAGGCATCTATTGTATTGTGTTTTGGATCAAGTGATAAATAGAAATCCCAAATTGTAGACATCTTATAGTGAAGTTACGAAACGAATCTTGTAGAGTAGCTCTGGATCTCGCCTTTTTTGTAAAGTGAAATGTACGAAACCCGTCCAGAAAATTACGTCTGGATATAGCCTTTGTATAGTGAAATGTACGAAACTCGTACAATAAATTAGATCTGTACCTCGCCAAAACTGAGGTCCAGGCCTATTTGACTGAACAAGTTACGTTAAGTAAAGAACATAAAGCTTTATTTTGTGAAATTTTGCTTAGAACTGCCACTGTATCACCAAACCACGGTATAAATCTACAAGTCATCTTGGTTTGTCGTTAAACTCCAATAAACAAACAAACAATTCGTGTTAGTCGCAGATTAGTGTGCTGAGAACGATAGCACATCATATATATATTGTTTGAAAGACTGTTTTACAGAGAACGGTAGCACAGAAAATGTATATTTTTGAGATAATGTAGGCCTTCGAGAAAACATCGGAAGGGTTTATTCACACAAATGTGGTTGAAATATTATGTTGATTATGTTGTATTGCTCTAGGATAAAGAATAACAGTGGGTGGAAAGACTGGACAATCAAACAACGGTCGGACGTGCCCCCGAAGAGCAAAAAACATGGAAGCTTCTTTCTTTATTTCACACCGAAAACCTACCAGGTGCGGCCACGAGGATCGACAGGAACTGAACAACAACGCAATGCTCTATTAAGCTCTGTACGTACAAAAAACGCAGGTTTTCCCTTTTCTTTCCATATTGCTCCATATTTTAGAGACTTATCCTTTCTACTCACACTACATACCCACAGGCACAACAATTGTATAGTATGCCGGGGACCTGTTTGTTGAGCTGATCATGTATATTGAAATGGTGCAATATGAGTGTACTATTCAAGGGTTGGTTCTCGAAGAGTGCATAAAAGAATACTCACGCGTCACCATGGAAAGAGCTGCCATGCAAGCTAAAGAGGAAATGTCTAGAGTCATTCTGTGTAGTGACAAACCAAAGTCAATGATAGAGTTGATCCAATCTCCAAACATCTTCATACACTGTAGACGATGTAAAACTAAGCCATTACAGAACGTCACTCTGTCGTCACCGGCTTGTACTCTGCAAAAGATGGAACAGAGCATCTTCAGTACGTTATAACTTTTAATCGCACAAAAACTTACAATTGTGTGACATTATATGATATATAGGAACGCCCGATTCATTGTTTATCCTTCCACCCAACGGGAGCAGCAGACGACATTTGCACAAAAATGTTGAATAACTAAAACTTTTCACTTTATGCTTCAAGACCGAATGGCGATTTTTCTGAATAGCGTTGGTCGATTTTGGTCGTCACGTTATGTTTTTGGTTAAATTTCAATGGTGGAAATGGTCACATAATTAGTCCTTACCGGACATAGTATTATAGAGTGCTTAGTAGGCGGATACGGTGTCATATGAAGCGAAGCAAAAACAATATTAAGCGAGGTGGTACGCCGAGCCCACTATTATTTTGGCTGAGTTTCATATGACCCCCCATATCCGCCAACTAAGCACATCATAATATATTCATTTTACCAGCCGCTCGATTCAAATGTGTTAGGTTTTCAGAGTGTACTTTCCACTTTCTCTCCGCTACATCTTGTTCCGACGAATTTCCGAAACGTTTCATGGTGCAACTAGTATATGGCACAGTTTTTGGTGACTAATACTGCACGCTGATTGGTTAAAGAAGATTACTGGTAAAATAATCAGTAATATCCTACAACAAAGGGTATGTATAATTTAATATATGGAGTTGATATTCTTTTTTACACACTGCAGAAGCCATAGCTGCTTTAGGATTCACCAAATATTGGGAAACAGAAATGATTAAAACATAACCTGGGGTGTCGGTCTGTCGACCCCAGACCAATAATCTGAAAGAGTGCATTTTGTAATTGACCTTTTATCGTCATTCCGGGCCTCTTACGGAACTGCTTCAAAGATGAAAGGGATAAGTTTGACATACACTCCAGGCCGAGTAAATTGCTGAGAAAACACACACGTGTTTAGGTTTAATCCAGAGAAAACGAATTTAGAAAAATTGCATTCAGAAGCATAAGTCAAGTGTCAGGTAATGAACGTCTGAGATGAACCCGGAGGTCCATGAGCATAAACTTTGCTTGTGCCTTTTTAAAGCAGTTTATAAAGTTGTCATTTTATGAGTCTTTAGGGTGGTTAAAAATCGACTATATTTACTAAAGAATTAGTATTTACCTTATATTAGATGCAGACGACACTTATAAAAAGTTTGGAATAACCAAACATTTTAATATTTGTCATCAAATCACAGCTTATGACCCTTCATTGGAACGATCTCGTTACAGTGAGGTTTCATAAGCCATGTTTTTGGAGGCAGGAATAGAAAAAATAATAAAATTTAAATGGAGAACTTTTTGAATAGTTCTTGCCGTAGAAACTCGTAGTGTCGAGTAGTGCTAATCATGATACCCCATGATGTCGCAGGAAGGCTCTATTTCAAAGAACGTGAGCGTGGTGGCTCAGTGGTAGACTGTTGGACTTCTATGCTAGAGGTCCCGAGTTCGATCCCCGTCCGGGGCGACACGCGTTGTGTCCTTGGGCAAGGCACTTTATCCCGATCGCCTACCTGGGGGCACGATGACGCCGTGTACTAAGGCGTACTGCACGTTGATAGTGCATATGTCTTCAACCGCTGTAATCCTGCTTGAGCGGAGCTTGAACAGAGTTAGAATGTTGAGGAGCTGACAGTTGCTGGTCGATGATCGGTGGTTCTCTCCGGGTACTCCGGCTTCCTCCACCAGTAAAACTGTCACGGTCACGATTAGCCATTATGCATAAGTATGTGACCATAAAAACACCAATAATAATAAATAATAATAAATATTTCAAAGACCTTTTTCTCGATTTGTTTTCTGGAAAATATGCTTTTCAACCCGATTCCAACTGGCACTGCTGGTCAGTCGTAGTTTTGTTTCCGACACTGATGATTTGAGCAGTTTTAATAAACACTGTGTGGTCTGCTCATCACAATTGTGACTCACAAAACAGTCTCTGTTGTGTTTTCAAAGATCAATGGCGTTATTTTCTCACCAGATTAGAAGACGACCCTTGCAAAAATTCTTGAATGATTGCAAAACGTAGATTATGGTCCCTCGTTGGGACAGGCTTTTCAAGCCCGATTCAATGAGGGTTCACAAGCTAAGCAATAAGACAATTTGAAGCGCTGTTTTTGGAAATAGCGCTGGCCAGATACGACCGCAACGTCTGGCCAAGTGTAAAAAGAACTGAGAGTATGAATTCTGTTTGCCATATTTACCTGTAGGCTGCCCTTAACACGAACAACTCGAGAGTCGCTGACTGGAATAGGAGGTCTTGGTCTTCTCGGCACAGTTCAGTGAATCCGGGTATTTTTTCTGCCCATCCTTTTATCACGTCTATAGAAGTTATGAGTAAATCGTAAAACATTTTTATCCTGTCTACTTCACATGTCGGACTCTCTTCGTCTTTGGGTACTTTATACTGTAGAGAAAATAAAAGGAACAGAACATTAGATTTCCATCACAGGGGTAGTCTACCATCATATATACAGACTGGATTTGAAGAGAAAATTAGATTTCAATAATATTTACAGAATGGACTGGAGGAGAAAAATAGATTCCATAATATATACAGAATGGATTGGAAGAGAAAAGTAGATTTCCAACATATTTTCAAAACAGATTGGAAGAGAAAATTAGATTTTCGTCATATATACAAAATGGGTTGGAAGAGAAAATTAGATTTCCGTCTTATATACAGAATGGATTGAAAGAAAAAATTAGATTTCCATCATATATACAGAATGCATTGGAAAAGAAAAGTAGATTTCCACCATATATGCAGAATGGGTTAGAAGAGAAAATTAGATTTCCATCATATATACAGAATGGGTTGTTTTTTGTCTCAAAAATATAGCTTATGATCCCTCATTGGAACCATCTCAACGAGCTTTTCCGGTAATTCCGGTATTTACTCAAGTTTCTACCGAAAAGACATCACACCAAAGCTACATATCAAATTTGAAAAAGATCGGGTGAGAAGTGCGGTCTGCAGTGTGTGCTAATGAAATTGTCGAAAATTAATAATCCAAATACAAGATGGCCTGAACACGAACAACTAGAGAGTCGCTGATTGGAATAGAAGGTCTTGGTCTTCTCGGCACAAAATTCGGAAAACTTCAATAGCTCCTATCTAGACATCACACCAAAGCTACATATGGAATTTGAAACGGACCGGGTGAAAGTTACGGCCTCTAGGGAGTGCTAATGGAATTGTTGACAATTTATATGCCACATCCAAGATGGTCGGTGGCGGCCATATTTTTCAACGAAATTCGGAAAATTTGACAGCTTCCATCTAAACATTACTTCAAAGACGCGTATGAAACCTGAAACTGATCAGATGAGAGATACGGCCTATAGGGTGTGCTAAAGGAATTGTGGGGAGACAGAAGTACGAACCTACAGACGGACGACGGATCGCAACCCACCCCAATAGCTCATACATGACGCTGTGAAGTTGAACTAAAATGCTATAAAGAGAGGATGGATCATTCTGACACTTATTCTGATTTTAACCATAAAAACAAAACGTAATGAAATATATTTTTCATTGTGGAACACTTACCATACTATAATCGAGGTTTGGAATGTCCGGACTCGTGTCGACATGTGCGCGCACGAGTGACGTTATTAGACTAACTGGAGGCGATGGCGGTGATTCCTGTGGACTCTTGGGCTTTGAGGGTAGGCGTCCTCGTCGTCCTTTCAGACTGTCTGTTCTCACAACTGCAATTAAACGAAACATAAATTTTACCAATTTTAGATTTAAGCCTTGAACGGTTTCATTCACTCACTTGTTATTCACTTGTCTACAAGGGATGGTAAATGCAGTTTTTAAAAATGACTTATTGTAATTTATTACACGTCTGTTCTACGAAACCCCCATCTACAGCAACACTAAACCATGCGGAAAATGAAAATCTGTTCCGCACACATGTGCGTCTGCTCCGCACACATGTGCGAAACGGAAATCGTTGACGGACTATTTTTATAAAGAAGCGAAATTTCGTCGGTGAAACTTTCGACAAATCGTGTACCGCAATTACAATTTGAATCGCAAGTGATAGCTAAAAATCGTCCCCTGAGTTCCAATGTGTTCTATGTGCCAGTAGGCACATAGAACGCATTTGAACTCAGGGAACGAAATGGTAACACGGGTTCCCCTTACAAATTTGGTTGGCGATAAAATGTGTTCTTTGTGTTGATAGCTGTCAAATGAATTGCTGAGTGTCCTTCTAATAATTGTTTTTGTAGAGGCGAAGCCGTGTAATAAACACAGAATGACACGCGTGTGTGAACGGGTTAATCGATATGGCACTTGTGCCGTCGTAGAAGGATAGAACTCGAGGCCTGTGGCCTCTCGTTCTATCCTTCCGCGCTGGCACTCGTGCCATATCGATTAACCCATTCACACGCGCTTGTCGTTCTGTGTATTAACTGCTACACGAACGACATTTTCGAGAATGATACTGACACCAGCCTGAGTAAAAAACATGATCACATACTTATCACAAAATGATAAAATTCAAAACCAAATTACCGCAATTATGGGGAAGATAGTATTTCAAGAACAGAAAACTCTCCTCCTCTCAGATATCTTTAAACGAAGTCTTGGATCTTTTTATTTTGTTTTGTTTTTTCGTCCATTCACTTTCTCTTATATGGTGTTCGCTTGATAATGGATATGGATTCAATTCCACAAAAGTAAAAAAAGCAGGCATACAAAAATATACACATAAGCGAAACGGGGTGTTGTTACCCATACTGAGCTGAATCACTGACGAAGTCATATAACCGAGATGTTTGACACTAAAATGAAAAGGAGTTCACACAAAGCAAGGCGTTTTCAAGGAACTATTTGCATTTAACTATTACTGGGGCGAGGCACGTTTTCGTCAAACTGGATCGTCTGTTGTTTTTTGGCGTCTTTTACATTCAGAAGACTGTCCTAACTTCTGCATACCAAGGCATCCACTATTTACTCATACCAATACGGTGTAAAAATCTCAGATTGGATTTGGTGTCATAAAGCGACTCCGACAACGAAGTGGTTATGTTTGAATGTGGCTATTGCGGTTAATTAGAAATATCTCTAAAACCTTCTACAAACAACATGAGTAATCGTCTTCAAACTCTTAAATTGTACGTCACCCTGTGAACTTGTTAATTTTTATTATTTGTTTTCTATTTATTGTCCTCGAAATTTCGTTTTGGGGAAATGGTGGAAAAGCCAACATAGTTTGAACATTGCACAAGGGGCGCTGGAAGCGTTTTGAAGTTGGAGGGAATGGTCATACAAGGGCATCCACCCAATGCTCTATATAAGTAGTGGCCCATGTGCCTCAATGGAATGGCCGGAACATAGAACACAAACCTATGTTAGGGACTCACGGACTTCTACACTGGGTAAAATACACACTGGGTTGCACATTTAACTCGTTAAATACGGAGGCAAAAATGTTCAGTTTTCTCGACTTTAACGTTTTATCAAAATATTTTTCATCAAATCTAGTCATGGCTGCTATGAAGCAGCCATGACTAGATTTGATGCAAAATCCATCTAAATTTAACCCAAGAAATCAATGGTCAAAACGTCCATTCAATTTTCGGGTGACGAATTTGGTTAAATGTGCCCAAATTATACTAATTTCAGTGGCAAGAGTTTCATATCCTGGGCAGGAATATCTGACAGCGGCATGCAATGAGTCAAAGGCTGTAGTAAATACAAATCAAACGAAATCTTCGGTCACATCTTAAAGAGTAAACTATTTCTGGATAACAGATGGGGCATGTCCCCTGTTCCCTGTCCCCTGCCCCCCCCCCCCTCCCCGGTTCCTACGCCCCTGATTGCACGCAAGATGGAAGAATGGTAAATGTAAACAAGTATTATTTTTATCGATGGAGACTTCGATGTTTTTGTCTTATTTTCAAAGTTATAGCTTTGGTGATGAGATCTTCTTTGGAATGAGAACAACTATTTTTTTGCATTTTGTCAGAGATGGGAGCAATATCTCTGTGCATCAGTGCATATACTGAAATGGATAATATGCCTCAGGGTTCGTTTTTCTCTTTTTTTTTTTTTTTTGTTTGTTGATAAAGCCAACAAATTGCAAACAAAAATGTGTTGTTATGTTCCAATATCTCAGTTGGCTTAAATTCCTCGTTTCGATCTACGGTTGATGCTTGAGAACGAGTATAGTCACTATACGGGTGAATTTGATGTTGTCGTGTGTTACTTACCCTCTTTGACCATGCCAACAACCAAGCATTTCTGAAACCGACAGAACTGGCATCGATTCCGCCGCCGTTTATCTACTGGACAGCTTTTATCCGCCAGGCACACATACTTGGCGTTCTTCTGAACCGTTCTCTGCAAAATAAAGGATCCGGTGTTAAAACTTATGTTTTAGAAATAACAGGAGGAACGTATTAGTGGGCTTGGACAATTCCAAGTAAGCCAGTAGGTTTGTGGTCCGGTAGACCGACAAGGAACCGTAAATAAAATGGATGTCATAATTGCCCAAAATGGGGGAATCCATAATAATGTAATCCTACTGTCTAAGAGCTGTGGGATAACATTATTACTTGCTGTCCCTACAAAAGCTTATGTCCCTACTAGAGCTCATCCAAATGAGGTGCTATAAGGTCTGTTTTGGAAGAAAGATATGAACATTTGTACAGGCCGGAAAATTAAGAGCGTACATCGCAATCCGTTAAAATATTTTGCTATATAATATGCTGGTAACCTATAGATAAAAAAGACTTGTCATGTTTTTTCCATCTTCTCTGTTTTTACAACGCCAGCCATGATGTGTATGTTTTAACCCTTTACCTAACATGGAAAGCAGACGACACTTGCAAAAAAAAAATTCTTGAATAACTAATTTTTTTCATTTTTTGTCTCAAAACATAGGTTATGACCCCTAGTTGGAACGAGCTCGACGAGCTCGTTCCATCGAGGGGTCATAACCTATGTTTTTGAGACAAAAAATGAAAATATAATGAAAATTAATTGGCGATTTTTGAGAATAGTGCTGGCCGGTTTTTGCCGTTACGTTGGGTAAAGGATTAACAGAAATTCTTCGAAAATGAATAGCACCAACTAACGCTCGATCTCGCTTTGGTGAGATCGCGCGTTAGTTGGTGCTATTTATTGGGCGGAAATTGTGTTAAGATGTAAACGGATGTCACTCAATTCAAATGTGGATACTTTGGGCAACACTGTCAAAACATTTGGAATCGGGAATTTAATTTATGTTGTATTATTTTGTCGTAAACTGTAGTGAGTTCGCATATTTTACGGTGGACGTAATCCACACGTAACCTGAACTATCGTTTTCGGGTTATTTCCAGGCCTGCTTGTTGTTATTCAAGAAAATGTTTTGCAAACAATATGTTAGAAACACAATAGAAAGTAGTTCTACTTCTGGGAGATGAATGGTTAAAAAATACAGAATCGCACGAGTAAATATTGTTGCAGGAATATCCATTTCAAAGGTAATATTCGAAAGTCTTAGCTTACCCTCTGCAAATAGTGGAGGACTGATGGGACACCAAATACTCCCTTTCTCGGCCATTTGGACTATGCATACTGCAAGTCTTTAAACCACTTTTGCGATATAGTAGAATTTAACTTTAACCCTTTAACACAACGCAGACGATATCAAAATTCATTATTTTAAAAAATTATTTTTCACATTTTTCAAAATATTTCTCCAACAAAACCATGTCGAGTGACCACCTCATTGGAATGATCTCGACGAGATCGTTCCAATGAGGAGTCACATGATTAATTTATTGGTGTTTAAGGTCACGGAGTCACATGATATGGTTTTGTTTAAATTTTCGGAAAAGTGTTTTTTTTCAACTGATGAATATGTATATCACGCGGTGTGGTGCCGTCGATTCGTTAGATAAAGGGTTAAAAGATTCGTAAAAGTGGAAAACACCGTTATATTCTTGAAATATCACTGTGAAAAGAGCTCTAAATTCTTTATGCCCATGCCTCCATAAACGTCTTATTGCATTGTGACATTTGGACCTTAAAATTTGTCCGGATTCGTGAGAATCGGTTTTGATTCTCGCGAACTTCTTCCGCGAGAATCTATTTTCGGTTCTTTACCTGGTCGAGTGTTAGAAGCCACTATCAGGGCTTTTAAAAATGAGGGTGCCAGAGCAAAAGCCAATATTTTCCTTGTTCATGTTTCACATTCCGTCAAATGCAAATAATATTTTGTTTCATAAAAGTGTTCTATTTCAAATTATTGGAGAGTGCCTGTGGGCACTCTCCAATAATTTCTAATAAAACAAATTTTGAATAACAAATTGAGACCACCAAAAATAATATAGGCCTCAACCATTTAATAATTTAATATTGGAGAGTAATATGTTACTCTTCTGAGTACAGCCAGTAGATATTCCATAATGAATAGTGAAAAACAAATTTCATTCTGGTATATTTACCAGAGTTTACACCTAAAGAGCCTTGTTTCAATTGCGGTAGTTTCCATGCCTTACATGGACATGTGGGGCACCTGCTTCATGGTGGTCCTGTTAGTGGACGTTTAAGAACCTTGGCAGTCAAGGTTCCACTAGACATCACTGCTAAAGCAAAGTGTATAACCTCATTATGGGGAAACAGAAACTAAGTAGAATTCTTCAGGACTTAGAGAACACTTTTAGAATCTATGACAAAAATCAAATGAACAGTTCACAAGAATCAAAGCTCATTCTCTTGTTTTCCTCACTGGGATCGATTCTTATGCTCGTATGAATTTTAAGCCTCCTCATTCAATTCTTTTAGTCATATTTACCCTCTCACTGTGGAAGCAAAATGTTTCAGCATGAATGAAAATCTGGGAATCGTTAAGGCAGACGTCGCAAATAAAAACAAATCGATGAAAACGATCAACAATAATTTAAGCCTAGCGGAATTCCATAAGTTTTGGACATATTAGAGGTATTGCCCTGAATAAACGTTCTTTGGACTATCCGATAACACAGACAACTGTGACAGACTGTACGTTGAATTTTAACCATTTAACCAATAATCAATGCAATCTACCCAATGATATTGTAAATGCCTCCCAACAACTGTTCACTTTATTTTTTAGAGGTAGTAGGCTTATACGACACATTCCCACTCTGAAGCGCAAGTTTCTCCCATTGCGACTGATGGCCTTGGTTCGGAAGGAAAATATAAATATATCTTTAAACGTTTAATTTACAAATTCAGCAGAATAAAAAAAAAATCATTTAAAAAAACCCAACGAAACCATATCACGTGACCCTTCATTGGAACGAGCTTGTCGTGATCGTTTCAATGAGGGCGTCACATGATATGGTTTTGTTGGGTTTTTTTTCTCAAAAACATAGCTAAAGATCCCACACTGGCACGACCTAACGTGCTCTTTCCAATAAGGAGTCAGAAGCTATGTTTATGAGACACAAACATAAAAAATGATTTTTTGTGAACAACGATGTCTGGTTTTGGCCGTTATGTCTGGAATAAGATTAAAAATGAACTTCGGGACTATCGTTTTTAAATCCTCGTTATTTATTTATTGGATTTAATGACACTTTCAACGGCCAGGATCACCTTGTGTCGGACAGTTTTGCGGGTGGAGGAAGCCGAAGTGCCCGTAGAGAAGCACCGAGCAACAGAGAGCAACTGTCAAACTTCCCAACGTACTAACTCCACGCAAGCAGGGTTAGCATTGGTTGAAGACAGGTGCACCATCGACGTGCAGTACGTCTTAGTGCACAGTAAATTTTCTGTCTGGAGTCCAATGCCGTAACCATTGAGTCACTGCGCTCCCTAAATGCTCGTTGGTAAACAAATGAAGAAGAATTTGTTGCGATGCGGTCTCCAGCCTTCTCGATTTTGAATGAGTTTTTGACATTTTGTGTCACGAACTTGTGTATCACCCCGTTTATGATAACAAAAACATTTTAACGACAACAGCGTCGGTATAAAACTAACAAGGCTATAAAATACGTGCTTACCTTGAAAAATCCTTTACATCCCTCACACGTCCTCACGCCGTAATGTTGGCAGGCGGCGTTATCACCACACACTGCACAGAGCTGGGTTTCCTTCTGTGGTTGCTCACGCGGCGAAGTAGACCGAGTGGAAGATGGCGTGGGGGGAGTATTCGGCGACTGGAGGTGATATTTTGGCAGTTCAAGACTGAAAGAAAATGATACGTAGCATTATGGAACTTTTTCTGTATTTTTCGACAAACGGTATTGACTTAAAAGTCAACTGGTGCTGTTCTGTTTTAAATAGATCCCATCTTGAGTATTTACTTGTTAGGACCATACATCTAGTATTCACGATAACAGATATATTTAGAGGTTGTTTCTTGGTTCGGTTCATATCGGCCAAGATATCAGCCCGAGGTACATTCATATCAGCCTAAGACAGAATGTCAGAGGCTGATGTGAAGTTACCGAAGGATGGCTAATATCTCTGCCGATATGAAACTAACCAAGTAATAACGTCTTTTTTAGTAAACCAAAAAATAATTACAATATGTTCTCAGAACTTTTAGTTTTCTGACTGTGTTATTGTTTTTCACTCTTAATATAAAGTCTGAATTTTCACCTTCTAGTTCAGCTATCTGAATGTCTGAGCTTTCCTGCTGGGGAAGCTGCGACGTTCGGGCATCTGAACTACCTTTTCCCCCAGTTGGACGAATCGCATCATACGACTCTAAATCTTTGTTTGCGTTGATTTTCTATCAAACCTCTTCTTTCTTCTCTGTATCCACCTAATCCTACACTGTGAAACTCTTACAAAATTACCAACTCATTTGAAGGGTCCAAGCCACTAACCGTCTTTTCATACAGCACTCCCTTTACATACCGTAGGTAAAAAAGGGAAAAGAACATTTTTGCCATTAATTTCAATCTGTTCATTTTTTTCAGTCAGTAAAATATTTTTTTAACGAAAGGCAAATATATATACCTCTCTTCTGCCCAAAACCACACAAATAACTATTTAACAATGACGCTCTACAGTGGACGCGCCATGTATTTAACAAGGCATTATAATACAATAGATTGAATAGAACGTTGTCGAAAACAGTTTGTTAAAATTTGGCACAAATGCACAAAACATGTAAAAAGAGCGATGTTAAAGAGGAACAAGATGTGGAGAGACAACGTTTGGTTTGCGTCTTTACTGGGCGTTCTAGTTCTTTGGTTTCCCTTTTGCGCAACACAACGAGGAGGGTTAAAGACAGAATATATGACATCACGTTGTTTTTATATAAGCAAAATCCACATCAATTCTATATTCTTAACCCTTTGAACCTTAGAGGCCGCTTTTCCGGCCAAGGAATAACTTCATTAAATTTGATGGCTTCAAAGCGAATATGTGGAGTAGACCAATCAATATTTTCAACGTGTTGCCCCAGGGCAGCACGTTGAAAATATTAATTGGTCTGCCCCCAAATAATGAATATGGACTATTCCATTTGCTGCTATTGAACTGACATGGAAGATACCACCAGTGTTCAAAGGGTTAATGTAGATTGGATTGTGAGAACTGAAACAATGAAAACTCGTATTGGTGCTATCAGAATTTTCAACAGAACCAAAATGCTGCAATAAGATACATTTAAAAGGGTAAAGTACAGAGTGAAATGTATGTATATATATTTATTTATTTATGAGCCGATGAATAAATAAACATATATATATATATTTTTTCAGATAGTCACCGAAAAGCTTGACCATCTTCAGTGATTTGCTTAAAACTACAACAGAAACTAGTTCAATACCACCGCAATGAATTCTTTCTACTTATCCTTCTGAATACATATGCTGCGGGGGGTATTTTGCATTTTATATACTGTTTTGTCCGCTTCTACTGACCGACGGCTGAGGACCAGGGACCACTGACAGAAACACAGTACAATTTGAAGAAGGCAGCATAAATTGGTGGTAGGACGTTTACCACAACTCTTCTTAAACACTATTTTAACGCTTAATTACGCTTTTTATTATAAGTATGTCTCATTACCCTTAACCTTTCAAAGCCATGACAATTTTTCAAACATTTTTGTTACAGTATATATATATATTTATTATTTATTTATTGGAGTTTAACGACACTTTCGACAACCAGGTTCGCCTCTTATCGGACAGTTGTACGGGTGGAGGAAGCCGGAATACCCGGGGAGAACGACCGGGCAACGGCGAACAACTGTCAGACTCCCCAACGTACTAACTCCACACAAGCGGGGTTAGCATTGGTTGAAGACACATGCACCATCGACGTGCAGCACGTGTTAGTACACGGCGCCACCGTGCCCCCAAGGACACAACGAAGTTACCCCTGGTTGGGATCGAACCGTGGCCCTTTCTGTATAACCCTTTACCTAACGTAACGGCCAAAACCGGCCAGCGCTATTCTCAAAAATCGCCAATTAATTTTCATTATTTTTTTCATTTTTTGTCTCAAAAACATAGGTTATGACCCCTCGTTGGAACGAGCTCGTCGAGCTCGTTCCAACGAGGGGTCATAACCTATGTTTTTGAGACAAAAAATGAAAAAAATTAGTTATTCAAGAATATTTTTGCAAGTGTCGTCTGCTTTTTTTGCAGGTTTCGTCAGGGTTAAAGTCCAATACCGTAACCACTGAGCCACAGCGCTCCCACTATATATACAGGAAGCCAAAATGTATCTGGAAAAGGATGCTATTGCACTTGGAATGTACCTTGCAAGTTTTACCCAAAGACTGACTGTATGTTGGTGCATCTGTTCCAAGGTACAAAAAAAAAAAATAGTCAAGTCCGAAATCGGCTCCTAGTGGTCAACTCTATGGAATAGTCGCATCCACCCTTGTAATTTACAAATTGAGCATTTGAAAAAAATAATAAAATTTTAAAAATTTCCGCCGGACTACTATTCCTAGAAATGTTAGACCTAGGACTATAATTCCGCGTCACACCGGAACCCAGTAATGTTGAAAACGTAAAGCAAACAAACATGAATGCACCATTAAAAAATTGCAATTTTCGTTTTTTTCTGGAAGAATCCCAAATACACAGTTTTCAATCAAAATTGTTTCCCTCGAGAAAATAACAAAATAGAAATCCTTTACTTAACACGGCTAGAAAACGACACTTCGAATTTTATTTCCAAAATAAGGCCCAACTTTATGAAATTATCTTCTTTGGGGAGAGACAGGTGGCTTACAGAAACACAGAGTGTAACACCACATTCGGACGAGCACTGCGAGGTCGTTCCAGTGAGGGGTCATTAGTCATGTTGGAAGTAAATATCGAAGAACAAAAACCCTGCACCTTCCTCAGTCAAGATAGTCACAGATATGCGTCACAGAACGCTAACCTTAACCTATGGCGTTCGGTGACAAGTCACAAAGTAGACTAGCGATACACCACATTAAGTCCAATCAAAGTCCATGTTTACATCACTGCCCCGGTCAACATAAGGGAATAAATATGTCTTGTTTTCAAACTTAGGATCTGCCACGGAATACATGAAATAAAAATGATCTATTGTGTTTTTTTTTTTATTTGTTGGTGACATAATAAAGCATATTCATTTTAGAGTGAACTGTGCGGAATGAGGGCGACGTATCACGTCCAAGTGAAGCGGTCACATCGGCAGATCACACGAGACACATGGTTGTCAAGTTTGATTTGCTTATTTGACTTCGTCTAAGAAACAATACACATCACTTGGATCAAAACACTATAATTTTATTTAGTTAGATAATCAGACCTGCTTTTCTAGAAAATGGAGGAGGGCGAGAGCTTTCTCGCCTCGATGAACCCAGGCGAGCCTTTAGTTGTCCTAAACTTTGAAGTCATGTTATTCTGATTACACTGCTGTGTGGCCGCCTTTGAACATTGTAAGTAGTCAGCGGAACATAAAAAATTATCAAGATTTATGGTCTCAAAGTTGTGTTTAGCGAAGTGTCAGGCAGACGACACTTGACTAGAAACAATCACTGAAGAGAGAACATACATTTTTTTCATCCTCATCACTATCATTACTAGCATCGTACAATCATGGAGGTAAGTAGACTATACATGAAGCTCCTGGGTGTTGACAATCTGAGAACTGTCAAATTTTAGCAGACTGTGCTGTACAGGCAAACCACAATGGGGGCGCGCAATATATTTTCTAATGAAAATAATGTCGGGCTAACGATGGTGTGCTGGAGCAATCACGGAAAGTAGGCTTGGATAATACAGTAATTAATTTAAAATACTACAAAAACATTATTAGTTCAATTAAATTCAGAAAAAACCCTCCCCAGATTAGGAGTAAAATAAAATTTGCTTCCACAAACTCTGCAGAAATTGTCACGCTGTAAACAGCCATCTAAATGAAACAACTGAAAGCGTGAGATATTATAAGGGACCAAATAACAATTCAGCATTTGGCCTCTGATTGTTAAAAAAATGTGATATTCCAATTTTCTGTTTTATCGGGCGTGATGCACACCAGTCGTAACAACGCATCTATATTATTTTTAATTCCTTTGCCATCTGGTGGCGTAATCGATTCCTTCAGAACTGTAAAACTGCATCCAATCCAGGAGCAGTAAAATCCTAAATGCTAAAGTTAAACACTTTTGTTGAAACAAAAAGATGGTTTAAACTATCTCTGGTTTAGAGAACAGGCTACCTTGAAAGGGCACATGCGAAGTGTGTTGAAAGTCGCTGTTCAAAGACTTGATCCCATAAACAAATCTTTTCCTCACTTTTTTGGTGTCATCCTGATATCTCCATCTAATATTCGTCTCCTAAGTTGGACTTGATCCAATCAAGGGACGAGATTATATTATGTATTCGCAAATCGAACTCAGTATTCGATCTATTACAATTTTATCGGGCCTTCAGTCCTTACGAGTGATCTAAACCAAAGGAAGACCGGATTGAAAGGTGGACTGGGAATGAGTCTCTCTCAAACTTCCTTTATGCCTTCGTCATAAAAAAGTCAACTAATGGTTTCAAGTCTGTGAATTTTCAGCTTCCTCCGCAAGTCTGAAGATCGCGTAATTTGTTTGTATTTCCGTATGTGCAGCACGAGTGGAAATATGAAATACTTGGAAGTTATTACTTGGTTAGTTCCATATCGGTCAAGATGTGAGCCCGAGGTAATTTTATATCAACCTACGAAAGAGGTAGAAGGCTTGATGTGAAGTTCCCGGACTGCAGGGTTAAATTTATTCTGAGGCGCAGAGGAAAAGCAAAATGGGTTTCTCATTTTTAACCCTTTACCCAACGTAACGGCCAAAACCGGCCAGCACTAATCTCAAAAATCGCCAATTAATTTTCATCATTTTTTGTCTCAAAAATATAGGTTACGACCCCTCATTGGAAAGATCTCGTCGAGATCGTTCCAATGAGGGGTCATAATCAATGTTTTTGAGACAAAAAATGAAAGAAATTAGATATTTAAGAAATTTTTTTTGCAAGTGTCGTCTGCTTTTCATGTTAGGTAAAGGGTTAACCAACTGTATTCTATGGAACAATACGATTCACAAACACTGGATTGAAAGAGTTAAGAGCTAGGAAAAAACACTTACCCGTCTGATGACCTTGGCAATGTCAGAGATGGCCGTCTGGAATAACTCTGGTGCTGTCCGTGAATGCTCAGTTCACTCCGACACGTGTACATTGCACTAGAAACATTTGATGGGAAGGCAAAATTAGGGTCTATATTTGAAACTCCCTGACCGTCAAAGTAGCCAGCGTATGGTCCATATCCTAAACTGTCTCTTTGATATAGAGGAGAATTTTCCTGAAAACCCTGTTGGAACACATTATGTTTTTGATCCAGACCCGAGTAAGCAGTCTGATTGTGTTGATAAAGTTCTTGGTTACTGTCATACACAGACTGTTTTGGAAAATACCGTTGCTGATAGAAGTCACTGTCTTGCACGGAAAAGTTTGGATAAGACTCAAACATAGCACTGTGAGTTTCGGAAAGTTTTTCGGGCTCCGACGTTTGAATATGATCGGAAAACAGTCCGTAAGTGTTTTTAGCACCGTCCTTTTCGAACAGAAAAGTCCCTTCGATACTGTAGTTGTCTCCACTGAATGTCTGATTAGAAGAATGGTTGTTCTGATAGGATGACACGGATGCTTGAGGTGTATCAAAGCCACTCTGGATGGACTCCGTTGACAAATCGTCTGCGGAAAACGTCTGGTCCGTGTGGAGATCGTGCATGGAGAACCCTGCCGGAAAGACACTGACGTTTGCCGAGGCGGTCATTTGGCTTGACGGATGAGTAAACGTGGCACCACTGAAGTGGTCACTTCCACCACCGCAAAACGTCGGCTGTGGTTGAAGAAGAAGCATATTGCTATCTGTTGGTGTCACTTTTCTAGGCGACAAGGGTGTAGCTCTGGTGGATATAGAAGGGACGGTGTCGTACTGCTGTGTAGAACTTACAGAAGTCTCAAGACTGCCAATTTCAGGCTGTGAAACTGGAAAAAAAGAAAAGATCAAGATACTGGCAAGAATTAACCCTTTACCCAACGTAACGGCCAAAACCGGCCAGCGCTATTCACAAAAATCGTCAATTAATTTTCATTATTTTTTCATTTTTTGTCTCAAAAACATAGGTTATGATCCCTCATTGGAACGAACTCGACGAGCTCGTTCCAATGAGGGGTCATAACCTATGTTTTTGAGACAAAAAATGAAAAAAATTAGTTATTCAAGAATTATTTTTGCAAGTGTCGTCTGCTTTTCATGTTCGGTAAAGGGTTAAGTACCAATTTTGAAAGAATACGTTCAAATAGCTTAAGAACAAATGCTAAGTAAGATATGAACAAGTTATCTTCTACCTTCTCATTTAGCACTGTTAAACAAGATATTATAGAATAAATGTTTATATGTGATGTACAGTGCAGCCGTCGTGGACCTGTCACTTTCCACGGGTGGGCAGTGTTTCCATGGACGCAATAATATCAGGAATAATCACCAAAAATTTAATAAATGAAGCACCGGGTATAACCCGGTGCTTCATTAATTAAAATTTTGCAGATGATGATGTTTATTACCTGATAAACGCGTGCGTGGACATCACTGCCCACGTGTGGAGTACGACCACTCCACGGCGACTGTACTGAATGTATTAAGGCCAAAAATGTGTATAAATGTGGGGAATTCAGTGATGTCAGGGGTAATTCTTTGACAGATTACACGATTTTTTATTCAATTAACAGGAGTTTACTCTATATAACCTATAAGCAATCAACAGGTCAAATTTGTTCTGAAAGTATGGTAAATGGTTTGGTGTTTTAAGGTACATACAATTTACATGATTATTCAATTAAGTAGGCTCCATTGTATCAGCAAATATAAGCGAATTTTGTGGCGTTAAGTCACTTAATATCCTTTTAGTGCGGTTCGGTCTATGTCTTCTACTTAAGCCAAATTTCACTCGAAGGCTTCGGATTGGAAGATTGTTGGAGTAGAAGAAAGAGACTGGCTGATGCCAACACCATGACATGCACACCAAATAATTAGACACCAGCGGGGATCAGTGTTGTTACTGACGTATGTTTATATAATACGTAGCGAGATGCGAAAGTACATGGCAGGCTATTTCAAAAATCCTACAACGGCTGAAAAGTAGATCTGAACGACAAAAATGTGACGAAAATATAGCTTGGTAGAATTCATATATTTCACTGCCTTCGTCTTATTTTGCCAATTCGAGTCTAATGAAAAGATGGCGTTCTAAATCGAATTCGCTGCACGGTTCTAAAGTGACTCGAGCTTCGAAACTACTCAGAACCACGAAACTTAAAAAACAGATACATTTACCCAACAGCCGAACACAATTGGTCTCATTCGAAAACAACAGACCCTTTTCTGAACTTTTGACGGTATCTCACCGTTATTTCGCGGATTATACATGACATAATTCCCCTTCCACAAGATGAATGACGGAGGAATACTTGTTCCAAATTACATGACCTTTCCAGTATGATTTTTTTTCTGTTCCAAAACATTCTGTCCTATCTCTCCCAAGAAAGCCCTCTGCTGTTGAAAAAATACAACAAAGAAGCCAAAACCGGGATGGGGAGACAGACACAGTAATAGTGACGAATATGTTTACTCGAAGCGAGTAGCATAATAGACGAATAATCAAGGAAAATTACGAACAATTTTTGGATACAAATCAATGCATTTTAATATGTACTGATCTATAGTTGAAATTCACCAGAAAGTGCATCCACAGTCAATTTGTTTTACCCCATTATCGATATATATATATATTGACAAATTTACCCACAGTAGTGGATGTATTTTCGAAATCTTCTTAACTGGCTGAGCGCTGGAAGCCCATTTTTGGGCTTTATCCTGAACTGTGGGTACAACAGCTTAAAAACTTCATATTCTGTAGGTGTGCTTCAATTAATTTTGATTTTATATTATTTAGTCTAATTTGCCCTGTTACAATTTATGGGAGAGTGCCTATGAGCACTCTCCCATAAATTGTAACAAGGCAATAACATGTGAACAAAATTTTGACAACCAAAAAAACTCAGCACCCTACCAGTTAAACAGTAAATACTGTTCGATAAAGTTTAGTTAAAATTTATTTACATGGGATATTTATGCTGGAATCAAAAAACTTCAAACAGAAACTTTTGTGGAAAGAAATGTAGAAACTATTGCCATACCCGGCTACTCACCATCTACAATGGCCGTATATTATCATTCTCTGAATCCATTACCTATTTAGCTTTATTATTTCTTAGAAAGTGGGGGGAAAATATTGATAGTACGACATTAGTGTGTGGAAGGTTAATATCTGCTTTAACCCTTTACCTAACCTGAAAAGCAGACGATACTTGCAAAAATAATTCTTGAATAACTATTTTTTTTCATTTTTTGTCTCAAAAACATAGGTTATGACCCCTCGTTGGAACGAGCTCGACGAGCTCGTTCCAACGAGGGGTCATAACCTATGCTTTTGAGACAAAAAATGAAAAAAATAATGAAAATTAATTGGCGATTTTTGAGAATCGCGCTGGCCGGTTTTGGCCGTTACGTTAGGTAAAGGGTTAAAAATGAACAGAATGGTCCAAGTTATATACGGTCAAGAAGTTTTGTTTTAGAGTTATTCTTTAGTTCTGCCCCAAAACAAGTCGAAGACGAGTCATGCATGTTTTAGATTTTTCCTGAACAATTACAAATTTATTTTTCTTGCTTCGAAAACATCGTTCTAATGATCCTTTCTCTAGAACAAGCCTGACTTCATTTTTTTTTTTTTTAAAACTAGGGTATGATCTCCTCGTTGGCACGAACTCGATGGCTCGTTCCAATGAGAGGGATCATGGGCTATGTTTTGGGTGTAAAGCATTGTTTGAATAAGGTAAGGCAGCTTTCATGGGCACCGTTCAATTTGCTGTACATACTATTAGCAAAACGCTCTGAATGTGATCTGGTTGGGATCTTTCACGCCAGTTCAGTGTCATCAATTGGAAGAGTCTAAAATCGTTACTTGGGGGAAGACCAATCAACGTTGGAAATCTTGATTGGTCTGTCACACAAATTTACTGAGCAACTATCTACTTTATGAATTCAGGCCGCACCACGAGCCTTGGCCGGAAAGTGGGCCTTCGGGTTCAAAGAGTTAATATAGAATATTGTGATTATTTGCCGATCACTTCTATTTGTCTTACGTGCTATAAACCTTTTCAATCCTGGTGTTTCGTTCAATTTCCCATATTTCTACCATCTCAAAGTCAGTCAGAACTGAAGAAAGGGTTATTCATTCTGTGTTGAATTTCAAGTGATGATCTTTACAGAAAGAACGCATTTTTGTCATCGAAATATCGTTATCTAAATATTGCTGTAGCATTCCAGGTGGCCTTGTTGGACTCAAGGGACGAAATCTTAGCTTAATTCAGTAAACGGGGATTCATACACTTTTTGAGAATCAAATTCCGTGACTTTTCCATGACTTTTCCACAACTTTCTAGCTAATTTCCATGACATTTCCCTAATTATTATGACCATCACGTTTTCTTTTTTAGGGATTTTAAGCATGATTTTTTTTTTTTTGGGGGGGGGGGGGGGGGGTCGCGTACGGCATCGTTATCACGACGAATTTCCATGACTACAGCAAAAATACAAACTTTTTCCAAAATGTCCAGGTCTGAAAAAATATTTTTTGTTTTCCATGACTTTTCCAAGATTCCATGACCCGGAACGAGCCCTGAAATTTACTGTGAATGCAAAACGAACATTATCGAGGTGGACCAAATAGAAGTCTAAAAATAACGGTGGTTTATGAAACAGTCTAATTTATTTATTTATTTATTTATGTTTAAGGTCACATAATTATGCACAATGGCTAATCATGACCGTGACAGTTTTACGGGTGGAGGAAGCCGGAGTACCCGGAGAGAACCACCGAGCAACGACGAGCAGCTGCCAGCTCCCCAACATCGTAACTCCGCACTGCAGCACAGGCAGGGTTAGATTGGTTGAAGACATGCGTACCATCGACGTGCAGTACGCCTTAGTACACGGCGTCATCGTGCCCCCACGCGAGCAATGGAGATGAAGTGTCTTGCCCAAGGACACAACGCGGTTGCCGCAGGTGGGATTCGAACCGAGGACCTCTCGGCCTGCAGCCTGCACCTCTACCTACTGAGCCACCGCGCTCCCATGAAACAGTCTGAAAAAACAACAAATTCATAGGTTTGTTGAATTACCACTATAACAGTTAATTGTCAAGGGGACACATAGTGTTAACCCTTTACCCAACGTAACGGCCAAAACCGGCCAGCGCTATTCTCAAAAATCGCCAATTAATTTTCAAAATATTTTCATTTTTTGTCTCAAAAACATAGGTTATGACCCCTCGTTGGAACGAGCTCGTCGAGCTCGTTCCAACGAGGGGTCATAACCTATGTTTTTGAGACAAAAAATGAAAAAATTTAGTTATTCAAGAATTTTTTTTGCAAGTGTCGTCTGCTTTTCATGTTAGGTAAAGGGTTAACACCGTTGATGTTGTCTTAAATATGTACGATTAGTGGTTTTTTAACCCTTTACCCAACGTAACGCCCAAAACCGGCCAGTGCTATTCACAAAAATCACCGTTCAATTTTCATTATTTTTTTCATTTTTTTCCCCCAAAACATAGCTTATGACCCCTCATTCGTACGAGCTCGTTGAGTTCGTTGCACTGAGTGGTCATAAGCTATGTTTTTGACTCAAAAAATTAAAAAATGAGTCATTCAAGAATTTTGTTTGCAAGTGTCTTTTCGTGTTGGGTAAAGGGTTAAATATTTGTCTGATAGTATATATCACAAATGTAGCCAAATCCATTAATGCCTTATTTGAATAACCCCATGTGACGTCATTATTGGTGTTCCGATGGTTGCCGTGGTAGAGCAAGTAAGTGTTCATGTTGTGACGTCACTGTAATAATGACGCGTTTTGTTCATCAACATGCGCAGGACGTTTTGGTTGAGTGTCGCGGCACTAATTTAATCTGGTGGTGATGGTGGTCACCACATTTTACTTCAGGGTAGCATATGGTTAGGTCGTAAGGCTCTTGCAATGATCGCGTAATATAAAGGTATGTTCGGTATACTAGTGAGCTTGTTTTGGCCAGCAAGTAGAAGTGTGATGGTAATCGTTCAAAATAGCATTTTACCTATCCAAAATAGCCTTTCACCCAAAAATTACCATTTTATTATGTTCTCTTTTTCTTTTTTAGCACCAGCACATAACGTATAATCCCTCGTTGGAACAAGCTCGTTCCAATAAAGGGACTCATAAGCTACGTTTTGGAGACAAAATAATGACATATTTAGTTACTCAAGTGATATTTTTGCAAGTGTCATCTTCGGGTCATGCTGAGTAGGCTAAAGGGTTTAACAATGTATAAAATGGCGATGGGTATAATAAAATATAAAAGGTATACTTGCTCTTACCCTGACTGTTTCTAAACACTTTATTTATTAGAGTACCGAAGTGCAAATAAGCAAGTAGTAATTGGAACTTGCTATTTGTAGAATGAGTTTCCAAATCACTCACAAAATGGCACTGACGACAATTAACAGAAATGTTGATTGTTTAATGACACACCCCATCGCAAGGGTTAATCGATTCGAAAAATTTACGAGTAGAGGAAAACAAAGTGTCGTGAGAAACCACCAGCTAGCGGCTAACAGCTCTACCAGAAATAAAGTATTTATTCCCTGTTTACTGTCAAGATTCAATTGTATCATGGTGACATATGGAAACGTTTCTGTTATATAGCACGGTTGTTCGACGGGAAAACTAAAGTTTCGACATTACTAAAACAAAAGACCGTCAAGACAGTTATAATAAATGGTTTACTCCAGAGACCGGGGACATCCCCCAAAGCCCGTGGGCTGAACGCTGCTAGGTTCAAGAACAGCAAAGACTCGATAATTCTGACGAAAGTACTGGTATCAGAGTTAGATGAAATTATTGAGTATTTCATATTGAAAATAAAGAGAATCAAGTTTTTATGCATATAATCCATCTAAACTGTTACTTTGAATCAGTTGAGTTCACCTTAACCCCCTGCACACTAATGTCAAAATACCAAAATTTCAAGTATCCATTATTCCCATAATGCAACTAGAAATTAAATCAATTCAGTCTTGTTTGACAGAGCTCAATGAGCTCTGTCAAACAAGACTAAATTGATTAAATTTCTAGTTGCATCATGGGAAAAATTAGCAGTCTGAAATTTTGAGATTTTTACATCAGTGTGCAGGGGTTAAAGAAACCTGAGTAAACGGTTTTTCGAAACATATTTGGAAGGTGCGTTGAGCTGGTCTGATATTTAACTAAAAAAACGTCACGATTAGCCATTGTGCAGAAATATGTGACCTTAAAAAAGCGACATCAAAAAACCACAGTCACTCGAGTCATTTAAGAGACACTTGAAAACACACCTGTACAAACTGGCTTATTACTGACCTGCTTGTATTATATGAAATGCACCTTTAGTTTTGTGTGAAGCCTGTGAGCACTTATGTGGATACTCGGCTCTAAACCATATTATTATTATTATTATTATTATTATTAAACATCAGTAAATAAATAAATAAATAAATAAATAAATAAATAAATAAATAAATAAATAAATAAATTCAACTACCCTAAGGACATCCCTACGAGGATAATTCTTCTTAAAATCAACCACACAAACATAAATATAAAGCTTAAGCGGGCAGACAAAAATTAATGTTGGTATTGTTTTGTGGTAGATGAGAGTCAATTTTCACATTCAACATATCGTCCATTGAAAGAGCATAAAGGTGCCAACTGCAATGCTCAAACATTGCAGTTGGTACATTTTTGCTTTCAAGGAACGATGTAATTTACGCGAGTCAGTAAATTGTATGTCCCGATAGACTTTTTACCGAGCAAAGGCAAGTTTATGCTCGTTAATCATAGACAGTTGAATTAAGGTGCATCGAATGTTAACTTACAAAAGGCTCCTAAGCTTTTTGTATTACAGAATCAGAAGCATGTTGTATCACGAGAGAAAGGCCGTCACAATCCGATCTGTGTTGGAAAAGTAACTTGAGCTGAGATATCAATGACCAACTATTTTTTTTATCGCTGAGGCACGTGTACCTCATGCAAGTACAATTTTTCGAAAGAGCAAGCGGAATATTCATGTCGGGCTGAAACAGTGGATTGTCCAAGACAGAAAAAAATCACGTACCTGAGTGCGCGGCACGCGCATCGTGAAATCTGTATGCAATGAATGACATGAGAAAATCCGTTGTAATAAAATTATTCAGATTCAGGGATTCATAAAAGAATTTTAAATAAATCCATTGTCAATATGTTGATTATTAACATGTAGTGTAGTAGGCGGAACTTAACACAAACTAAGTTACCAAATTAACTGACGAATAAAAACACCCAATCAAATCTACAATATCTCTTTATCTCTATTTTGCCGTCATCAACAACTGTTTAATAATAGACAATTATTAATATCTGGAATTACGAATTACGGACAAACCCCCAACGCGACAAAGATAGAAAAATGAAATTAATTTACGAGATTGCAATTGTATCCCTCTAATGTGGGTAGTCATTTAACCCAATACTACCGTCACGTTTGTATCCCACCAGCGCTTTTCACAATAATCGCCAATGAAATTTCATTACTTTTTCTATTTTTGCCTCCAAAGCATCGCTTATGCCGCCTCAATCGAACGAGCTCATCGATAAATGAGTCGCGACTAGCAAGGAAGCGAACGCTTTTGTGATCACATAGCTATATGACATGGTCAACTGCTTGATCCATTTTTGGAGAGCGATCACTTCCCATCAAGTTCGTCACCCACGGTCGTAATGCTTCTGTCAACGTTTTCTTTTAAATCGGTGTGGCCGCATCCTTTGTTACGATAATAAAGATTTGATGTTTTATGTCTTTGCTTTTGAAATATTGTATGACATATGAAGAGTGTGGAAATCAGTTCGAACTTGGTGGCACAGTCATACAAGGGTACCCACACAGTGACACATATCATTGGTATGATAGAAATACCATACATAAAGCAATGTTTGTGATTCGCGTACCTCTTCATGAAAAATGCATAATGGGGAAATTTGTCACATATGTAGCAAAACAAAAATACATTTTTCTCAGCTTTAAAGCTCTTTAGTGGAGGCAAATCAATCGAGGATATCTTTGGTCACATCTTAAGAGTAAAGAGTCTGTGTGCCACCTCCATGCTAATTTCTAGTCAGATAGCTATAATGGAAGAGTAAAGATAATGCTGACCTCTCTCTCTCTCTCTCTCTCTCTCTCTCTCTCTCTCTCTCTCTCTCTCTCTCTCGCTCGTGCCCCCTCTCCACTGTTCCTAAGCCCCTGGACATATGAAATTTAGAAAATGTTATCGAAACATACCAACTTAATTTCCCAACCTCAGAAGTAAAATTGAAAGCTATAATCCTACTTCCAGCACACACCAGCCAATACTACACTCAAGTAATTCAACTACTTTAAATACGGCTTGCTTTTTTCGAGTTCAGCTTATGATGCCTCGATGAAGAAGTTCTTTTAATGACTTCTTGTTTCACCTTCCCTGTGTGTTATCTGTCTTCGTCAACTGATTACCGAACAGAGACATCTGCTGAGACCTTTGGTGCCTTCTAGGTGACATATGTACGACAAGAAAGTCAGAGGAGAGCGCTGAAGAGACGAATCTCGTCAGTGGTTGACAAACATTTGAAGTTTGGAAGGAAAATTAGGGAATTTGCTTCACATCTGTAGACAAGGTGACAATCAGTGGAGAAAAATATGCTGACTGCCTAATTATTGCCAGTCAGAGTGATAGTCTGGTTAGAGTTGAACATTCTGAATATGTTATGAATCTATGAGTGATTTTCCCCTTCTTCTTAATACCACAAAGACAAATGTCGCAGCTTGGATGGGATTTTTTTATCAACTTTGTGTGTGAATGTGTATATGTGTTTATGGGTAACTGTGAGTAAATGCGCAAAACTGCATAGCACAGCACCTTTAAAATACCTGACCTAACCCTTTACCTAACATGAACGGCAGACGACACTTGCAAACAAAATTCCTGAATAACTATTTTTTTTTTCATTTTCCGCGTCGAAAACATAGCTTATGATCCCTCATTGGAACGACTCCACGCGCTCGTTCACTGGGGGATCATAAGCTATGTTTTTGTTACAAAAAATGAAACAATAATGAAAATTGAATGGCAATTTTTGCGAATAGCGATTGCCGTTTTTTACCGTTACTTTGGGTAAAGGGTTAACCCATTACCATATCCAGTCAAGGCTATTTACCAGAAAAATCGCCATTCAAGTGTTAATATTGTGCTCAATTTGTGCATAAAAATCATATCTCACGACAGTGGGTTGACTTCTGCCTCCGATCCAAGTCCCAGTCTCTTGAAAACTTGTAGACACCACAAGAACATTTGAAGTTCTTGAACACTACCTGGTGATCCATGTACTGCAAAGTTACTCCATGGGTCATCAACTTTCTATCCAATTAGCAATCAAGGACATATATATAAGTCGTGCAATCACATCAGTGGTGTATTTGGACAATTTTAGTAGTGGCACGGTTAGAAAATACCGTGTCCTTGCATTCTTCCCAGCCTTGTCTTCGGTCAAAGATAGTAGTTTCCAAACTTCCTAATATTGTCGTCCATTTTATCAATGTATACAAATGCGTAATTTAAATAATAGCAAAGTTTTTTCTGTTGTTTGTGTTGGGTGTTTTTTTTTAATTTATTTTTGTATAAACTGCAAACCGTCCTTCGGAATTTTATATATATCTAACTAGTTTTTGTGTTTTGAAGCACAGTAGTCGTGACGTATAATATGAATAGGCTCACGTAGCCGATTCCAGTGACATGTCGCAACTAATATGACTTTTTTTAAATTCTGCACCTCCAAACATTTTTGGTAGGGGATCAGATTTCAAAGGTCAAGCCTACGGCAGATTTAATATAACACAAGGGGAACAACTGACACTGTAAAGGAAAGCGTTGCCTAATATCGTTTCTTTTCGTTGTTGAAAGGACTAGGTGTGGCCACTCGACGTGGGTAAGCGTCTTTCCTCTGTGTGCTCTTGGTTTTTGTTATACGTTCTGCATTGAAATATAGGTCTTTCGAGTGACATACACTCATTGTTTCATTTCGTAATAATAGGACCCTACGAATCTCAAAATGCGGAACGAATCGAATCAGGTAGAGGATTTTGAGTCGAATCGAATCACGAATTGAATCTCACCGCTACTAAAACTGAAGATACTACTCCTTCATACAACAATAAAGATTGCCAGTATCTCCACGCGCGTACTGCATTTAACTCCTCTGTATGATCTAGTCAATTAACTCTTTACTCAACGTAACGGCCAAAACCAGCCAGCGCTATTCTAAAAAATCGCTAATTAATTATCATTATATTTTCATTTTTTGTCTCAAAAACATAGGTTATGATCCCTCTTTGGAACGAGCTCGTCGAGCTCGTTCCAATGAGGGGTCATAACCTATGTTTTTGAGACAAAAAATGAAAAAAAATAGTTATTCAAGAATTTTATTTGCAAGTGTCGTCTGCTTTTCGTGTTAGGTAAAGGGTTAAAAGCGGGATATTACACTCTAAAATCAGTTGGGTTAAAAATCAATTGGGTTCATATTCACTCAACCCAGTTGATTTGGGTTGATTTTTAACGCAACTGATTTTAGAGTCTACATCAACAGAATCAAAGTACTTTCGGCAATGCAACCCCCTTGAAGTCTTCTTCCGTTATCACATTTCATGTCAGAGACCTGATTGCAGAAAAAGATTTCAAGATGAGACCCAGGATTGGACTTTGAGAATATCTCGACGATTCGAAAATGTCCGAATCGAATTGAATCTCGAATTATGAAGTTTCACAGGGTTTGATGTGACTTTAAACTCGACATAACGGGGTTCGGTTCTGTGTAGACGACTGTGATATCCATGGGAATCAAGGACAAACTCACACAAGATTGTCAGTCACATATTTCATACTGAGAGACCCTGCTAGTATCTACATAAACAGTGGGAAGTATTCAATTAAAAATAATGTGTTTAATTTTTGTATCTGATGAATGGATTTGATCAAAATTGCCGTGACATTTCGAAATCTCCAGAGTCGTTAGATTTTCCTCCCATTTCGGCAATTATAAAACATGACAAGTTCCACTGTCCTGCCAGCTTGGGAGTTTGGCAAAATGTCAGAGTTCGTTGGAACATATTGTTCCATCATCGGCAATGATTAATAGGTCCAAATTTATGAATAATTGAGCTCCGAAACATGCAAATACCTCCTTTTATCTCTTGCAATAGTTTTTCGCAACAAGAATTAATGGTATCTAATTTGGCCAAAGCATTTCACAACTTGTACAACACAAAAACATTTTGTTTTGAAATTAGTAAGTGAATATTTGTAATGAAACCGCTCTTCCGCTGGGAATAAGTACTTAACCCTGTCCACAACATATTTATCGGGAACGGTGCAATTTCTAGTCCTAAAATGTTCACAGATCACAGACTATTAAAAAAAACATTTAAAAACTGATAAAAAATCGGAATGTTTGTATAGAACCCAGTACTCTAGCACACTCTGTGTGGACCGTCTTCTTTTTGTAAGTTTATTTGTTTTACAGGGACTGGCGAACAAGTTATGCAACTTATATTATTCCATTCCTTGGCTCAATGGCCCAGGTGTGTGGGCTGACCTGCGTAGCGACAACTTCGTGGCCTTGTCCTTCTCAAATACTACGAAGGGATATTTTGCCTGCACGGAATCTGTCTCTCTCCGCATAGAAGACAGCCATTTTACATCCCCATCCGATAGGACGGCACGCTGTGACAGCATCACCCCCACAACTAATGCTGGCAGAGAGTGTTCTGACACTTCGAGAACTTTCTCCGACGGAGGATCATTCCACGGACCTCTGGCATGAGAGACCAGCACATTATCCATCACTCTCTTCTTGTAGCCTTTGTTCCAAGTCCAGAAGAAATATCAGGACCCGTTAGGCACATTGAATTACCGGGTAAACTATCTGGTGATCCGTGCACTACAAATCTGCTTCGTAAACCTTCAAGTCATTTTGTTGGATTAGAAAATAAGATTGGGTGTCCGGGCATTGGCTTGCCGATTACCAGGCTACAATGTATGTTACATTAACATCAAATTTTCACTACCAGCAAATTTAACCACACCTTGAGTCATTAATAGTGTTTGTATATTCTTTAGCCATGGCATTCAGTCATTCGATCTTCCCAACTTACACACTGGTAGCAACCTTAACAGACTAATGTAGTTATAGTTTTAATTGTCGACACAAGGTTGTCTGCACGTTTTATCGAACCTGACAATAAAATTATAAAATTATTTTTCAAAATTGTATTTTAGATATGTTAGATATGGATATGTAAATGAATGTACATTTTTTGGTTTGCTGAGTGCCAAGGCAAGCTATTAATCCCATACTGCCTCCGGCGTTCGCCGGTACGACAAATGACCGCCCTAAACCCAAAGAGACGCAAATTAGGTGGAGCGAATGGCCCATATATGAATTCGGCGTGCAGTTGCCTGACTATACGTCAGTTCTATAAAACTCAAAGAACCTATTAATCACTATTATGCTGTTCAAAGAGAGACGGTTTGATCACCGCTTGAGAATATCAGTATGATATTTAAGAAAGCTGTATACATATCAGTATCCGCTTGAAAGAAACCTTGGCACTCCAGCCAGGGGCTGTTGTTGGCCGATGTGTGTTGGATTGAGTTGTTGGGCTGAGTAACCCAAAAGTAGTTTTGTTTGGAGAGGATTGTTTTAGTATATTAGAGGACGTAATTGGGCTAAATGAATCCAAAAGTAGTTTTATTTTGCGAAAGGACGTTTAGTGCAATAGAATAAGTTATTAGCCAAAGCGATTGATGGTGTTTGATGGGTCCGTATAACGCTGAAGTAAAGTTGGTTTGGGGAGCTATCGAAATCCCGTAGATTCGTCTCTAGCTAGAAGCTTGGAGTGGGGTGAGTGGAAGCCATACAAATCGCATGTATGAACATAGTATGTTTGAAGGGTTGACAGAGAGTGGTTGAGTGAAGGGGACTGTGAGGTGCACCCAAGAGAGTTACATTGATAGTTGGTGACGCAGGAAGACAATCAACGCGAAAAGTGGAAACTGTTAAACCTTGAGGCTTGGAAGGAGCAAATAGACAATACGCTGTGTCAACAGAGCGAGGTAACTAGCATGAGCGACAGACACAACATCAAAATAGAGAACACGAGGCCCCGAAGAGAAGAAGAGAATTTGAACATTCGGGCGGGGGATAAATTTATGGTGATTTGTGTTGAATATAATTATATTTTGAAGGACTATTCTTGTTGTAGGCATGTGAATATATAATTATCTATTGACTAAAGTGAATTTTTTGATTTGATTGGTTGATAGATACGTGGTATAAGACCATATTCATTGAAACCCACGATACGACCGCCCAGCCACTGACAATTTTCCCATACCCAGTGGAAGCCTCCTTCCGAAATCTACAAATTGTCCATACCACGTAGAAGATGCGTCATTCAAGTTTTACAGTGAACATGTATTATATTTTAATTTGTTATCTCCAAAATATAGCTCATGACCCCTTATTGGGATGAGCTTGTCGATTACCCTCCAATGTGGGGTTCATAAGCTATGTTTTTGAGACAAAAAAGAAAAAAAGAAATTCAATAATTTTTTTATACTAGTCATATCGGCATATTTTCACAAAAACTCTTTTGCACAAAAATTCCACAGAAACCTGTATGGCTCAACAATGGAAGATAAAAGATCTCATGCTGCGTCTGTTCACACATGAAATAGATTGTACTTCTAAAACGGAAAGTCAATAGATAAATTCGTTACCCCGTGTCTGATCACGTGGTACGGGTTTTTACCTACCCGAAGCCAGCCGTATCCCATTCGGCCGAAATTAGGTAACTAATGATATCTTGTTTTATTATTATTAAGTTATATTCAGACGATACTCGTCGTTTATCCTTTTAACTGGTAGAATGCTATATTAGTTTTGGTCATCAGAATTTTTTCACGTGTCTTTGCCTTGATACAATTTATGGGGGAATGCCTAAATTGTAACAAGGCGAGTCCATAAAGAAGAAAAAAATCACTTCAAAGGAAATATAAAACACATCCACAGAATATGAAGCCTTTAAGTTGAAGCACCCGCATTTATGAATAAAGCCCAAATATGGGCTTCCATCACTCTTCCAGTTAACCCTTTACCCAACGTAACGGCCAAAACCGGCCAGCGCTATTCTCAAAAATCGCCAATTAATTTTCATTATTTTTTTCATTTTTTGTCTCAAAAACATAGGTTATGACCCCTCGTTGGAACGAGCTCGACGAGCTCGTTCCAACGAGGGGTCATAACCTATGTTTTTGAGACAAAAAATTAGTTATTCAAGAATTATTTTTGCAAGTGTCGTCTGCTTTTCACGTTAGGTAAAGGGTTAAATATCAAGTCAGTGACACATACACATACAGGTGACGAATCAACACAGCGAGATGGTGAGACGTATGTTCACTTAAAGATCAGGTTATACTCTCTGAGTACGGCTGAGCTCTGGGGCTGACCATAAATCTCTCATCTCCACCCCAACGTGTTGACAGCCGCGTCCGTTTTCAGTTTACTGCTTCGTGACACACGCTGTCAAAGGACATACCAAATAAAATACAGTAGAATGGTAGAAACTTGTCGGTATGTCATAGTGAATTGTATGGTAGCAAATGTACTGCTTTCGGTGTAATCATACGAAACTTTAATAGAAGACTGTTCATGTCAAGTGGAGCTTGCTTTGTTCATAACAAGCCCATATAATATTCGTTCAATTCCTATTTTTGCATTATAACATCTTCCGTGTCAAAATATGACTTGTCAAGGTAGAGTCCATTTTCAAGGTAGACTGATTAATATCTTTAATCTGCAGTCATACAGTTTTATATTGTTTGGTCTAACCTTGATGACAGCTGGACACCCTTCTAGTTTAAAGAGGCCGAAGCAGATATCAGATCCAACATCGACTTGTTGACTGAACCAAAAGGTTGTTGTAAGAAGCAAACACGATTTTTCCAGCAATACTTCACGGTTGTAGTAGCTGTTTTCGCCTTTTATTGAATTTTAACAATATTTTTACATTATGGTCCCTAAACGCAACATTGATATGAGTAGGGCCCGGTTAGAGCGTTAACGGTTAAATATATATATAACTAATAGTTCTCTTCCAAGAACTGTAAAGAGAATATCTACATGTATAATAATACATGGTTACTGATTTTAAATGCACTGTGTGTTACACGTGACTTTGAACGAGACAGCGACGAACGTCGAAATTGAAGCGGCCATGTTACAACCGATAATGTTACAACGCCGCATAATGTTACACCATCGCATAATGTAACAAAAATTGTAGTAAACAACCGATAATGTTATAAACTCTGCATAATGTTATAACTTTTTTCAACCCGTTATGTTATAAAAATCGACGCATAATGTTATAACTTTTTTCAACCCGTTATGTTACAACAAATTAACCGATAATGTTATAACTTCTGTATACTAATTCCATTTACAGCTATTGTAGATGGACTTTACCACTTACCATTTATTGCCGCGTAAAGGTATGTAAAATGTATACTAAAGGTTTCTGCTCTGGTTATGGCGAGGAGACACCCCCCCCCCCCCCCCCCAACTCCCGGGGATTTATCAGAGAATGACCAAGTCACGTTACATAGACGCGGATTATCCTGGTAACTCAATCGTGTGACGTCATTGCCATTATCATCCAGTGCCCATCATGGTGAAGGTGGGGGTGGTGGGGGAGGGGTGCTATTTTATACGGTTGGTACGTTTACCAACATGCGTAGTCTCCGCTTCCAGAAATGTTGTGTACCATAATCCCCTGACGCCTTTGGGGATGGGCAAATGCCTCTGTTTCTGCTTGTTTGGGCATCTAAAACTCATTTGTCGCACATTTCTTGTCATAAGAATATCTTATTGTTCATTAATTTGAAATTTTAACAACTAACAGTGAACAAAAATGAGGTGGAGTTAAAAGAGGTCAAAAAGCTGGATGGAGCGAGGTACATATGGTGGATGTGGCGGGTTGGTGGTGTCGCACAGAACAAGAATAAGACGCGATACTGGGTAGGAAGAGGAATGGGGTTTAGGAGGATTGAAAGGGGTGGGCAGGGATTAGGCTGCGAAAGACAGGAGGTCATGGATTAGTACATCAGGGTGATTGTGCAGAGAAGGCTATCTGAGAATGCTATAAGGGAGTAGTGCTAGACCGTATGATAATATAGATGGTGGAGATGACGGAAGAAGTGGAAGTGATGAATTTGGGATTACAGGTTCTGGAAAGGGCGGAATCACTAGAACAGACAGTATAGGGAGAAGGAGGAGGTTGTGGAGGAGGAGTTGTGTTGATGTTGGTGTTGAGGCGGTGTTGGTGATGGTGTTGAGAAGTTGTGTATGTTGAAAATGAGCCATTTTGTAGGACCCCGGGGCAGGACCCCGGAAGTGACGTCATGTCACGTGACTGGGCGGTCATGTTGGGTTGTCATGATAGTGCATGTTGGTGGCCATGTTGTGATGACATTATCATTATAATAGGTGGCAGGAGTGCGTATGCACACGCGTGTTGTTAAGGGGACACGTGCTCTGTCGTCTCACCCCTAACAACCCGACAACAGATATCGATTTAATCCAAACAACCCGACAATCTTCAGAAAACTGACCCAAACACTCCCGAAAACACTCCCAAATAAAGGTAGGATAGTATCCTTAATGAGGGTATGAGACGTATGAAGAGGTACTCATTGCGCTCATAGCTTTCATTTTGAGACGTATGATTTTGCGCGCATCGTGCTCATTTTCATAGCTTTTATTGCTTCATACGACGAAAAGGGGGATTCCGTGGGTTTAGTGTCCTTAAAATATAGGACAGTATCCTTACCTAATGTCCGACCATATAAAGGACGCGTAATTTAACACAGAAATGGGTTTATTACAATAGTGGTATATATTATTTAAAGTCAAAATGGTCCAATTCTACACTGGGAACTGAAGAGTTCCCTCAAATACAGACCGACGGTCTCCACCTGAAACTGATGCCATGACAGTATAAATTACCAAAGACATGTTTATTTGAAGTTATAACATTATCGGTTAATTTGTTGTAACATAACGGGTTGAAAAAAGTTATAACATTATGCGTCGATTTTTATAACATCACGGGTTGAAAAAAGTTAACATTATGCGGAGTTTATAACATTATCGGTTGTTTACTACATTTTTTTGTAACACTATGCGTTGGTGTAACATTATGCGGCGTTGTAACATTATCGGTTGTAACAGGCCAATCTTCAACCAGACTTGTGAACGCTGATCTAATATACGTACACTAGTCAATAACATCCGTGGAGTACAACATTTATTGAAAAAACAGATCATTAAAGTTCAATAGTGAGATAGTATTCCATAGAGTGATTGTTCCTCGTACCTTTGTAATCCACGGATAAAGGAGCATGCTCATCCTTTCGCTTTTCTTCATTGTAAGTTTATAATATGGAAAAGAGGCACGTTTTAACCCTTTACCTAACATAAGAAGCAGACGACACTTGCAAAGAAAATTCTTGAATAATTAATTTTTTTCATTTTTTGTCTCAAAAACATAGGTTATGACCCCTCGTTGGAACGAGCTCGACGAGCTCGTTCCAACGAGGGGTCATAACCTATGTTTTTGAGACAAAAAATGAAAATATTTTGAAAATTAATTGGCGATTTTTGAGAATAGCGCTGGCCGGTTTTGGCCGTTACGTTGGGTAAAGGGTTAATACAAAACTAAGGTACGCACAAGCAGCTACAACTATCTGTCCTCTTATTACCAGTATTATAGTACCCGATAAACAATTAGTAGTTCATAGACCGACAGACAGGGTATCCAATGGAAATGAACTGCAAATTTGCATTTTGGGTCTTGAACTTCCAATACTGGTTTAGGAAGTTTGGGTATAAACGGATGTCCACCAATTGGGTGGCCGAGTGACAAATCACCATGTGTATTCGTTTCACAGCTGACCACCCAAAAGATATAGGGGAATGGGCACGATGACACTGTCTTCTCTTTAAAGCCTTTCAAGATGGAGTCAATATTTTGTGGGTCTTTAAACCTTCTATTGACCTGTCACGCAACGCAATGGGCTTTTTGGACAGTGTTGTTCGGAAAAATCTCCATTCAATCTTTTTTTTAAGTTTTTGCCTTAAAAACTTAGCTTATGGCCCCTCACTGGAACGAGCTCAACGTTCATTTTTTTCAGTTATACACGAAAACATATCTGACTTGCACGTGTCGTCTGCTAGTCGTATTGGGTAAAGAGTAAAACATACACCAAAATATGAAACGGAAACAAACGTTAGGGTTTGTTATAGCTCGTACCAGTGGATGGGTCATAAGTCATGTTTTGATGCAACTGCGAAAATGTTTAATTATTCAAGTTAAAATTCATTTGTAAGTGTCGTCTGCTAGTCGTGCTGAGTCTAGAGTTAAAAATACATCGAAATATGAACATAAACTTTAGAATTCGTGAGAGCAAGACACATCCCTGGCATACGCAAAATTTTATTTGGAAGGTCGCTGCACAAAACAGTTACACCCATGAGAAAAACAATGCGAGTGAGATATCCATTGCTTCAACTCTATGTCCTGAACAAATAATTTCTGCTCTTTGAATGAAAAAAGCGAAATGATGTATACACTCTATAACCATTTGCAACACAAACAAATATCATGAACTTAGAAGAGAGAAAAAATGACAAATAAATAACTGTAATTTCTTAACTAAATGTCATGAGACCAGAGAAATTTTCAATATAATAATATTATCATATCGTGGCATTTCGTTAAAATTTCGATCAACCACGTCGGAATATAAATTCATTCGGATCGAACCGCCAAAATGTCAAGTACAGTTCTTCGAAACAATCGGTCAATTAATGATTTGGAAGACAAAATCCTATACTTGGAAGAAATTGATGCAAAATCAATACTCCGGAAGGAAATTCGATTACACGAAGACGTTGTTTTGCCATTTCCAAGTTACATGAGATAGAATCTGAGTCCTGTTTTTTAAAAGTCATGACATTTGGGAAAGAAAAGAACCGTCAGAACAGTAGCCGTTGTTTACGAGAAGTGGAAATATAATAAGCATGGTCAAAAATACCAGCGTGACATTTCGAAAATGTAAAGAAACGAAAGGTCGAATGGAAGAACACCATGATAATTATAAAAGGTTAGATATACCAAGACGGATTCAGTTCAAATGTAATGTTTGTTAAGTGAAGTCACTATTGTGGGTTCTCGGAGATTATTTTCTTTGTACTTCCATGGACGCAGAGGCAAACTGATTTTCCCCAAAGATAAATCCCAGGAACTGATTGTGGAGTAAGAATAACAAGTGGTTGAGATGGTGAGCACAGTCTCAGTACAAATGCAAACGTGAATGTCATCGACGCATGGATTTTGTGAGAATATATTTTTCTTCGTTGGATGAAACTCATTGTCGATGGTGGGAAACATTTCACACATTTGTTCCTTCGATGGATGAGAAAAATTTTGAAAGAAACTTACTGAAGTAGAACACACTATCCTTGTGCTAGAAAAAGAACAGTCGCAGCAAGTAACGGTCATCTGATGTGATGGTATATACCAATACACTTCATTGAGAGTCCAATAGAAACTTCTGATTCGCGAATAAAGGTTGGCGATCATGGACGACCTATGAGCAAAAGACCAGTGGAGAATTCGGAATCCAAAAATCAAACTTTCAGTTCATGAACCACAGGGAGCTCGATTAGCTTTCACAATTGTATTTTCCATAATTGTTTTTTATGTCTGTGACAATATGTGGCTGAAATGAATCAGCAGCGTTTTAAAAGACGTGGCAGTTTACCTGTAGGTAAACTGCCACGTCTTATAAAACGCTAATGCTTCATTTCAGCCATTTATTAAGACATGTGATTTTGAAAAATACAATGTAATCTCTCTGAACAGTATTGGACCCTGGTGGTCCATGGACGAATAATTAGTTGCTTTCTCTCACATTTCTGCTGGACTCGCACATAATATAGGTAAGACGTCCTCCCAGATGGTAGCTAAGCACGAAACCAATCTGAGTGTACTTTAGGAAATGTCCTTCATATGCAAAGGCATTCATCGAAGTCTTCTTAGCTGTGATTTTCAAATTCATTGTGTGGCTATGATATGCGATCCACTTTCTTAATGTACAACTGAAGATTGTTTTAAAACAATATCAGCGAGACATTGGATAACACAGTTCTCTCTTTGGATATTACCATTAGCTTCAGATTTTACCTCGTCATGATTAAATCTTCTTTTAATAAAATTTATAATTGGATTATATTCAAATTGATCGGATTGTGGGTGGAATGTTTATGCAGAGTTTTGTATGATAACAATTTCGGTTTACACCGGTTGCGTTCTATATCGTAGATTACAAGGCAATTCTCATTTGTCATTTGTGCGTGGTAAAGGATATGTTCATATCTAAAGGATAAACTATAAATGGGATACTATGGATTGTGTGATAGGAAAATTATGTTGGCGTGGAGTATTGCCAGACAGAATATTGCTAATATTGCATTTTTCTAATTTTGATGTCCATATTAGTTCTCTTTTGACGACCTTAACACACTCGAGGGCCTCACCGACACACCTTACAACCTACGGTTCTGTTCAACTTAACTGCATTTCTGTTTTTCTTTTTTATTACATTGATTCTCGTTAACGTTGTAATGCCGGTGAACATTCTCAAACATACTAAGTATACTGTCATTTATTTTGGGGGAAAGGAGATTGCAATAAAATGCATGTACCCGTCACTTGAAAACATTTTCAATCTTTGTGCAATCTTTTTTTTTATATTCTGTGTGTATTAGGTTACAAAGTTCTATAAAACAAACAGCAATGTAATGGTTTTTTTAAAACTGGCGTGAAACGGTTTCCAAGAGAGATGTAGAGGCAAAAGGGTCGATTAGAATTTTTAAAACTAACATAATGGGAATTTCAATCGCGGTCAACTTGTTTTACTTATTTATGTCACTCGTTTTGAAAACTGAATTTGGAACTCGCTCTCGAAAGTTTTGAAAACTCGATGACAAAAATACGTAATCTCCGAGACTCAAAAAGAATGCTTACAATAAGAGGGAGCGAGGAAGGATTTTTAAAGTAGGGCGGTGGATGAATTTTAGGTTAGAATTTTGTATGTGTGTGTGTGTGAGGTTGGCGCGTGTATGCTTCCGTTTGTTTTTTTTTAAAACAAGTAACTGTTTGAATTAACTTTTGTGGTAACGGTGGTGCGCAGTTGTTTTAAACATTTCACGCACGCGTTAATTCGATTACTCAATATGTTAGGCCAGAAAAGGCAAACGGAGCATTAACCCCTTACCTAACACGAAAAGCAGACCACACTTGCAAACAAAATTACTGAATAAATATTTTTCCTTTTTGCATCAAATACATAGCTTATGACCCCCTCACTGGAACGAGCTCAACGTGATCGTTCCAATGAGGGGTCATAAACTATGTTTTTGAGGCAAAAAATTAAAATTGAATGGAATTTTTGGTGAATAGCGCTGGCCGGTTTTGCCGTTACGTTGGGTAAAGTGTTTTGATGTGGTAGTGGCAGGTAGACGGAACATCACCTTTTATCTAGGGCAAGAAGTTCAACAGGACAATTCACATAGACACCCCCCCCCCCACACCCCCCGGGGCTTCTCGATGCCTGAACAATTATTCTAGTGTAAATAGCCCGGCGTGCAAGTCTAAATGTTTGACAGTATAGTCGGTAGCCCCACCCACCATGCATCACGTATATACACGCCAGTTCTGCTGATGCGTTTAAGTGATGGGACCATGGTTAGAGACTTTGAAAGGCAGAGAATGGTTGTGAGACTTGACGCTTCAGCAAAGCTGTTAAGTTAAATAATAAAACCATATGAAACCACTGAACAACAGATTCTGCCGATAAACAACCAAGCCCCGCCAGCGCCATTATAAATCTTTTTTGATGATATCACTAAAACAGCCTGCAGTTTATTTCAGTGGAATATGAATAACATTCTGTCACCTCCGTGGTCGTTTCTAAGTGCCTTAATCACGAGTGTAAATTACTAATTACACACAATTAATTACTTAATGACTTTTATAACAAGAATTAAAATTTACTGTTTGGACCGCTGTGAAGGTCTATGGAGGTCGTGTGAGCGTTATGCTAATAAAATGGGCGATGGATTAATTTCAACTCGAGCGTATGCCCATTGTCTGTTCAGTAAATTTCACGGATGCGCGCGTCCATTCTCGATTTTTATCAGTTCATTTTCTGGAATATCACTGCGGTTACATTCTTATCTCTGGTGTTTTCATATTTTAACAAGGAAGATGAACGATAGCATTTAACACGCTGGGAGAACCGTATGTTGGAAATTAAAAACTAGATATTGTTGTAACCATTCTGTCGACTTGATCTGGTATGACAATGCTGAGGGGGTATTAAATTAATACTTCCGAAGAAAAACATATGCGATCTGTCAGTATAATTTGCGCAGAAAATTATAAACCCTGCAAAAACCAAGGTTATCTGATAATTTTATCAATTCAGAAATTTGTTAACCCCCTTTACGAGTTATGCATAAATTTTGTGTCGAGCGAAATTTGTCATTAGATGGAAAGACATCGCTATAACAGGCGTGTACATGTTGCGCGAACGATTAACTCGTTTGCTTATCGTTCGCCTGAATGTTTTGTTCGCTCACAGTTCTAAATCGACAAATAACTAGAAAATTTACTCGAACTGCCTGTGGCATCCATTTGTTAAATCTTCCAGCATCATCGTCTACTTTAGATTCATGTTAAAACTTAGTGTCCCTTGACGCGGGTGATGAAATTCTGTGATAAAACACAGTATTGGAAAAGCCTCCGTGAGCCCTTTCCAATGGTGTATTTCATTAGACCATATTGTCACCACTGTGCATGAGATTCGGGAAATAATCTGACGCATTCTGGGTTGCCCTCCTTTCTCACTCTCTAAAACATATCGAAATGGTTACATGACCAACTCGGGCTGGCCATTTCACAAACTGCCCGTTCAACGAAATGTGTGTTCGACGAACTGTCATTTCGACCAACTTTCTATTCGGCCAAATATGTATTCAACGAACTGTCTTCCGACGAAGTACCTTGCTACCATACATACAAGAATAAACAACACTGGAGCAGAAATAATTTAATCATACGGCTCTTTGGAACTGCAGGGCTAAACTATTACTGATCCCCACTACAGACAGAACATATTCATCCATTCGACTGACTAGTACTCTATGGGACATGGCAATTATTATTAGCTCAGGGTTCTCTCCCTCCCCCCCCCCCCCCATTACACACATCCCAACGGCAGCTTCAAGGAAGAACTCCCATTCAGAATCAGGAGTAGAATGTGTACCCCCCCCCCCCCCAACAACGATAATGACGAGAGCCGGGCAACCTCGTCCATTTAATACATGTTACACCTTTATAAATCGAGGCCTGCGTAAGTTATTTGGAGATTGTAACTTGAAAATCTGAACAATTCAGTCAGTTTGTGTGAAAATATGTCCTGAAAAATTCACAGCCCATTCTTTACCTCCCCAACAAAAATTATGGATTCTTCCCCGAAATCCGCCTCGATTCTAGGTTAAACAATTTGAAACAGCTAATTTAACTGTATATAGCTAACGGCTGTGGAAATACAAAATTATGACTGATATAAAAAAAATCGAGGAATTGCTACATTAACAATATTGATGTCTGAAAGCTTAAACATGGCTTGAAGACAACCGTGACTCACGGAATTCCAGCACTGAAAATATATAATTTACTTACCTAAATTACTTAAAGAATAGTTCCATTAATGCATAATATTTTATCATTAACTTAGTAGTTTTTAAACAAAATAAATTTAATTAAGAATGAAATTTCTGTGTACAATATCTTTGAAAATACTAGCCCGACAGATGTCTGGTCTACGTTTTGATTTTCGATATAGAATGCAGATTAAAACAAGTAGTCTTGATTTCACAGGGCGGGTGTTGTAAACAAACAAAAAAGCACCAGCAAAGCTTCATCTAACGGACCCCGGGCTCACCCCAGGGCTACTCTGACTGAAAAAAAATGTTTTACTTCTTGTGCTCATCACACAATATCAGTGATTCCCAGAGTAGAAATTCCACTTGGTCAATTTTAATGAGAATCCATTATCCCCCGTACTGCATAAACATAGTGGAGACACTACGATACTCGTCCAAACTAATAAAATGAAAAAATTATATATATACAATGTCTGAGGTCTTGTGATTTTTTATAAGGTTTTTTTCTTGTGCGAGAGTTTAAAAATCCCAAAGACGAGGTTTTAACGACTAAATAATCTTATAATGCAATATTAATTTGGTGTGACAACAGGCGATATGCCTTCGAAGCCTTTATAATATTACTTAACTGGAATGATCAATTTCGCACCTTCTAAAATATAATGTGCATGCAAACGGCGGTACCAAAGCTCATTCCGACATTGATATGATTGTTTGTTTTTAAATGCTCTTTGCCTTATATCTGGAAACATATCGGCGCGCCTCTCCCAAAGTAAGATTCAAGTCTAAAAAATTAAAATTATATATATATATAGCTAACGGCTGTGTTTACAGTTTAATTTTCAAATCATTATATATATATATAAAACTAAGAGGCATCACACTGGTAACTATTAGGTTAAAACAAAAATCCAGTGATACGTGGATTCATTTAATTTTCCGGCGTCAAAGCACCCTTCATTAGAAACACATATAACTACATTGATTGAGAGTAATTACCGGAGACCATAAATACTAAAAAAGGTGTGACAAAGAGTGTGCAAAGTAAACAAACAGTAATCATAAAGTGAGATATAAAAATAAATGAGAAAGTATTACGCAAGTGTGTGTGTGTGTGTGTGTGTGTGTGTGTGTGTGTGTGTGTGTGTGTGTGTGTGTGTGTGTGTGTGTGTGTGTGTGTGTGTGTGTGTGTGTTCTCCTCGATAACTTGTTCACAATGTTCACTTTTTCAAATCATTGCCCACGAACTCTCATTGATATCACATATATAAATTTTCACCATATATGCCTTTAATTGTTACTATTTTAAATGAAAATTAAAAAAAATGGAACGAGATCCAGGGCCCTGTTATAATGGAGGATTAAAAGCTTTATTTTGGAAAATACAAATTCGATATAATTTAAACGTTGATTTCTGCCTGTGCGTAGCTTGTCGTATTTAATCATTGGTTCGATGTATGGTTAAAAAGGCGTCCATTGCGGGTATTTTGTCAATTTATGTTTGTGAGCCTCAAACTGATCGACTTTTTTAAATCGAGGTATTTCTCTGAAAGTGAAGTTTCGAAATTAAAATATATATGCTGGAAATATTTATATTACCAAGGTGGTGGTGTTATTACAGTTAAAACATTATGTGTTCCAAAGTTTCTGCTATTCCGCAGCTACAAGGACATATTAACCGCAGAGTCGAGGGTGAAAATCATTTTGAGAATTTAAAAGGAAAAATTAAAAAGTGATATTGGTATTGTCGCCATTCGTGGTACAATCAAAAATTTTATATCAAGTTTAAAAACATTTATATCTCAATCTTTGACTCACTTCTGAACCCCATCAGCATGTGCGCCATATTAAAGTGATCGCAAATGGATCGTCCCTTTAAAAAGTACAGATTATTTCAGAAATTTTGAAAAAAACATATTTTTATCTCACTGCATGTTTCATTGCATACGCTTTTGGCCGCAATAGTTCTTCGTGGGGCCAGGAGCGTAACCCGACTAAATGAAGTGGGGCGACAAAATATCGTTTAAACTTTCTGTCTCCCGCACTTTATTTTTCCTGGCACGGAGTGGTGAGGTTCGAATTCCACCCCCATAGATCTGTGTGGGGCCGGATTAATTTTTTTAATTTTCAAATCAACCGAAGAGCCTGGGCACTTATGGCATTTATAACTGTAATAAAATGGCACGAGAAATACCAAGACGAGGGAACATAAAACAGTGTCGAGGTGTTCGGACAGTAGTGTGATATAAAGTTGACATTGGTTAGGTTAAGAAAAGTGAGAGTGGGACGAGTCCCGCCCACTCCCACTTTGACTCCGCCGATGCGCGGGGAGTAGCCTTCTGATAATATATATTTTTCAAACCCAACCTTTTTTCGCAAAACTCTTTTCACAGTCCAAATATCGCCTTCAAATTGCGGAATATGTATACAGCCCCACAAAGATCACTGATCGGGCATATAATACCAGTGGTGAGGACGGCTTTCTTCCACTGAGGAGTGAGGCCATAAAAATTCTACTTGAGACTTGCGAGGTCAAGCATCGCCGCATATCGCGAGTGGCTGTGGAGATGCTTTGCATCACAAAATTCTGTCCGTAAATTTAGGTCCTGGGCCCCCGCCACCAACAAAAACAATAGCCGAGAGGTCAATGTTTTCTCAGAGAAACGTTTCGTAAAATGGGAGTGTAAAAAGGCATGGTCTGCCAGACTAAATAACAAATGGCAATTATTTTAAGCATACACGGACTATTATGTAAGTTGAAAATTCCAGAAAACTCGAAATATTCGACAATTCCTACGCTTATCTACGCCTATGAAAAAATTCTATAAAACGGCCTTAATGTTTTATCTTAAGTAACGCCAAAACCGCCCGGTGCTATTCACAAAAAATCGCCATTCAAATTTTATTATTTTTTTGTCTCAAAAACATAGATTATGATCCCTCATCGGAACGGGCTCAACGAGCTCGCTCCAACGAGGGGTCACAAGCTTTGTTTTGAGACAAACAATAGCAAATTTGACTTATTCAAGAATTGATTTTACAACTGATGTCTTCTGTTCGTGTCGGCTAAAGGGTTCATACATTGGACGAAATACAAGGTTTGCACACGGTACGATCAAGTAATACTCAACCATTTTTCTTCAGATGCTACACACTAGGTAATACATCCAATTTAGCCTTGCTGTAAAACAAACACCAACACTGGTAAGTTGGTAACTTTGAGAACCAATATGCAAATTGGAATATAAAAACACTGAATTTTAAGCTTTTAACGCTGCACTCAGTTTAATTACTTCTCCTTGTTAGGCAGCAAGGTCCAAATTAGCATCACGCTATTTCGAAATTCCAAACTGAAATCAAAAATCATTGACCCTTTATCGAACGTAACCTTAAAAATAGGCCAGCGCTATTCACAAAAATCATCATTCAATTTTCGTTATTTTTTCATTTTTTGTCTCCAAAACATAGCTCGTGATTCCTTATTGGAACGAGTTCGTTCCAATGAGGGAACAGAATCTACGGTTTTGACGCAAAAAGGGAAAAAATTAGTTATTTTCTAAGTTTGTTTACACGTGTCGTCTTCCCTTCGTGTTAGGTAAAGGGTTAATTAATAATTTATTGCGTCGCACGCAACGTTCGCACTCCGCCCATTGCGTAACAGCCCATAGTTCAGATAGCATGATTCTCAATGTCCAGCTATTATGTAATCTGCTCATAACGAAAGTTATTAGTGAAAAAAATACAAAGCTACTGATAAAAAAAAGAAAAAAATTCTACGCACATGGAAGAGCTAAAGTAAATTGTAATTTATTGAGCTATTATCCGGTTGTGGTTTTCTACAGGCGTTTTAACCCTATACCCAACCCCAATGCGAACAACAGAAGATATTTTCAAAAAATATTTTCTGAATTGTCATTTTTGTCTTATAATAAACTTGCCGATTTATGCGTTGCGTTAGATAACAGGTTAATCATATTTCGACGTATTATGGGGGAAAAGTATGACAAGAACGGAAAACAAACTTACCCGCCCTGTAATTTTATTTTCCACGACACAAAATCAAACATTTTAAATTTTTGTGTGACAAAGTGCTCATGAATCTAAAATTCCTGATATATGATACAAAATTATGCCAACTTGAGTTAATTGGAGATTATCGATGAAAAAAATTAAATTTCTTAATCAGTCGGAATGTATTAGATATCACGATGTTCTGGAAGGTAACAAATTCACCAACAGAAATTATCATTTTAAATAAATCTAAAAATAAAAGAGATCCTTTTTTGTCATATGTTTCATGAATAAATCTATTTATTCTTCAAAAACTTTTATCCATAAAAATACAGTTATTCTAAATTGAAATTATACACAAAAGACCTTGCTTTTAAACCCATTTAAAGGTTATCAAAATAAATCAGGCATGTAACAGGCCCTATAGTGGCAAAACTCGAATTTTGGAATATTTAAGAAAAAGCTGTTCACACCAGGGGGGAGGGGGGGGGGGGGGGGACACTAAAAATTTGCAAGACGTGACGTCCTATTTTTTATTCGGCTCCTTTTTACACCCACTGCGTGCAAATTTTCTACTACCGTTCTCAGACACCCACCCCCCCCCCCCCTCCCATTAAAATCCAAACTAAACTTACCCCAATTGCCCACGTGGGGGCACGATGACGCTGTGTGCTGAGACGTACTGCACGCCGAGGTGCACATGTCTCCAGCCAATCTAACCCTGTCTGTGCTGTGTAGTACGCAGTACCGCTGTGCAGTGTGTAGTACAGTCGAGGGTTATGATGATGAAGAGCTGACAGCTGCTCGTCGTTGCTCGGTGGTTCTCTCCGGGTACTCTGGCTTCCTCCACCCCTAAACCTGTCAGCGACACGATGTGACCCTGGTTGTTAAAGTGTCGTTAAACACCAATAAATAAATAAATAAATAAATAAATAAATAAATAAATAAATAAATAACTTGGGTTGAATTAAATGTATCAGAGAGAATTTTCCCAAAATATTGTCTGCACATTTTCTACATTTCGAACAAGACACCCACCCCCTACTAACGTGTGACATTTTCCCAGATTAAGCCCAATATTCTCACATATAAAGCCTCCTGATGTTGTATTTATGTTACGAGTGTCATGTACAACATCATCTTCAAGGTTTGAAACACAAATGATGGTATATATTAGCTAATATATTGATATATTTTTAAAAAATTCAAAAAATTGTACAAGTTGGAAATGCACATTTTTGGCGCTCAAGAGACCCACCCACCCCCACATCACGTCTTGCACATTTTTGGTGCAACCCCCCCCCCCCCCCTCCTGTTCACACTATTGTTATTTAACCCTTTGTCTGACATGAAAAGCAGATAACACTTGCAAACAAAATTATTGAATGACTAATTTTTTTTCATTTTTTGCATAAAAACGAGTTCGTTCCAATGAGGGTACATAAGCTATGTTTGTGACGCAAAAAATGAAAACTAATGAAAAATTGACTGGTGATTTTTGTGAATAGCGCTGACCGGTTTTTTGCTGTTACGTTGAGTAGAGGGTTAAGCCGTTAATTTATGAACGTATAATCATTACCAAGAAAGTGCATGTAAAATGTGATTTTATCAGGGGCGGCGGAATCGGGGGGGGGGGGGGGACTTTAGCCCCTCCACTTTTTTGCCGAGCCATGTTTTTTTTTGTATGCATATATTTTAACACAACCAATGACTGGTGAAACAAGGGGTGGATCCAGAGCCTCCCCCATATTTTCGCCAGCTATGTTTCTCTCGTACTGGTTCAGTTTCGATGGATTTCGGATCATTTTTTTGCAGTAAGTGGCAGCAAACGCTAAAATGTATACAGTCTGTTAAAAAATCGGTTAACTGAAATAGATCGTAATCTTACAGACATATAAGTACCAAATCCACCTCAGACAAGATAATCCACAGACAGTATAATTGCTGTAAACGTCTGGTAAAGCATATAGGTGAGGTCTATTTATCAGCTTTGGTCGTTACGACCAAAGCTGATAAATAGACCTCACCTGTATGCTTTACCGACGTTTTTAAATGGCTCTCAAAGTGTGAAATCTTTCAAATACATCTGAAAAATCTCAAAATATCCACTCAGATGCATGGAATTGGGGGTTTTGGGACCCTGGAATTTAAATTTTTCATACTGACGACCATCCATCGCCGGATCCAGCCCCCCCCCCCCCCCCCCCATTTGAAATTCGTTCCGCCGTCCCTGTTTATACAACATCTACCGTAAAAAAATCCTTAAAACATTTGTCAATCAGCGATCCATGAATCGAAAATATTATTTGGTATACTTTCGGGAGGTTCTCCTTACCCGCGTGACTGACTGATTAACAACAAGAACGGGAGGGATAAAGACACGAACAGTTGGGAATAACTGCCCTGTTGCCCACTTGCCGGAAAAGAGGTCTGTGAAAGGTCGTATATGTGGCTTTTTCGAACGAAATCAGACTTTTTTGAAACAAATGCCGTGCCATTGTTACCATCGGGGAACTGACTGCAATGTGTGTTTAACCCTTTGCCTAACAAATAGGCGCATCCGGCCGCGTATTTTACAACGTGACCAGTTGAAAAAGAAAAAAAAATCATAAAATTTAACAAAACCATGTCACGTGGCCTCTCATTGGAACTAGCTCGTGGATATGGATGTGCTGGTATTTTTTGAAAAATTAAAAAAAATATATTAAATAACAAATTTTGATACCAATTGCGTTGGGTAAAGGGTGAATTCTATCGTGCAGTGCATATGTGGCACATTCTATTGATAAAACCATTGCGCGTTAGAAATAATATTTCAGAATTTGTAAAATGATAAAATCATGCATCAGATATGCGTCAGAAGTCCACCCACAACGCCACCACAGCGTAATGTAACAAAAGTGCCACATTTCTTTCAAGTCGCGCGTTTGATTCAGACTTAGCTGTTTCCTGGACTAGCCATTTTTCGATGGTTTTCTCCGTTTATTCCTCCACCCATAAAAATGTCGACATATATTATCCTAACTTTTGAAAGAGTCGAATGTGAGACGAAATAAATAAATAAATAAATAAATAAATAAATAAATAAATAACGTACATGCATGTTTTCTGGCTACGACTAAACTCCACAAAAGAGGATGTGAAGAAAAAAATAACCTTTATATTTTTGTTTAGAACTGTAATTTATGTGTAGATAATACGAAATCCTTTCTATCGAGACAAAGTTTCGTAAAAAATATTCTTTCAACATTCAGCAAGAATCAGGGTTCGTGTTTTGACTTCTTCGCCGAGAAGAGGTGGTGCTAATTTCTCCCCTCGAATACTGTACAGAAGAGAGGCTGTGTTTTGCTACAAAACACACGCGGGATGAAACGAAACTTCCAACCAGAAATAGCAGAGAGCTTGCACAAAAACGTGTACGTAGTCAGTGAATGCGCTTCGGGCTCAACCCTCGGGTTCGATCCGATGGGGAAAATTGTTAAATATGGAGCCCAAAATGTGCATTTTTCTCACTGTGGAGGGGCATGAGTCCCAAACATAGCTTTGTGTCTTGTACTAGGGCACATGGACCATGTCTAAGATATATCAGCGTGTGGTTGCGCTGGTATGGCCGTGCCTCCCAAAGTTCGAAATGTCCTACGTGCTTGCTTACATGAAAATAACTTACACGAAAACAATCCCTCTTCTGGAGAGGAGGGGTTTCCCGGAGAGGAGGGGCTGCATTCATTTATATTGCATTTGTTTATATATTTTTACTTATTTATTTTTATTTATTATAGTACCCGGAGATAATCACCGATCAGCGGCGAGTTATGTCAGACTCCCGAACCTTACTAACTCCGCACAAACAGGGTTGGGTGAAGGCAAGTGCACCATCGACGTGAAGTACGTCTTAGTACACAGCGCCACCGTGCCCCCACATAGACATTCGGAATTAACCCTTTACCCAACGTAACGGCCAAAACCGGCCAGCGCTATTCTCCAAAATCGCCAATTAATTTTCATTATTTTTTTCATTTTTTGTCTCAAAAACATAGGTTATGACCCCTCGTTGGAACGAGCTCGTCGAGCACGTTCCAACGAGGGGTCATAACCTATGTTTTTGAGACAAAAAATGAAAAAAAATAGTTATTCAAGAATTATTTTTGCAAGTGTCGTCTGCTTTTCAGGTTAGGTAAAAGGTTAAGTGTCTTACCCAAGAAAACAACGCAGTTACCACTGGCGGGGATCGAACCCTGGACCGTTCAGTTTGAAGTCCAGTACCGTAACTACTGAGCCACTGTGCTCCCTGCTATATATAGAGAGTAATAGCTTGAGTGTACTGGTTATGTGAAATAATTCATGAGAGGTGAGGGACGTTGTACAAACAAGAGTGCGCGAATGCGCACGAGTTTTTACAATACAGTCCCTCGCCTCGAATGAATTATTCCACGTAACCAGTCCAGTCAAGCGATTACTCTGTTTATTACTTTTCATTATTAACGATAATTATATTATTTAACCCTTTACCTAACGTAACGTTCAAAACCGGCCAGCGCGATTCTCAAAAATCGCCAATTAATTTTCATTATTTTTTCATTTTTGTCTCTAAAACATAGGTTATGGCACCTCATTGGAACGATCTCGTTCCAATGAGGGGTCATAACCTATGTTTTTGAGACAAAAAATTAAAATAATAGTTATTCAAGAATTGTTTTTTGCAAGTGTCGTCTGCTTTTCATGTTAGGTAAAGGGTTAAAAAAAACAAAAAACAATGAATTCCCCATTACACCCACGGCAAAGCGTCTTCGTTTGCGCGCACGAATACATGATCCAATTGTTGATTGCGTAATTCACTTGTGAAGTTATCGTTTATAATCAAACCCTGAAATCTCAGTAAATCACACGTTGGAAAGTAATAAATGCAAATAAAAAAATATGTTTAAACTTAACTAACTCCATTGATACAAGCCATAGAAAGTTATGTGTAGTTCTAATCCTCCGCAATAGAAATGTTAAAATATAGCAGCAAACTATTATTACCTGCCTAGAGCAATAGGAAATTGTTCTATACATACCGAAATCACTCCCAGTTCCCCAATGTTCAAATATAGAGACAGAATATATCTCACAAAAATCAAAGACGCCTCTCCGACGTTCGCAGACAACCCGCACGTCTGGCAACCAGATGGAACAAGTCCAGGTCTGCTTGCATTTGCTTCTCGTTTCATCTTTTATAATAAATAAGTCATTTATTGATAACTGCAAAACTGGAAATTGATTGGCGATAAAATCGTTATAGTTTTGGCAAGTACCAGCGTTCTTTTCCTGACATGCCGTGGGGGAGGGAAGATGGTAGCAAGGGGTATCGTGTCGAATAAAACGGCATGAGGTTAAACGTTGACTCGCGGTCACGACACGTGTTTTAAAATGAGCATGTGTCCGTGTGGTTGACAGACCCTCATAAAATAATGAAACGACTAAAGTTTACAATTTGTCCTGCTATATTTAACACGAGTTATATGTTATTTGATTATAGAATTAGTGGATCACCGTTTAGATTTTAATTGATGCAGATATAAAGTACGATTAAAGTAATGAATTCTTCACGCGAGCCAAGATATTCGACCAGATAATGACTTCACGGGGATACGTGCGACAGGCATGACATGAAATCTAATCTTCTGTGACACTAAATTGAAATTTTTAATACAAATGGAGTCGAACTAAAGTTTAAATAGACCCGATTATAGCGTATCCCACTAAGCAAATCCGACATGAAAAAATGCACCCTGCTTCCCCGTCCATTCAAGCGTGTGAAAAAGATGGTAACTTTGACGAAATAGAACGGTATCCAACTCATGCCTTCAATTGTGGCTTCAGTTCAATTGTATTTTTACCCTTTTTTATCAAGAGAGCAATTGCTACTTTCCCTTCTTTATTCTTTTTTCCTTTGGTATTGCAAGTCTTCGTTTTGGCAGTTTGTTTTCTTGGTTTGGTTTTAATTCTTTACTTTTTTTTATATGTTTGTTTGGATTTTTTCTCCTTCTTTGTCTCTCTGTGACAAACACTTCCACACAAAAACAAACCCTAACCCATATTTTATTTGGAAGGGGTCGGGGAAAACAAAGGAAATGTTTGTAGGAACCCAAACACTATTGTCCAGGGGCCAAAACTGTAAAACTTTTGCAATTGTATTTTCTAGAATTGTATTTTCTCGTTATGACTTTAAATGGGTTGAAATGAACCATTGGGGCGCGGTGGCGTCGCGGTAACCGGCTCTCGTCAGATCACCGAAGTTAAGCAACGTCGAGCGCGGTTAGTAGTTGGATGGGTGACCATTTCAGCAACTGACTCGCGCTCCCGCGTTGTGTCCTTGGGCAAGGCACTTAACCCCGATAGCCTACATGGGGGCACGATGACGCTGTGTACTAAGGCGTACTGCACGTCGACGGTGCGCATGTCTTCAACCAATCTAACCCTGCTTGTGCCGCGGTGCAGAGTTCAAAGTTACGATGTTGGAGAGCTGACAGCTCCTCGTCGTTGCTCGGTGGTTCTCTCCGGGTACTCCGACTTCCTCCACCCGTAAAACTGTCACCGACATGATATGACCCTGGCTGTTAATGTGTCGTTAAACCCTAATAAAAAAAAGAAAAAAAAAAAGAAATGAACCATTAGCATCTGCAAAGATGGGGCAATTTGCCAGTTGGCAAATTGCTATATCTTTTAAAATGATAATGATTTATTTTAATTGTTCTATTAATAGGTAGAAAATACAAGTCAAGAAAATACAACAGTAATAGTTTTATGGTACTGGCTCCAAGTTCTGACAAAATCGGTTAAACATACCTCCTCCTACCCCCCCCCCCCCCCCCGTCTCTCTCTATTTCTCTGCTCACTCTCTTACACAAATACAATCGTATACACACACATACGGATACACCCTTACACAGACAGTGGCGCATGCTAACACACACACACATTCCCACGTTTCACGCTTGGAAACTTCACCAGATACTGCTTCGCAAATCCAATCATCCTCATACATGAGCAAAACACACATATACACACCTGCATATACACATGCGTAAAACGACCTTGGCGATTGGAAATTGTGTCACATACAACCATACCTGCCCAAACATTTTATCTATGGCACTGGATGCTTATTACATCACAATGATATATTTCCGACAGAGTGAAGAATGTGAATTTTTTAAATTCAGTTTTCAATAAAGTGTGGTAGGCGGAGCGTTCCTCGCGATTGTCAACCAAGAACGGTTGCGTGAAAATGATTTTCCAAAATCGACTGATAAAAAAGGAGGAATCTGAACGTCTTATGGCTGTTTTGTTTCGTTTATCCATTAGATGAGCCACCAGCAGAGAAGAATGTTGAAAGCCGGGTATCAGTTTCATTACAAACAGAAAAAACCACAAAGTGGAATACCTATAGTTCGTTGGTAGACTTTACCTAAACATGTTCCCCTGCATTTTTGTAGTTCCTTAACAAAGAAATAAATAGTACACAATGCGAACAGAAAGACCATATGCTAAAATAAAACACAGTCCAGATACTAAGGCCGTACAAAGCAAACGATTTCGGTTATTTTAAACGAAAACTAGTTGCGAACAAGTGCGCCCTTTGATTTCAGCCTGCCGCTTCTTTGATGATGCCAGTGGTGGGGGTGACGAGGGTAGTTGAGCGACGTTATTTAGCGACAGTCTACCCAAGGTTGTGTCTATACAAACCTACAAATAAGACGTACGCAGGTCTTAAAGTACATTAATTTTCAGCACAAGCACATTGCGAAATATTGTGAGTGCACAAATACGCTTGAACTCTTCACCAAACACGACATAGAAGACGGTACTTGCAACGACAGTTATTGAATAATTTGTAAATTTATCATTTTTTTCCTCCAAAAATAGCTCATGACCCCCTTATTGGAACGTGCACGACGAGCAAAATGAGGCAAAAATTGAAAAATAACGAATTTTAAATGGCGATGTTTGTGAACATCGCTTCATCGATATTGACTTCTATGTTGGGTAAATGGTTAAATTTTGAAAACGTTGTATTCACAGTCAAGAATGGAGGATCCAGGATTCTGGGTTGGGGAGGGAGGTCGGGGTTGCCATATTTCCAACATGGATCATGATGCGAAGCGTCAGCCAACCCGCATAGCGTTGAGTTGGGTGAGCACGAATGTGGCGGTGTATTCTATTCTCATTGCAGGGTACGGTCTCTGATGAAATTTTAGAAAATGGAAAGTCAGTCTGGCCCTCTGGTAGCTTCTTTGCACATAACCACAATGCTTTCCAGACGAAATATTACCGCAATTTTGTCTAGGCGAAAATTGCCTAGACGCTATCGCTGTACGCATGTCGCACGGTATCGCTGTACGCATGTCGTACGGTATTATTCGTGATAACACACGGACATCCACTACCACCGGTACAGACCTCCGATAGCGTATGTCCGTGTGATATCGCGGATACTATCGCGTTCACTGGATTCTGTGCTCGAGAAAAGAAATTGAGTTACAAGAAAAAAGAGGCCGGGCGCGCCTGGAGCCTTCAAAACCTTTCCTAATTCATTGTGTCGCGAACGCACGTCAACAAAGGGGTGTGTGGTGGGGCAGTCTCTCAGTATTTAGTGCAACGCACCCCCTACAGCTGAGAGCTCGTTGGTTGAAAAGTATATGCGATGTGCCCTTAAGAGAGGATACCTACCTCAACTCAAATCATCTAAACTCGATTTCTCGATTTAGTGCAGTGTCACTGCTCCGTGATACGCACTCCTCCCCCACCCGTAAATCTGTGCCCAGTGACTGAAAATGCTATTACATTTATATTAACAAACAATGAACGCATCGAGAAACCCTTAAAGGCCCAAACAAAGAAAAATGAAGCTAACTGAAGCGCCATTTATGTAGTCAATGAAAAAACAGTAAACAACAGAAAACAATTTATGCTAAATCACGCAGTTTTCCAATATTTTAATGATACCAATCCTTTACATTCGTTTGATAAATAATATGTGTTTTTTTTTCTAGAAGATATGAAACAAATCAATACTTTTTTAATTTTAGTATTTCGAGGCAGGGAACATTTTGGAGAAATGAAAGATTTAATATTCAGCTCACAAATTGCTGGTGGTTTGTAATTCTATAATAAAATAAAAGGGTTTGTTTTTGTTACCAATATTGAATATAAAAAAATACATGTCAATGTAAATGTTTTGGTGGAAGAAATTAAAAACATTTCCTCCTCTGCACACTGAGTCGAAATATTATAATTTCGACCTGGAAATGCACGCATCTAGAATTTGGTCCAATTCAATTTTGTTTGTGAGAATTCATTGAGCTGTTTCAAACACGGCTGAATTGGTTAAATTCTAAGTTGAATTGTGGGAGAAATGTACATCTCTGTATTCTGACATCAATGCAAGTTTACCCAACGTAACGGCCAAAACCGGCCAGCGCTATTCTCAAAAATCGCCAATTAATTTTCAAAATATTTCCATTTTTTGTCTCAAAAACATAGGTTATGACCCCTCGTTGGAACGAGCTCGTCGAGCTCGTTCCAACGAGGGGTCATAACCTATGTTTTTGAGACAAAAAATGAAAAAATTTAGTTATTCAAGAATTTTTTTTGCAAGTGTCGTCTGCTTTTCATGTTAGGTAAAGGGTTAAAAGAAAGATATTCTAACAAAAATAACAATCAAGTGAAGAGCATTTTATTGTTCAAGAAAATGTAGTCCACGGAAGACTTCTCTTGCTTGAGGCTCACTGATTTCAAAACAACTGGATTGCTGGAGCATCAGATAAAAACGTTTCACCTACCTTAACCACCCCCACCCCAACGTAGCGTCTGGTAAATCAACGTGATAACTCTTCACATCTATGACGTTTTAGATGATGTGAAAGCTGTTACGCTGTGACTGTAGTCACAGTGCAACAACGTTCACATCACCAAACATCAGACGATAACCTAGCACGAAAACTTGTAAAACGTTATTAACACACAATATAGGCACTAGTTGTCAATAACAACTAAAATAGGTTGCAAATATTCAATTTGTATTGTAGCGAAAACTATGTCCTTCATCACCAAATTCATTTTTCGCAGAGATCAGATTATATTTTATAAATCAATCAGTGATTTCGATGCGTCGGTAAACTGAAAACTTTAAAAAAACAATTTTTGTTTGTTGTCGGTTTATAACAACAACTCCACCACCTTCTAAGATGGCGATGTTGGAGACACTTCGTCCTCTGAGTTCCAATGTGTTCTATGTGTCTACTGGCACATAGAACACATTGGAACTCAGGGGACGACTTTTCTATATGTGATGAATGAGAGTTCCAGTAATCCAGTTGTACAGAGAGATCAGTACTTATATGGTTCATTCCGACCTTTCATTACGTGCACATCCACCACAAGCTTTTGTTCTGACCCACTCAACAGCGAGGTAAACACCCAGACGTGGGTCCAGAGGTTGCACTTGAGTTGATTAACGAGTTAGTGCCTGGAGATCATATACACAGATCTAAGTGGGCAAGTTTTTTATGGAAGACTTTACAAATACCTATCATTTATGTTTTGCAACTCGCATTTGATCTCGGGCAACAGGATATAACACGTCCATATGGAATTTGGGAAGAAAAACAAATTGATTGCAACATATCACTGGAATCGACTCCATTGGAACAAGCGTAATAAAAATGAAATTGTTGAGTTACTTAGGAAAAAAATAATTTAAATACCGACATATTGTATTTTTTAGTTTTAAGCTACATATGATATTTTGACCATGCTCCTTTGAGTAGATCCTCTTCTCGGCACGACCATTTGAGCTCGTATAAATGGAACACTAAATGTCATTTTATTACATTCGCTCCTCCATGTTTGAAAACAGTTCGTGGAATATCGAAGTCGTGCAATTACAAGGATAAATGAACACATAGTGGAGAACGCCATATATAGGTGTATATTCATGACATTTTTACTCTATATTTTAAATATCTTATATTTTGTTTTGTTCTACCATCGAATCGCCATACTTCCAAATAGAATTGTAAGCTTGTGGCACGATGGCCAGACTGCAAGCAACTTAAAATGATGTAATGGAGTGTAAACGAAATGCGATCAAAAGGTGCAATGAAAAAGCATTGTGAAACAGAGCAGGGAGCGATCTCTATCCACACCTACCTACCCCCCACACACACCCACACATATGCACTCACTTTTAACAGTTAATCTGTTTGGTTTTTCAGGTGATTATTTTTTTCCGATTTTGTTTTCAATAAAGAGACAGGTAAATTAAAAAATATTTTTTAAGTAAAATTGATAGTATCAAACAGTTCGTTTTGTGTGTTTGGAGGAAAAGGATGGTAAAGGGTGCGTTATTTGGGAGCATAGGCCGAAAATCAAGGCCGTCTAACCAGAGAAGTGAACGAAATGAACGTTCGCCCAATTTCTACTTGCTTGAATATTACACAAAAACATTGTTGCCCCAGACAGAATAAAACGCCTTCAAAGTACAAGGTTCTAGCCATATTGTTTTAGAGTGACAATTGCCAAGCTAACTTATTAGCCACGATGTCGCGACTTAGTTCTAGCTTCTGCTGTTTGTTCAATGTATCATAGAGGCCTGCAGTAAGTCGGGGGTGGAAGCCGGGGACGATTCCTCTCACTTCAATAAACCCGCCTATCGGAAAATTGCCTTCGAAGAAATAATATTAGTTATCCTTGTGTTTTCCAGGGTGTATGGGAATTTACACCGGTTTGGGAACTCATACACCCTGAGGCAAAGCTGAAGGGTGTATGAGTTCCCAGACCGGTGTAAATTTCCATACACCCTGGAAAACACAAGGATAACGGATTTATTTCCAAGAATTTTGGTGTACTTAATACTTTAACCAAAATTGTGAGAAAAACTGACAGAAAATTTGTACTTTGTAAGTTTCTTAATAAAACCAGACAAATATGGATGTCATTGGAACTGGCTCAATGAACCAGTTCCAATGACATCCAGATCTGTAATATTTTATTACACATAAATATTAAATTTCCTGAATTTTTATTTTTGTTCTAACATAACCGAGCAGAAGGTATGAATTAATAAATAAAAATTGGTACTGTTTTAGCCATACACCCTGCTATTGTGTATTCTTGTTTTTACACCGTGGTTTACCGCGGTGTAAAAAAAAAGCTACTGGAGATTGGAAGTTACATCGTACCTCTCAGCCAATCAAAATGCAGTATTTGGTTTCATTTGGAAATAATGTTTTTTACATACAGGAATTTTCGTGTATATAGTGCAGGTGAAGCAAGCTGAAGGAACACCAGAAGCAAATTTCCATCAACTTGCCCCTGTTAACAATTCATATCAGTGACAGTAACAATTCATATCAGTTTTAGGAAGCTCTCCCTGGGAGCTTCCCCCAAAAATATGGTAAGGCTTGGCATTATCAACAAAGAAAATAACTAACAGACATGCCCTTGTGGTTTTCCGGCAACTTATTTCAGCTGATGCTGTAGCTTGATGACACAGCATTCGGGACAAACAGATACTTAAGAAAGCTGTAAACAGCATTGTTCATGAACGAGAGTGACAAAATTTCGCCGAAAAAAACATTGCATTGCGCCGCGCGGAGTGCCCACTGCATGTCACGATAGTGCACAGGTCGGAAACGTTCACCCCCTTTCCCATCATGTCGGTTGCCATAGCGTTAGTCCTGAAGTCATACCTTTTAGATAAAAACGAAATTATAAAAATGAGGATGATGGTCTTGAAATAAAGATTTGGGATTTCGTCTGCTGTGCTTTCTTAAGTTATGGTGCAGTCTGAAACATCGTAATAAAACCCAATGAGCTCAGGTTCTGTCAGAAAATGAAGATAAAAAATTATGTTTTAAAATGGTGTTATTTTGAGAATTTTATTGGCTGATGCGTTGAAAGGTCTAGACGACACAATAGCTGTACCTCGTATTACCAATACATTAATTTTCAAAAACGGTATAAGAAAATGAAAATAGATTTAATGATCTATCCAGTTTGTTTTTTCTACTGCATCAACAAATCCAGCATCTTTTGTTTCAGACCAGTAATCAGGAAATTATTTTGCTTGGATGTTAATCAAATGTATTAAAACGCAGTCGATGAATTATTTTACATGATGTATGTTCTATGGCCATCTGTGCCCAACTACATATTGCAATGTCAGTTAACCCAACACGAATAGCAGACGACACTTCCGCAAAAGTTGGAAAACTATATATTTTCGGTTTTTGTCTCAAAAACAAAACTTATGATTCCTTATTGGAACTAACTCAGCGAGCTAGTTCCAATGGGTGATAAGCTATGTTTTTAGACAAAAATGAAAACAAAAATAATAAAGTTTGAATGGAGATATTTGTAAGTGCATGTGCCGGTTTGGTTTGTTACGTTAGTTAGCGGGCTAAAATACTTGCGACCTATGACTGGAATATGAAAATTCTTGTCTGTCTGCCAGACACACATAGATGGAGAAAGAAAAAGACGAGTTAATCGTGGCGTAGGCGACATTTTCCCTTCAATTTTGCAGGTTGCGGGAGAATGGCAGGAATATGAATGGAATAAGTGCTGTTTTTATCATTTAGAAATGCCATGGAATGGATAAATGTTGAATTTATTTACGGTGAGGTAAGAGTCCTCAGAGACAGGGACGCCGGAGCGAATTTCGGATTGGGAGGGGGGAGGGTTGGGGGGGGGGGGGGGGGGGGGTAAGTGCATGACGGGCCGACCCTAGTTTATTAACACTCAGTATACAAACGACGAATACTATTCTCGATTGAGTCTCAATCGAGAATAGTATTCGTGGTTTATATACCGAGTGTTAATAAACTCAATTTTTGACATGATGTGAAAAATATACGCAGTTCGCGTTTGATAAGATTATGCCCCCCCCCCCCCCCCCCCCACACACACAGGCGGCCCGTGTGAGGGGCATAATCTTATCAAACGTGACTGGCGACTTTTACTTGATAACCCGCACATTCATTCAAGGGACGAACAATTAATGACTAATGATGTGTAGTAACAACACTGATAATCAGATATTTTGACGAGAAACCAAGAAAGTCCTGACATTTCTCGCGGAAACTGGATACCAGAATGTCGTCGAAACATATTTAGGCTTGGTCGTTTATCAGACAGAGCAGCCCCATCCAATGAAAAAGATATGGTTGGGGGGGGGGGGGGGCTAAAGCCCCCTAGCCCCCCCCCCCCCCCCCCCCCCCCCCCCCGCTCCGGCGCGTCCCTGAGAGAACGTGACAAAAATAGTCATCTCACTTTCAGGATATGAAAATAGAACTTAAAATGACTTCAGAATGAAACTAAAAAGAGACCGCTGATCCACTCTCATGTCCTATGCATTTTGCACAAAAGAATAATTATGGATGCCTCCACAATCATAATCAGTCTACAACAAGGTTACAGTTACACGAACAGTATCGTTCCTCTTGACTTACAGAGCATGAAGAGGGTATATATTCATTGAAAACATTTGCCATAAGAAATCATATTTCCGATGACTCCATGTCCAGAAAGTTGAAGAACGCATGAGAAGAAATTCTGAAAAGATTCTCGTATAAAGGGTTGTCATCCCTCAACTAGATTTGTAATGTTTGTTTGCTTGCGTTTTTGTTTACGGGGCGGGGTTGCCCCTTCGAAACGTTTGCAGAACATATTTCAAAATTTTAAGATACTAAATTACCCATTGAAAAGTCGAAAGAAGATATTCGATAACATTACTTTGACTGACTCTAAACAGAATGGATATGGAAAAATTATCGGATATCGTTTTGACGTCTCTGCCTACAAATACCAAAAATATATGTTCTCATTACAGAAATGGGTGCAATCCTTACGAAAACAGTCAATGTCCACTGTCTTTTCCAAGGAAGTGATAGACAATGTATGCGGATTTTCAACGTCCAAAGTAAATATTTATGAGCACCAGACAGGTCCATACTAGGTTTTGTAAAAAATCAACACATTTCATTCATTTCGTGTGATATGAAAAGCAGACGACACTTGCAAAATATTTCTTGAATAACTGAAAAAAATTAATTGATGCCAAAAATATTACTTAGGGCCCCCTCATGGGGGTCATAAGTTATGTTTTTAGGCAAAAATTGAATGGCGATTTTTGTGAATAGGGCTTGTTGGTTATGGTCATCACGATAGGTAAACGGTAAAACACTTGTAAGCGTCTAATATGAAACTCTCTGCATGTGTTAAACCTAAACACACAATACGTTGAAAAACACCACCCTTTGCACTTGTGCAAAACGTCGTCATTTACCTGAAGAATCCCAGGGGAGATGATTTCCTGCACCGATTGAGAATAAATATTAGGGGTTTATATTTTACGATTGATGCAGGGTGAAAGGTGGGACCTTGAAAATTCGTGGCTCTAAGCAACATTAAGAGTACGCGGTGCAAAGCTGAATATCGACCTTATTGATCCTATACGCTTGACCTTTCACCTTTAATCACAAAACAAATGGGTGTTCAGAAGTTACTGACAACTAACGTCCCGTTACATTTGCTGTTGGTGCGTCATTATTTACATTATTCTTTTTTTCAAAAAACATGCGAACAGCCATATGTACATTCCTATACACATAAATACAGACGCTATCGTAGGCCAACCAATGCCCAATGTTCAACGCCGCCATGGATTAGGGTTACGTGCTAACTGTTTGGAAGTCCATATGTCGTTTTTATTCTAAAGTGCAGTTACCGAGGCTTGAAGGCTTCATATTTTGTGGATGTGCTTCATATTTATTATCTTTGAAATGGAATTATTTAGTCTTGTTGTATTTGCCTACTTGCAATTTATGGTAGAGTGCTTGCACTCCAAGCACTCTACCATAAATTGTAACAAGGCAAAGACATATGAACAAATTATGACAGCCAAAAATAATTTAGCACTCCACTAGTTAACTGACGCAGAGCAATGGATAGTGAAATGATGTAATTCTAAATGTTTTTCCACCGCGAATGTGTTCTCAGAGATTTTTCTCCCAAATAGTTTCACTTCAGGTGTTGGACAGATTACTTAGCAGCCACGTGCTATAGACCGCTGCTTCGTTGCCTCCGAGTGAAAAAGCTGTTCAATATGATTGCTTCAAGTGGGCCAAATTTATTTGCGGTACTTGATCGGATTCCAGTATAGAGCGCACTCGAGAACGGCAGTCGTTCTTATCGTATCGCGTCAATGTTTTCTCACGCGCCTCCGGCAAATGTAGCATGTTTTCTATCGCATCATATCATATAGTGAGAATACACATTGAGTAATTAGAGACACGGATCCCTGCCTTAGATAGCCTTAAATAAGTTATTAACGGACGGAAATCAGAAGAAAAGAAACAACAAACCGAGTTCTTTGTGTTTCTGATAATATATCAGCTAGTCCAATTAAGTGTAAAATAATTCCAATGGCGTCACTATATTCAACTGTGTGTGCTGCACCTTTCCGATCCCATTTTAAACGAATAACTGTGCCGCTGATATTTTTTAATTTTCCTTTTTGATTTATTATTATTTTTTGCGGTGGGAGGATGAGCCGTTACGCTTCTCCTCTGGCGATAGTCGGGGCATTGATCACCGACCGCCAGTCCGTTTGTCGTGTGTATTCACGCGATAAAAAGACTCCACATATCAGCGGGAAACTTGGTATAAACATAACGCTCGATAACTCCTACTCGCATTTCACTCTCATTGTCATCGGGTCAAAGATCAATCATCAATTGAAGGTGAGTTTGCTTCTCTGCAGACTTCAATGTTCTTCTGAATATTCGTTGGGTGACTTTATTAAAGGGTCGGAAGATTACACAAGAACAGAAAACAGCATGAATGGCTTTTATGATTTATTCACTCAAATTACGGAAGCTTCCGGGTAGACGTTTGTGAAATATTTCAGTATGTGGATTATCTGTAACCCTTCGCCCAACACAACGATAATATCCTGCCATGGACATTTTATTATTTGCTCAACATTTTGTTTTCAAAACAAAGCGTATGATCCCTCACTGGAACGAGCTTGTTGATCTGGTTCCAATGGGGGTCATAAGATATGTTTTGAACACAAAAATTGAAACATTAATCAAATTTGAATGGAGAGGTTTATGAATAGCATTTATATAGATATTACCGTTACGCTGCGAAGGGTTAATAAGCGATGATCCATGAACACGGAATTTGTTTGTTTGTTGGCGCCTGCAATTTGTACTTCAAAACCAAGCTAGTTGGAGATTTCTATTCAATAAGTAGCTGAGAATCAAGGCAAGTCACCTTATTCATACTGCACATTAGGGACTCCGCTGACAATCAAAGCGTGATGGATTGTTTGAGTAGGGCCATCTGTGTGTCTCTGTAACCTTTTATATTATGCATCCGAATTTTAAAGTAGGTCCTCCATGTGCTTTCGTTTTGGAGTAAAACTTAAGGGTCGGGGTCACGAAGTTATCAGGTGTGTAAAGCGTGGAACGGGATAACAATTATAAGGCCTCAAAGATTAATAATGGCGCATACCACCCGCGGATGTCAATGTTTTATAAAGGATTTATTGGAACGATTTAAAATAGAAGACAAACTGTTTTAGAATTTAAATTTATCTTTATTTAACACTTTGCGGTCCACGTTTATTTCCCTCTAAAGAGAAGGTGTAACACGCTAGCTGAAGAAACACATATTCAAGTCGACGGATGGGGTTTCAAATCTTTCACACTTTACCCTTTGAATCCTGATGGTGTCTTCCAAGTCAGTTAACCCTTTACCTAACATGAAAAGCAGACGACACTTGCAAAAAAAATTATTGAATAACTAATTTTTTTCATTTTTTGTCTCAAAAACATAGGTTATGACCCCTCGTTGGAACGAGCTCGACGAGCTCGTTCCAACAAGGGGTCATAACCTATGTTTTTGAGACAAAAAATGAAAATATTTTGGAAATTAATTGGCGGTTTTTGAGAATAGCACTGGTCGGTTTTGGCCGTTACGTTGGGTAAAGGGTTAAATGGCAGAAATTGTAAGGGTCCATATTCATTACCTGGGGTAAACAATTCAATTGTTTCAACATGTAGTTTTTGGGCTGCATGTTGAAAATATTGATTGGTTACCCCATACATTCATTGAGCAGTCATCCTACTTGGTTAACTTTTGACGTATCATGTTCCTGGACCGGAAAAGCAGCCTTTAGGTTTCAAAGGGTTAAGCCTTAGATCAATGTTTACGAAAATTACTACTTTATATACATGTACACAACACAGCCAACAAGGTATAAAAACATTACCAAGATAAATGTAGCCTATACGTTGAGTTCACAAGGATCGATACACTTGGGGACAATATAAATAGTGTGTCTATATGAGAACCTTTGGGTTAAAATGAAGTTTAGAATGAAAAAAAACCCATACGGATTGGTCCGACAAAATTATAACTTCGACTCACGTTGTGGTATAGAATCTTTCAGATCGATACTAAATACAGTCGATGAAGATGACAAGAGGTGGTTAACAAATCGGTCCGTTCAGTTCTAAGCAGTAGACTGTGACGCCACAATAGAGGGTGTATTCGTTCCAATATTGATTTATATGTTCAAAATGAAAAAAGTAATTACATGTTGGAGTTTTTCCCAAAAGACAATTACGGTACTTCCGACGACGGTTTCAAAGGGTAAATCACATATAAAAAGATATATAAACAAACGCGCTTACTTGACAATTATCCAACGCACGCATGTTCTGTGGATTTCCTAGTATGGGAAACACATCGCCTACAATGCTGTCTAGATATGGTATACGGACGGTTTCTTTCAATGTCTTGTCTGGTTCTGACTACTTAACATTCACTTGACCCAAGATATTGTGGAGAAGTGCTCCGGATTCCATTGTTCGTAGTAATCCGAGTAAATCTGTCCAATTACAATTTGTGGAAACAGTGAGAAAAGGGAAGGTAACTGATAAACCTTGCTCAAACACAGTCTTATATGAGGTAAATTGTAAATACTAGAAACTACACTTAGCTATAGAGGTCAGCGGAACATCTTCTACAGCGCAACGTTCTTCTTCACTTTTCGTATTAATTCTTCATACAATATACGAGTGAACCCAACTGAAGTAAATAGTTCTGAGTCTGGGAACGAAACCAACTGATGGCGACACAGCATCGTGAAAATAGAGCAACATCACAAGAGAAAAACTATTTTTTGTATTAACGGCGAGAGAATGCATTTTGAAACGAAAAGCTGTTTACCTCAAGAGAGGAGGCCCTTTATCACACAATTGCCGCCCAAGCGCCGCGTTGTATAAGAAATATATAGCATGTTTGGTATGGTCATGGGCAGTAACGCACTTTTAGTACGGAAGTGGTTTCTTCTTTTCCAAAACATCCCGATTTACAACTCAACATCTTTTTCAACAGCGCGTGTATGTGATAAAACACAATCATAACAAATTTGACGCGACTCTACATGAAAATTAATACAGAGTTCACTAAATTCGATTATATGCAACGTAAACCTGGTCCTGCGCAGTGACGCACTCTCAGAACGGAAGCGATTTCTTCAAAAAATATCCCGATTTACAACTTAATATTTTTTCAACAGAGCATGTATGTGATAAAAAGCATATCAAATTCGATATGAGTCTATAGCAATTTATTGGCCAATTTCACTAAATTCGTTACTCGGTTACTAAATTTCCTATAGAACTGAGAATCGTACTAAATTCGATGCGAGACGAGGAAAACCTTGTCTGGACTCTAATTTAGTGAACTTGGTTTACAAATTTCTTATAGATGCGATAATCATTAGAGATCCTCTCTCTCTCTCTTACCCTCGATTTTTTTAAAACTAAGATATCAAAATGATATTATTCTTTATTTTAGTGTTGTACGAGCATTAAATTAAATATTATTATTTGGGCTTATACTAAATAAGATCACTGTGATATTTCTATTGGTCACTATGTTCTGTTTGCTCGACTATTTTGGGCAGTCTGCATCGACGGTAGATTGATGTATCGTCGCTTTTCTTGATGATTTCCATGACAAGCGAACTGCATTTGTAACCTGTAAAATCTGTACACCATCAGATATGCTACGAAGATAGGTGCCAACATCTGATCGCGTGACGCACTAATTGTTTATATACCTAGAGTAGCAGCAGAAATAAAATGGTGGAGGAACAGTATAAAAATCTCCTTTCATTTTATCTCCCTTGATGATACCATGCACGGGGCTCAGTAGTCAGAGGTGCAGGCTGCAAGCCGAGAGGTTCTCGGTTCGAATGCCACCTGCGGAAACCGCGTTGTGTCCATGGGCAAGATACTTCACCCCAATGCCCATGTACGGTGGCCTTGTGTACTAAGGCGTACTGCACGTCGATGGTCCACTTGTCTTAACCCTTTACCCAACGTAACAGCCAAAACCGGCCAGCGTTTTTCTAAAAAATCTCCAATTAATTTTCATTATTTTTTCATTCTTTGTCTCAAAAACATAGGTTATGACCCCTCGTTGGAACGAGCTCGTCGAGCTCGTTCCAATGAGAGGTCACAACCTATGTTTTTGAGACAAAAAATGAAAAAAATAGTTATTCAAGAATTTTATTTGCAAGTGTCGTCTGCTTTTCATGTTAGGTAAAGGGTTAAATCAATGCTAACCCTGCTTGTGTGGAGTTAGTAGGTTGCGAAGCCTGACAGTTGCTCGCCGTTGGTCCGGGTACTCCGACTTGCTCCATCCGTAAAACTGTCCGAAACGTGATGACCCTGGCTGCCGAAAGTGTCGTTAACCCCCAATAAAGAAATAAATAAATAGGTACCATGCAGTCATTGTCATTCATTCTTGGAAAACTCTTCGTGGCCGCTTTTCAAGAATCATTGTTAGTGTGAAGAAAACACGAGAGAGGAATTCTCTTGCACGAAACTTAACCGCAGGTACGCTGATGTCAAAATATTGAACTTTTAAGTAGCACAGTTTTCCCATAATGCATGTAGGAATTTAACCAATTCAGTTTTGTTTGACAGAGCTCAGTGAGTTGACAACATGTTTACATAAAACGTAGTTGTTGACAATTTGACTAAAAACTTTACTATCAGCCGTTTACCTGACGTAACTGTATTAATGCAAATGTTGTATTTATTTATTTATTTATTTATTTATTTATTTATTTATTTATTTATTTATTTATTTATTTATGTTCAATGTCATTTTCAGCATCTATGGTGATATCATGGCCGCAAAAAGTAGGCATGAAGTCAAATGTAGCAAGTCGTTTATATCTTATGGTGCAGACTTTAGATGACATCACACAGACGTTGGTTAACGGGTCCGATTTTACCAGCAAAGCGGACCTTGTTTCCATAATAAACAAGCACTTCTACACTTCCCAGGGTTCTCACAGGGACGCAACTGTCGCCTGTTTTCGTGTTAGTTATATGGTTAAAACTGTGTGTAAAGAAAACAGACGCAGGCCATGCAAAGTAACGCCGTGTATCACAAGACGCAGAACAATTAATTTTCATATCCCATGGGAATACTTTGATAGATTAAAGGCAGCTTCTTCTTTAGTTTTGAGTTTGAATATGGTAACCCCCTTTCCCACACTTGTTCAATTCCCATGGGGATATTTGCCATAGACGTATTTAGTTCTGTTAATTTACAGACCTTTTTCACACCGGTTATATTTATTCGAGGTATAAAGGGTATTCATCCCTGGATGGTTATTTGACACGTACTTTACCACTTGCGGGCGTGGCCTATTGGTTGCTGTTGGGGGTACCACCAAATTTATTGAACGGCGAGGGAAAAAAATAATGCAGGTCCAGATATCACGAAACGCTGTCAGTGTACAAAGTTTACAGTCGTATCAAAAGCCAGGCGAGTGACACCCCAATAACTCTACTGCAATTAAAAGTAATTCTTTGGCCTTTCGCTGATTTGTCGCGGCCCTCTGACGGGGAGGCCTACATTAACCCCGTCCCCCGCCGAGTTATTCCTTCCCTGCTGCCACCCCCCCCCCCCCAACCTTCTAGCATTGAGTCAAAAACTGCTTCAGAATTTCTCCCCACTGACGCTTTCTTGATCTCCGTAACTATAGCATTAACCCTCTCCTCATTCACTTATTTCTCTTCAAAAACCAAACCATATGGCCTTATTATGCAGTTTACTCCCTCACTATGCACGTATCTATGGATTGCATTTTGATATTGTGACCGAAAGCATCGGATAGAGATATTAGTGACAAAACAGTAAAATCCTAGGGATCTTACTCAATTCTAACTAACCTTTGAGTAAGCCATCACTATTACTTATGAATTATGTTTTCCAGCTCCCATGTGGTCCCACTCCACAAGATAAAATACCCCAATTCGAATTTTGAAGGGCACATTGGTTGTGACATGTCATTGTAATCGGCTGAATGAGTCGATTCCAGTGAAGTGTCACAACAAATGTGCTTTAGAACATACAAAATAGTAGGCACGAACAACTATTTTTATCTCCTTTGGTACGCATGCGCGAAGATCAGAGTTTTATGATACTCAAAATATACTATAGTAGTCTATGGAGAAAATAATTAAAGTTAAGATATAAAAAAAACACAATAATTATTTTTGGAATATCCAGACAACAAATCAAGAAGTTCATCCCAAATGCTTTCCAGTGCAGTAGATTTAAATCGCTGGTGTGATTTTTTGTACTTTTATCTTCATTTGAAGTTTACCACTTTTCTTCCTTTTGAACTCGATGTAAAATGTTAAAAACCGCTTACTGGGCCTTGTTCAATTTAAAATTATTATATTTGCTGTCGGAGTTAAGACAGAGTTTGATAACAACCAAAGATTGAACCTTACAAATTACAAGGGAAATGTTAAGTGTTTATCTTTCAACGTTGATTTTACTTTGAAAAGGGTTTAAATCTCCGCCGAGATTTGAGAGATGTGTGATTGCTTATCATCCTAGCAATATACGGAATATAGCGCCTATTGTCGGGATTCAGTTTAAATAGATGTTTTATTCGACAACAATCAGAGGATACAAACGAAAATACATATGAGCCTTCGTTGGAACGAGCACTATGCGCAATGTTTTGGAGGTAAAACTTGAATAAAACATTAAAATTCCAATGCTGATTTTTGTGAATAGCGCTGGGGTTATTCCCCTTGCGTTAAGTAAGAGTTTAAAAAGGAAAGAAACGGACGCAACAAGCTCTCAGGTCAGTACTCTAATCTGTTGGGGATTCGACGCTGTTAAGGACTATTTGTTTGCCAACTGTTCGTGGAGTTTGCGCGCAGGCTACCTCTGATGTTATGTGATGTCCCTTTACTCGCAAAAGACAAGATATTATTTCGTGCTCCAGTTATAGACATTCCAATCAATAAGTATTTAATTCGCCTTTAACCCTTTGAACGAGGGCGGACGCTCTTCCGACCAGGAACAAGATACGTCATAACGTAATTATATAGGATGGCTGTTCAGTAAATGTGTGGGGTAGACCAATCAGTATTTTCAACGTGCAGCCCAGAGGCTACCCCAAATAATGAATATGGGATCTTCTAATTGCTGCCATTGGACTGGCATGGAAGATACCACTAGAATTCAAAGTGTTAAACCATCAAGACATTATTAGTGGAACTACGCGGAGTAATCATAAAACTACAGCTGTGGCGAGTCTTGGTTCCTTATGGAAATGTTTAACGGTTAAGACAATGAACTTCAAACCGAGAGGTTCACGGTTCGATTCCCGCCAGGGGTAAATGCGTCGTGTCCTTGGGCAAGGCACTTAATATCCCAATTGCCCACGCGGGGGCTCGGTGGCGGTGTGTACTAAGGCGTAATGCACGTTGATGATGCACTTGTCTTCAACCAGTGCTAATCCTGCTTGTGTGGAGTTAGTACGTTGGGGAGTCCGACAGTTACTCGCCGTTGTTCGGTGGTTCTCTCTGTGTACTTCGACTTCCTCCACCCGTAAAACTGTACGACACGAGGTGGTTCTGGTGGTCGAAAGTGCCGTTAAACTCCAATGAAACAAATAAATAAATTCAATAATATTCGTAATCACATTTTAATCTTGACATTTATTTTTACAAACCTTTTGGTCTTAAAACATCCCAATTCCAGTAACATCATGTGCAAGGAAGTGACTGCGGAGGAACCAGAGAGTTACTTATAAAAGTGCTCCATGGTTCACTATGTATTGCCCTTCAAAAAATACCGTAGTATACAGGGATATTACCCAAGTGCCGGGGTATTTTGAGATAATGCCTTGATTTTCTATGCTTCTTTAAATAACGAATTCCCCAGCTTCGGGGGTGACTTTTGCGATCACGGACCCCTCGACGATTTGGATTCGTTTCCGCGCCCCTCTGCTCACAATTCCCGAATCCACCCGTGTTTAAAACTTGGGGCATAACGTTAATAACCTTTTCGTCCTTCCTTGATAACATCTCAGATGCACCATGATTCAGGTTGCGTTGAGATGCACTAATGAGACAAAATTGCTCACGAATCGATGCCATTTTCCTCATGGTCCCTTATGCCTGTATCTCTTGTATAGTTTCAACTTCAACTAATCAGCGAGGGGGGGGGGGGGGCGCGGTGGCTTAGTTCGTAGAGGTGCAGGCTGCAAGACGAGAGGTCCTCGGTTCGAATCCCACCTGCGGCAACCAAGTTGTGTCCTTGGGCAAGACACTTCACCCCGATTGCCTACATGGGGGCACGATGACGCTGTGTACTGAGGCGTACTGCACGTCGATGGTGCGCATGTCTTCAACCAATCTAACCCTGCCTGTGTTCAGAGTTACGATGTTGGGGAGCTGACAGCTGCTCGTCGTTGCTCGGTGGTTCTCTCCGGGTACTTCATCCACCCGTAAAACTGTCACGGTCACGATTAGCCATTGTGCATAAATATGTGACCTTAAAAACACCAATAAATAAATAAATAACTAATCAGCGTGGTCTTGAATTTTATTATTTTATTGTCGCCTGACAAAATTATATTGGATTTCTCCGTCGAAAATACTTTTAAAAAACGCTGTTTTAGGAAACAGAAGATGGTGATAGCAACATTGCTGTTGTTGCTCTTCCTGATATTACGACAATAACGACTACGATGCTGACACAGAAGATAACTGTATGACCGGTGGTGGTGACAGCAATGATGATGATGACGATGATGATGGTGATGATCACGGGGGTGAGAGGGGGTAGACAACACCCTCCCCAAGTTCGTCACTCGATTTTTTTTCAAGTGATTTATTCTCAAAGTAAAGTTAAAATACACCCCAAATCCGTTCTGGGAGCTTTCAAAATTCAATGGGGGCGGGGTTTGGGAGGAGGTTGCCCCTCCCACCTCCTCTCAAACTCCCCCATCTCGGGCCGTCAGCCTTCGAGACAGGCATGCTTCCGTATGTCATGGCGGGGCTGCTAGTGCGAGTAAATGTCTTTTTTCCCGGGTCTGATCCCCCTGCCCTGAAATGCTTCCGGCGCCCCTGTACTTGGTTATTTAGAACGCCAACGACAGTAGGTGTGTGGGTAATATCCATCTGTCTGCGGTAATAGACGCATAATAGTTGTATAGATCAACTCCAAGCTTCGGACAGGGGTCCAATTAGAACATAAGTTGCATAGGTATTGAAGGTTAAAGCCACGCGCCAGCAAGTGGGAAACACGTGGGTCCGCATTGTTCTGCAATGATTGATTACGCCAATCCACTAGTGTTTCTTGCATTTTCTGAACGTTTCATTTGCGCTTGTCTGGGGCAAACTGTACCCGTATATTCGTCTTCGATTTGTGAATGTTTGAATGAAAACTGATTACAAACCGAACTTTAGTTAACCCTTTGAACACTAATCTACCATGTCCGATCAATGGCAGTAATTAGAAGAGTCCATATTCGTTATTTGGGAGTAGAGTAATCAATATTTTCCACGTGCAGCCTAATGGCTGCACGTTGAAAATATTGATTGGTCTACTTCACACATTAACATAGCAGCCACCCTACTTAATGAAATTATGAATTATCATGTTCCTTGGCTGGAAGAGCGGTCTCGCTGGTGAAGGGTTAAAGGCATATGCCTTTAATAGCATTGTATGATATTATTGTATGCAATGTGTTGTCAAAAACAATGGGATTATAGTACAGGTTATTTTACAGAAACTAAATCTTGTATTTCAAGAGAGGCGTCATCAGAGAATGATTTTTTCCGTATTCTGGTATATGCTTTGGTGCAAAATATCACACTCTTCAAATATATATCCAACTTCCCCGAGGTTTTTTTCTGAAATGGAGAAACGTTCTTGAAGAGAATTTCGTCCTCACACTTTGTATACTTCCGGTGCCGTTAATTATCAGTCTTGCAGATACTCTTTGGATATAGGACGCAAGCTACCAACCGGAAGTCTTATCTCCTTCTGTTCAATAACGGGAAAGCGTATTCTGTGCTTTTAATATACAGTTACGTTGTATTTTTGTTGGTAATGACATCTAGTAGATTCTGAATATTTTTTTTTTCATCCGGTACAAAGAATATATTTTGAACTAAGTGATATTAACACCGATTATCCCGCATTGACGCGTAGTGACGAAAGCCACTAATAGACTTTTAATTTACTTCCCCGAGATACGGTAACGCACACAGGAACCCGTTCTTCGGTCTGATCAAGACAAGTCTGTTGGCTGTCTTACCGCAATAAGCAATACCGTTAACAATGTTAAGCCTTTTTGTTATTTCTCTTTTGCTTTCTGGGTTACAGCAACCAGAATTAAGTCGATCGTTGCAGGAGTAGTCTATCTTACATTGATTGGAGCGAAACACTCTTAATTGAATTCGTCAATGGTAAAAAAATCGATATTTTCATAACAACTTCTTGAAGGAGATTTCATTGAGTTACGAATAAAAGCCATGTTCGTGATAGATTTCGATCGAACGCGTGCACGCAGAGAAAAAAACAATGATTCGTAGTTCCGTATTTGCGACCCGGGTCGATGTGTATGTGTGGGGTCTCCGTGCACTTACAACATATGTGATGATTCGGCGTATTGTTTTTTAACCCTTTGAACCCTGAGGGTATCTTCCATATCAGTTCAATGATAGCAATTAGAAGAGTCCATATTCATTATTTAGGGTAGACCAATTAATATTTTCAACGTGCAGACTCAAGGTTGCAGGGTGATAATACTGATTGGTCTACCCCACACGTTCACCTGGCAGTTATCTACTTCATGAATCCAGGTCGTATCACGATCATGGGCCGAAAAAATGGTCTTTGGGGTTCAAGGGGTTAAGTTCATATTGATAATGATAAGAACACGTAGCGTTTTTTTTTTACACTGTAAAATGTAGGTTTCTGAATTTAACTCTTTTCTTACCTAATACGACTAGCAGACGTCATCTGCAAAGAAAGTTCTTGAATAACGAAACATTTTAATTTTTCCGCTGCAAAACATAGGTTAAGATCTCTCTCTGGTACAAGCTCGACGAGATCGTTCCAATGAGGGGTCATAAGCTATGTTTTTTAAGCTAAAATTGAAAAAGGTAATTAAATTTGAATGGCGATTTTTGTGAATAGCATTGGCCGAATTGGAGCGCGGTGGCTCAGTGAAAGACTGTTGGACTTCTATGCTAGAGGTCCCGAGTTCGATCCCCATCCGGGACGACCCGCGCTGTGTCCTTGGGCAAGGCACTTTATCCCGGTTGCCTACATGGGAGCACGATGACGCCGTGTACTAAGGCGTACTGCGCGTCGATGGTGCTCATGTCTTCAACCGTTGTAACCCTGCTTGAGCGGAGCTTGAACAGAGTTAGAATGCTGAGGAGCTGACAGCTGCTCGTCGATGCTCGGTGGTTCTCTCCGGGTACTCCGACTTCCTCCACCCGTAAAACTGTTACGGTCACGATTAGCCATTGTGCATAAGTATGTGACCTTAAACGCCAATAAATAAATAAATAATAAATTGGCTGAATATGCTTATTACGTCAGGCAATGGACTAAAGCGCTGAATTGTACAGAAATGTAGTCATTTTTCGGAAGCAGGTCTAGCCTAGGGCGAGATGGGCAAGACATTGTAACTCCCCCACCCCCACCCCTTTGCCACAATTCTCACATTGGGGTGGGGGAGCTCTTTGATTTATTGCAAGGTGTTAAAAAGGGTTTTGAAAGTATCAATTGTTTTTTTAAAAATCATTTCGGCTCTACCTTCCAAAAGAAAGCTCGACGAAGAACAATACTTTTTGTTTTTCAAACGAAAAGGGCATGTTATTTGAGGTTTCATCGACGTAATAACCTGGTGTTGGTTGCCGCGTTGTGTATAACATAGTTAACCCTTTACCTAACATGAAAAGCAGACGCCACTTGCAAAAAAAAATTCTTGAACAACTAATTTTTTTTTCATTTTTTGTCTCAAAAACATAGGTTATGACCCCTCATTGGAACGAGCTCGACGAGCTCGTTCCAATGAGGGGTCATAACCTATGTTTTTGAGACCAAAAATTAAAAAATAATGAAAATTAACTGACGATTTTTGAGAATAGCGCTGGCCGGTTTTGGCCGTTACGTTGGGTAAAAGGTTAAGAGAATCACATATTTTATGGGGAAAAAAACCCAACTTTATATTTTGGTATCTGACATATCAGTTCAAAGACATTGGAATAGTCCGAGTTTAGTACTTGTTATGTGTGTCGATTAATATTTTCAACCTGCAGCTTTGTGGATGCAAACTAAACTGTTAATTGGTCTACCTGGCAAAATAGACTGAGTCTAGAAACTAGAACACCAGTCCGTTTAACCCTTTGCTCAACGCAGACGATATCAAAATGTAATCACTGATTATTGGAGGCAAGAGAATTATGCCTGGTAGATATACATCTTTAAAAAAAAATCCAACAAGTGAATAAGGGGGAGGCTGACCATGAAGCCTCCGACAAAAATTAGCGGTGTTAGCTTTTCATCACCTCAACGAGGAGACATAAGCTATGTTTCTGAAGTAAAAATTGAAAACTTTTTATCATTCAAAAAAGGATTTTTACAAGTGACGTCTGCTTTTACAGTGTAAGGAAACGAGTTTTAACAACGGCGTCAATAATGTTTTTTTGGAACAAGCTAAACCCAATCATTTGTAATGAGCAACGTTTGGAAATCTTTTACGGTTTCTTAGAATAATATGGTTTCTGCACATTTTGTTACTGTTGGTCAGCTGATTTCATTGAGAACTGGGTTTTAGCTGTTTACTTCTGTTTGTGATCATTATGTCGGTTCGTAATAAGTTTTAAGTAAAATGCTTTAAGCTGAAAAATATTAGTGTTATGAAAAATTAATTGATGTGTTGCAATGCAGTTTGTCTTTCGGTTCTAATTCATTTTCTCTTAATTTTCATTTTTTATATTTTATACACAAAAATTTGCATGGGAAAGTCCACCAACCTTCAGTTTATTATATTAACCCTTCACCCAATGCAACGGCCGAAACCGGCAAGCGTTATTCACAAAAATTGCTATTCATTTTCATTATTTTTTTCATTTTTTGCTTCAAAAACATAGCATATGACCCCTCATTGGAACGAGCTAAAAATGAAAAAAAAAGTTATTCAATAATTTTGTTTGCAAGTGTCGTCTGCTTTTCATGTTAGATAAATGGTTAATATATGTGATTACGCCGTTGAATCTTTACCTAACATAATCTGCAAAACCGTTCAGTTCACAAAATAGCGCCAATTAAATTTTGGTAATTTTCAAACTTTGTTTTTAAATCATAGCACTTAACCTCTCATTGGGGTCATTCAGGAAAAAACTATTGTAACAGTCGTTTGGTACTAGTGTTGAGTAAATGATTAATGTCACATTAAGCATGTTAGACTACATCGTAAGAAAAAAATAAACCTAGAGTTGGGATGGGTTGGGTGGCTTAGTGGTTACAGCATTGGACTTCAAACCGACAAGTCCACAATTCTATCCCCACCAGTGGTAACTGCGTTGTGTCCTTGGGCAAGGCACTTAATCACGGTTGCCCATGTGTGGGTACGATGGCGCTGTGTACTAAGGCGTACTACATGTCGATGCTGCACTTGACTTCAACGAATGAATGGTAACCCTGCTTGTGCGGAGTTAGTAATACGTTGGGGAGTCGGACAGTCGCTCGCAGTTGCTCGGTGGTTCTCTCCGGGTACCTTGGCTTCTTTCACCAGTGCACGAGGTGACCCTGGTTGTCGAAAGGGTCGTTAAACCTCAATAAATAAATATCCCAGGCTACAAGCTCCTACACACTCCAGCAAACAACTTTTCGTCATTGAGTATCCCGTTGTTAAAAAAGCCAGAAGTAGGATCCTTCCCCAAACTCTACTGTCAGGTAAGATTTCAAACCAGAATCATCTGATCCAATGTAACTCAATCACGCCCTTGCCAATTTTTAGAACTGAAACAAGTAAAAATAAGTTACGTAATCACACATGATTACATGAGTTTTAATTTAGTTATTTTTATACATTCGGTGATGTGTCTCGGATCTTATTCCCACAACATAAAATCTTGTTCCCACACGAAAAAGTACACTATGTCGTGGGAATAAGTTACTTTATTGTGGGAACAAGATACTTTTTCTGTGGGATCAATATATTATCTTGTGGGAAAAACATATTATCTTGTGGGAACAAGCTATTTTTTCTTCTAGGAACAAGATATTATGTTGTGGGAACAAGATGATTTTAAATGGGGGAACAAGATATGTTGTGGGAACAAGATAATTATTATGTTGTGGGAACAAGATATTAAGTTGTGGGAAGAAGTTTTTTTTCTTGTAGGAGTAAGGCACTATCTTGTGGGAACAACGTATTATTTGGTGGGAACAAGATATTATGTTGTGGGAACAAAATATTTGTATTGTCTGGGACAAGATATTATGTTGTGGGAACAAGATATTTTCTCCAAAAAAGTAATTTCTGATAACCTCAATCAGCCACCGTACATAACTTTAATGTAAACGCATTACAATCTAGAGAAATACATTCTTTTATTCTTAAAAAGACAGGGGAATGGTCGCTCGTCCTACATCTTTGCAGGCAATTACTGGTCTCCTCGAGGTATTCATTCATCTGTTTTCTATGAGTTCAAACGATTAAAATCACAATGTTTTTCTCAATATCGTGGTGCATGCGTTCTATTGCAAGATCATTTAAGAGATCGCTGACGGCGATTTCCGAATAGAAATATTACACTTTTATACGCCTAACATATGGCGAACAGACAAAAAACTCCAGTGTAATTTATAGTGTACGATTTTTTTCTGGCTTGTATTAAAATATATTCTGTATTGTCGATAACAAAGGAAGCAAACAAAAGGCACTCAGAGTTGTATTAATGTGTAATTCACGTTTGGTTGTTTTAAAATAAACAACATATAAATGAAGAGATTACAAGAGAAAAAGCTTCAAGACTCAAAGAGAACTTGATGAGTTGATCACTTCTAAAACACCTCGGGTGTATATTCCACCCCATAGTTGTTGACACTTTCCATGAAAAATAGAACAAAGAAGCACAAGCAATATTTTGAGGTTATGAACCACCGGGTACAACCCGGTGGTTCATATGTTGAAAAATTGCCCAGTGGTTATTACCACAGAGGCTGTAAATATCCATCCGTCGACTTTAAGAATGCACACTCGCAGTATTGTAATGATAGTCTACTCTTTCCACCCACCTATCTTTTATAAAATCCATGTTTCTGTTTGTGAAGTAATTTCATTTACCAACGCTCTTTTTAAATATAACGGAGTTTAGATATTTAAACAATGTGTTCAACCGAACCCCATTTTTCAGCCATGGCTGATACAATTTTTTAATTAATTTTTTGAGGACATGAACACAAACACAGACACAGGGGTCGGGAAACGGCGTATAATTTAATTGGTTTGTTTTCGCTGTACCGCCACAAAATACCGTGCAACACGTCACTTTTTCGACGAGTATACTTCAAGAATATTATATACCACTCATTTCTAAGTTTCTTTTTCCAAAATTAAATGTTCTGTTTGCATATTAGTTGCCGGATATTGTAACATCCCACTCATTTCTAAGTCTCTTTTTCCAGTATTAAACTTTCTATTTGCATATTAGTAACCGGGTATTGGGTTGGGTTTCAGAGTAAGGTTTTCTTCTTCAATTGAATTATTTGTTTTTTCATTTATTATTTCTTTTTAACTACAGCTTTTTCAGACAGTTGGATTTGCATAAAACACTAAATACATGTAAGAGTACCCATTGTATATCATGCTTAACTGGTCCAAATGCGTTGACGATAGAAATATGGGTAGCCTATTTAACAATTTTGTAAACTATTCCTTATATGCACAGTCCGTAGAACTTCCGCTGCACAATACACCTGCAATGTACTTTCAAAAAGCAACAAATACTGTTCAGTGAAATTCAAGAGATGTTTTCTCAAGCAACTTAACAGAATGAACCATTTTATTTGTACAGTCCTTGGCCCTTTCACCTCTCACAAATAGAAGACGACACCTGCACAACAGAGTATTGAATAATTAAATATTTTCATTTTTTGCCTCAAAAACATAGCTTGTGGCATCTCATTGAAACGAGCTCAGCGAGCTCGTTCCAATGAGGTGCCATAAGCTATGTTTCCGATGCAAAAATTGAAAAAATACAACTTAAATGGCATTGTTTTGCGAATAGGGTTTGGCCGAGCTATAACTCTTACGGTAAGTAAAGGGTTAATCCTTACACAATAATATTGGACTTTAATTTCATACTATTCGACGACAAATCAATTCATTTATGCAGCAGGTCAATTTATCTTTTCAGCCCGTGGCCTTTTTGGCTGCAGGATAAAATTGCTCATTGGCCACTTCCTCGGATTAGTGAAGGCTCTTTTAATACAGTGACCAAATACGCAGAGAAACTAAAACTCCAAGTTGAACACCTGAGTAATTCGGTCATCCTCGGGAGTTGCAAAGTTCAATTCCATAATTCAATATCTTCCAACTTTCGAGCTAACTCGCGTTTATGGAGATTAAATTTCACTTTCCACTCTCGTCACAGAACAATCCACAAAGTAAAGTTTGAAACAAGTTACAAATGCTTCTGTCATCAGTAAATAGTACCCCTTTCACCGGTCGCCAGTTTACATGTTTCGACTGGTCTGGGGCTGTTTTCGCACACCTGTAAAATGCTCTCATCGCACAGCTGCGCGACTGGAGTACAGAACTGTTCTTTCTCATTTCTTTCAGGTACGACACAAAACAAACTGTGGCCTGCACTCTTGAGAGTCGTGTATGAAACTAATCTAAGCGCGAAAAAGGGATCGCGGTAGGTCAGTAGGTAGAGCTGCAGGCTGCAAGCCGAGAGGTTCTCGGTTCGAATCTCACCTGCGGTAACCGCGTTGTGTCCTTGGGCAAGACACTTCACCCCCATTGCCTACGTGGGGGCATGGTGACGTTGTGTGCTAAGGCGTACAGCACGTCGATGGTGCACATGTCTTCAACCAATGCTGACCCTGCTTGTGTGGAGTTCGTATGTTGGGGAATTGACAGTTGCTCGCCGTTGCTCGGTGGTTCTCTCCGGGTACTCCGGCTTCCTCCACCCGTAAAACTGTCGCGGTCATGATTAGCCATTGTGCAGAAATATGTGACCTTAAACACCAATAAATAAATAAATAAATAAGCGCGAAAAATTAAGTCTCTAAAAATTCACAATTGTTTTTCTGTTTAACAAATACCGCAACTGTATATACATAGTAACTCTATTGGATTTCCCCAAGGAATATATAGAAGACAGTAATGAAGTTCATTTTCTTTCTGTGTTTGCACAATTCCTTTCTGAAAAGAATTATATAACTTACTGACCGTTGTTCGTAAATAAATTTAAGATGCTATCTTTTCAAACCATCCAACCTGGTATATACATTTTCACTATTATGAGAGAAAAATAAATGAAATATTTTGAACGCCAGACAATAGAAAAGTTACAGATCACCTTGAGAAGGTTCGCGCTCAGTGACCTCATTTGACTGTTGAGAATGTGATTGCAGGTAGAGGGTAAACATATATATAAATTTAAATTCAACTGCAACTTCAAAGATCTTCCATTAATTGAGATTCCTGTGTTTAAAAGATGGGACCATAGACCATTGTATATATATATGGTTCTCCGACGTATTAGTATTAGACGTGTTCTAACAACATTAATTTAACCCGTTCCCATCTGAATAGCAGGCGACACATGCAGAAAAAACTTCTTAAAAGCACAAAAAACATTTATTTTTGGAAAAAAACATAGCTTATTACCTCTCGTTGGAACGAGCACAATGAGCTCGTTCCAACAATGAGGAGTCATAAGCTATGTTATTGAGACAAAAAAATGAAATGAAATAATAATATTTAAATGTATATTTTTATCAACAGTGCTGGTCGATTTTCGTCGTTACCTTGGGTAAAAGGTTAATAATTTAAAGGCCTTGTCACAACCGCTTCTTTTATTGAAGCACAAACGCTTCGGGGAGGGGGTCAATAAAGCGTTCATAGATAATTATACGCCGACAAAAAAATTATATGAATTTTAGTGCCTAAATTCCAGCAATATTAAAATTTTATCACCACTAATAAATAATAATTATTTAATTTAGCAGTATAAATATCGTTTCTCGGTGAATGTGAATATAATAAAAATGCAATCCGCGATGAACTGAAACACACGTTTGATAAAGAAACATCCAATGCTCATCAGCACTGGAAAATCTTAAGGCTTCGACAGAAGTGTGGGTGCCAAATTAATTTTATTCACCATATTCTGTAAATTGTGTAAAGATAAGATTTACTTGTGCGCCAGTCTTGAGCGGTCGGATGTGATTATTGCCGAGCCACGTCTGCGATTTTATATCGTGTCCCCTTTCTCATTCAGTTACGCGTGTACATATGAAATATATTTCGAGATAGTGTATTTTGGACAAAAAATCAAATATATTCAATTAATAAATTAAAATTTAGATATATACCAGCAAGGGGCTGAGTGACTGAAGATCTGTGTCACGTTGGCGCATATTCTATCATTAGGTAACATGTGTTTATTGATGTAGAAGAGATTTTATATTAGCACTCTATCGATCAATACTTCTAATTTATTTCTTCCCTACACAGTGCTCGATCGAAAAACCGCACATCTGCAAAAAAAAAGATAAAAAATATTGGGTGCTTTAAAATAAAACTGACTGCTAATTAAAAATATTTTCCGGTATATCTATAATACGTGGACGGTATTAACAACATATAACGTGATTTGAGTGAAATATCTTTGGAAAACATAGGTTGTGAAAGTCTCACTAAAGGAGGTCGAGTTTAATTTTTTAAATGCATTTTAGGATAAACAACTTTTTAAAAATAAAAGTCTAAGATTACGAGAAGCTAACCTAACAATTATAATTGCTTTCACTTTTTAAAATCCTTTGCAAAATTATACACTGATTTTGTTCACAGTAGATTATATTGGTCTATCGTTAACGCGAAGTGCATGTAAACTAGACTAAGTTTAAAAATTGAAGTGAACCAAAAAAATATATATTCTCCGAAGCTTGCAATTTGTTTATGTTTATATATACACCACGTGTACGAGTTGACAAACAAAGTTAATTAAGTAAATAGTTATGATAATAAAGTTATGCTAACTACCTTGTTTTGTGGAATCAGCTCGCTCCGACTCGGAAAAAGGCTTTGGAGAAAATCCAGGGGTGTCCGCCACCTCCTTCTGTAGATCCAGGGTGTTGTCAACCCAGGGGCTCCGCATAGAGTGCTTTCGCCGGGTAGGCAGCTACCTTCCTTGTGCCGGCGCAACGACTCTGTGTATTGTGTGATATGGAGCATCCCAAGTATATATTTCTCAATCATCGTAACTTGGGTCTCGGGGAACACCGTTTACGTCACAAAACATCAATTTTGACGTCACTACTTTTCAATTCACATTCCATTTAATTGGAAATAGAGTAACACTTCCTCTGATTGGTCGAGGCCTGGAAAAATTGAAAGATCCGTTGTAATGCGTGTAATAATTGGTTGTATGTATTCTTACTGTGCACGTCACTGGAATCACTGACGTAGGCATTTCCATTTGTCGTCTGTAGGAAGATTGAAAAGGATGAACATCGAGGACTATAAATAACCAATAAGAAACCTCTGTAGGAAATTCAATAATCTCTTATTATAATTTTAGCCATTGTATTACACCGCGATAGCTTGCGTATATCACCACATACTAGCGTAAACCGCGTTACTAATTATAGCCAAGGACTTTCAATTTAGACAGTGTGATCGTGTATGCGGGGTTTTCAGACTTGCAATATTGATCTGAATATGATGTGGGTCAGGTGAATCTATAATCAGCTTGGAAAGGAAATAGAGAGTTTGTGCTTTATATGGTAACGATTGCTTCTATATTTACATGAATGTTTGCTCTGCATCGCCTTCGACTTCTGGGACTACTGTCGGGATATACTTCATGTACTTAACAATTGTTCTTCTTATAGGCCTATGCATGCAAACAACTTTCAGTTAATGGACCAATGGCGCCCCGGACTACCCACCAACTGATCATTTATTATTTTCCACCACGGAAATCTGCAGATTGTCATAAATCATACGCAGCAAATATAATTATGAGGGGTCAGTAGTCGAATATTATGGAGTCCGTCTCTTGCCTTTATTTTTTCTCACGGCTAATTTTTAAGATAATCAATTACCTTGCCTGACTTAACTCTTAACCCACTGAGTATTTTTAGGATAGTTTTCATCAAAGAGTTGTTTTCATCAAATCATTTTTAAGACAGTTTTCATCAAATCTAGTTATGGCTACATTTGATGAAAAATTCATCTAAATTTAACTCAAGAAATCATTGATGAAAAAATCTATTCAGTTTACAGGGTGGAAATTTGATTAAACATGCCCAAATTATTACATATTTCAATGGCAAGAGAAATACTGTCCTGGGAAGGAATATCCGCCAACAGCATATAAGGAGTTAACTCTTAACCCGAGTGAAGTTGGGATCGATCGCGCAAATATTTTCTCCAAATTATCACATAATTGTTATCTTTTTGCTGTATCATAGTCTGTGTGCCCTTCACTTCATTTCCTATATATTAACCCTTCTACCCAAGACTACTAGATGACAACACTCGGCAAACATGTCTTTTATTAACTCAAAAAATTCAATTTTTACCTCAAAAACATAGTTTGTGCCCCTTCATTGGAACAATCACGACGAAATCGTCCCATTGAGGGTGCCATAAGCTATGTTTTTGGCGATTTGAATGACTATTTTTGTGAATATAACTGGTTGGAAACTATCATTAGTTTAGGTAAAGGGTTAAAACTATGACTTTGAATTTTTTTGCAAATATGCTAAAGTACTGAATCGAAAAATGACGAAATATGGTGTGAACTGTTCATAATCTAAAACCTAAAACAGGAAAATAACGGGGTTCTCAACTGTCGACCCTTAGTTTCGGGAGATTAACGAGAAAAAATAATAGTTGTCCATTATGTGTGTTTTTTAACCCCTTACAAACGATGTAAATATACAGATATTCCAGGTAGAAATTGTTTCCATAATGCGACTATGAATTTAACCAATTCAGTCTTGTTTGCCAGCGCCCAATGAGCTCTTTTTCAACCAAGATTGAAATAGTTATTAAATTCCATTATTGCATTATGGGGAAAATGTCTGGCTTGAAATTTTGATATTTCGACATCAGTGTGCAGGGGTGGGGGTGGGGGTTGGGGGGGGGTTACCAGATATACTTTCCGTTCATTGAGCACGTCGGGATATATTTGCCAGAGAGCCGAGCTGTATTTGATCAAGAGGTCGAGAGTTCGGATAAGACTTGCATTACTTGGGAGGGATGTGTTCTTGACGTATGACAGCACTAAATATTTCCCCATAGGCGACCATTATAACGTTCTGGCGAAAAAGTCTGATCGCATCACTTTAATTTTGGCATTCAAATATCTTTGTCAAGCATTGCCCTTCAGACAGCTTCTACTGTGCAACAAATAAGAGAGAAAAACTGACAGGAAGGAAAGTACCGGTCACGTGCACATATTTTTCAGGGAATTCCCAACAAAACACACCGATAGTCAATTGTATTTTTTAGATCCAAAAAGTCATCAAATCACTCTCTTTATTTATCCGGAATATTCAACAATAATGCAAGATGCCAGTAGAATGCTTCAAATGTTTATTGAAACAATATATTTTCCGAAGTCTGCTTATTTTTGGAGATTACACCATTTCCGAGTGCAATTTTTCAAGGAGGGTAACTCTTATTCAAATAGTTACTACAGTGATACCTTGAGGAAGGCTCTTAATCTCGCTTAGTCCAGTGGGAGCGCCACGGGGACACAGGGACGCAGTGCGCGCGGAATCAAAGTAAACATGCATGTATGTTTATTAATTTTAAACTTTCCTACCCTGTGTGAAGCTTATTTGGACCCCGAATCGAACAAGAGAGAGATTCGAATCGAATCTCGCCGTTCTTCAAGTTACAGATATTGCATCTTTTTTATAAGTGTAAATAGTGCCAGTCTCCACCATTTGGGCAAACCAATAAAAAGCGGAATATTCCAGAACGGAATCAAAGTAGTTTCAGAAACGGAATTTCCGTGAACTCTTCTATCACCAGGTCTCACGTACAGAGGAAAGGTTCAATAGGAGACACTTGGTATAGGATTTTGAGAACATCTCAACGATTCGAAAATTTCCAAATCGATGCGAATTGAATCATCGAAAACATTTCGAATCGAATCAAATTTCGAAGCCTAACAGGCCCTATATTATTCTCCCTTATACGTCTCAAAGAATCGACCACTATGGACTCATTCTCGTTTACACTTGTTTTCCGATTTAACAGTATGTCTTCGGGAGTTTCCAGTTGCCGTCATACCGCTGAATAATAGTTTTCGCCGTGCACTCAAAAGTAGAAAATACGGCTTGGGTAAATTGTGCGTTTTTAGCATTAGCTCTTTACATAGCACGACTTACAAACATCAAGCTCTCAGGCCACCAGTCTAATTCTGTATGAAATCCTACAGAATGCCCTAGCACCAGTCTAGCTATGAAAAAGGTCATCGCCTATGTTTAAATTCACTCGCCTAGAATATTTCAGTTGTGTAGTAAAGTCAGAGAGTACACTTTGGTAGAGTGTACTCCGGAATTGATCAAGAAGCTGTGACAGAACCAGCGCCACCTGGTAGGAAGTTTCTGTAGTCGCCATTGCATAGAGAAGCTATTTCTTGGTACTCATCGGAAGATCCGCTGCCATCTGAGTCTCGAACCGATCAGAGACCAGAAATCACATCTTGAATCGACAACAGAGAGTTAGAGAAGCTAATAGTATTCAAATATATTATAATTGGCATCGCCGCAGATATCGAATTTTTGTGCGGAGCAGACGAACATTCTTTTTCGAAACCACGTGATGTCCGATATTGCAAGGAGGACGTCGTCGGACTTCATGACACAAGCTACATCACTTTTAACGAATTTCGAAATGAATCAAGTGACACACATTTTTAAAAGAAAGTTTATCATCGATGAATTTCGTTTTCTGGATTTTGATTGATAATTGTGAGTACGGTTAGATGTAGAACCGCCTAGTCGAAAACAAAACAATTCAGACGATGCGGCCCAACTAATAGTTGGGAAATACTTCGTCATGAATACGATGGTTTTAAGCCCGTCAGACCAGTTTATAATGTTTAAACGTTCATTCGACGATTAAACCTCAGGCACACGTTGTTTTTCACTCTGCTCGAGTGAAGCAGGAAAAACAACTAAAAATAATATTCTTTGGAAACATGAATTTAATATGAAATATTGAGTGAGGTGGTTGTAATAGGGAAATATGCCTTCTTTTTCAGTACAAACAGCAGTGTTGTTAGCCAACTCAGTTTAACTAGAATGAATACTGAGAACCAACAGCCTTCCTCTTCCTCAGGGGCTGTACCACTGGACACGAAAACAAAAATAAATCAATGCTCGTACAAGACTTTGCTATCCCTCACTGGAGTCGAAAATAGCAGAGCAATTGATTTGGCACCGGGAACATGCAGATAATTTAAAACTGGAGTACTTAGCCAGTATCCCTCACCTGCGTGTGTCCCCCAGACAGAGTTGATAGTTGTTCAGATCAGATGACCGTAGCAGTTGTGCCACCGTTATGGATTTAGCAGCCCTTCCATCACCGCCTTCACTCGAGGCAGAGGGCGACCCTTTTCAGCATGCTACTGGCTCAATCCATTCAGCAGGCTCACCACCCCATCCGAGCATACCTTTTCCCTCTTCTCGAGGGGGGGGGGGGCTCTAGAGGGTGGGACCATAAGGGAATGAGCACATTGAACATACAAGCTCATTCCAGTAAGGGGCAAGTTATTATTGCGACAGGGAAGAAGTTTTGGTGTTTGCACAACATCCAAACACTAACACTTCTTCCCTGTCGCATCAATAATTAGAACTTATTACGTGGTGCAGGCATAATGTCAAAATATTATTGTTTGCCGACGGATTTATCTGCTAGCTCAGGTTGTTCTGTGTGATTTTTTTCCCAGGCATCTTAATCCACTGAAACCTGTACTCCTTTGGTGATGAAGGACACAAAAGCCCATTCAAATTTAAACATTCTCTTTGACACATTACACTGAGATCAAGGTGTTAATCACTCGTCATGGTGTTATTCGCGTCATCGAGCGTGAATTTGAATTCTGAACAGATTTTGCAGACCTGGCTGTTGTCAACTGACGACACACACGAGCGACAAAATAAAAGTTCACTGAAGTTTTACGGAATTGGCCAACCCTTCACTGGACTTCGTGAACTCATTGTGGACTCATTGTTTTCCGCTCTAAATTTTAATTTTTATCTGTCTTCCAGATTCTAGTGTTTTTCAATATATTATTACCTAACATTATTTCTTTGCATTTATATGAGGGTGACTACTATACAGACATCTCTCACATAAATTTAGAGGAATCAGGTCATTCACGACTTCAATGATTTGAACGGACAAATACTTATTCAGGGGTTTGAAATGTGGTTTTGATACATTTCCTTATTTCGAAACACTATCCTACGTAACATTCAGCTATCAGTTCATGTGCCCAAAATACATCCTATAAAATTCGGCGTGAAGGCCAGTTTTCTTGATTGTCCGTACTTAAATTCAACTTGTTGTCGGGTACCCTTTTGAAGAGTGTGGGAACAGGGCAGTGGAACTAATATAAATTTCCCACTATAATTTTTCTTCAACCCTTTGCGTAACGAGTTGACAAAGTCAGCCCATGTGATATACAAAAATCGCCATTTAAACTTTATTGTTTTTGCCTCTTCCTTGCAGGATAGAGCTTGTGGTCCTAATCGAAACGAGCTCATTGAGATTTTTCCTGCGGGGACCGTGGGCAGTGGTTTGTGGAAGGGTGACAAAAAGAGACTGTGTTTTGGAAGATTAATTGGTACTGTTCAATGTATGTAACTTGCTTTAGGTGAAGGGTTGAGAAATACTTCAGCTCTCTGGATTACAAGCCGATACCACCTCACAACCTATCCAGTATGACATGTGTATAATATACCTTATTTTGTTACAAGCTGTATATACTTGTAATCTTATAATTCCTGTTTTTCCTTTCACCCTCTTTAGACACTACAACACACTCCTACTGCCACACAAACATTCTATACCAAAAAACACTAACCGCAATCTACGGTGCACTGACACCCTCTCTCCACCTGTCACTCAGCCCCTAATCATGGATATTAACATAGAGCAGCACAGGTCGGCAATCGGACTTCATTATAATTTTCTCGTGAGTCGGTACTGTGTGACCAGACAACCGATTGGAACTCAGCACTCTGTGAAGATCCGCACCGTTAAACTCCGTCTCTCATTGGCTCTGTGTGTCATCCTTGGTATCATTCTCCTGTCTGGGGACATTGAAGTTAACCCTGGGCCACCCAGAACTGAATCTGTAGATATAACCAGTATTTCTATACTCAGTTATAATACCAGAAGCATCAGAAATAAGCTCGATCATATTACAGATGATATAGACGATTTTGATATAATCTGCTTCAGCGAAACGCACCTCGATCCCAGTTTTAATTCCGACAATGTGCTAATCCCGGGTTACCCCCACCAGTCAGAAAGGACAGGAACCAACACGGTGGCGGTGTCGCGGTTTATTTCTCAAATGAAATATATGCCAAACGTGTACCGGAACTAGAATTTGACCAGTTCCGGTACACGTTTGAGATTACCTCAAAACACAAGTACTTGCTCTGTTTAGCACATCGATCGGTTCAATTCTCTAGTAACGAATACCGGGGGAAGCTGGAAGGCGCCATTGAAGACTCACTCAGTATAAACCCGTCCCTGATAATCACCGGAGATTTGAATAGCGACCTTCTTAACCCTTCTAGTCGTTTAAATGAAATTATAAATTATTACAACCTCCATAACGCCATCAAAGAACCGACTCGTGTAACACCAACCTCAAGTACTTTATTGGACCCTATAATAGTAAGTGATAATGTATTTTTTAAATATCAGTCCGGTTTCCTACCCCAGCATAGCACCGTTTACCAACTCATCGAAATATATCATAATCTCTGCTTGGCCTTTGATAGGAATCAGTTTTCACTTGGAGCATTCTGTGATATTGATATATTGATATATAATTTATTCACCAGCATACAAATTTACAAAAGACTAAACATAAAGTACATGAAACCAGAACATTTACAATATATAAATATAGTTGACACTATATTACAAATCCGTCAATACTTCATTCGTATACTGGTAGGGTTAGGCATAGCCAGATTGGATGTCTTCCTGTCTTCCTTATGTAGGAGAGAGAAAGAGCATTGAAATATAGAAAAGGAAAATAGGGTGAAATAGAAAGAGGAAGGGGGTAGAAAAAATGAAGAAGTTCTAATGCAACATGGTAAATTCCCATTATCCTCTTTTAAGAATAGCTCGAATAAATCATGTGTTGGTGGCGCGATATATCAGTAGAGTTTGACACAAAGGACTAATTTATAAACTGAGACAAAACGGTATATCTGGACCACTCATCGCGTGGACCAGCAGCTATTTGTCTGATCGTAAACAAAGGGTAACTTGTAACTCAATTTCCTCCGAGTACTTACCTGTTAATTGTGGTGTTCCACGGGGTTCTGTCCTGGTCCGTTCCTTTTTTTTTTGATATACATCAATGACATTTCTGAAAATCTAGATTCACCGGACGTGTGTCGATTATTTGCGGATGATACAAGCTTAACAGAAAGTGGGCACGAACCGGATGGCATTGCTACAAAGTCAAATGAAAACCTCAAAGCCATTTCCGAATGGGCAAATACGTTAGTTACGTTTAACCCTTCAAAATCCGAAATTGTTCTATTCTCCAAGAAACAGGTTAACCTAAGTAATGCTGTAATGTTTGGTGGGACGCCACTTGAACTCGCAATGTCACACACCCACCTCGGCCTGACCTTACAGTGGGACCTAAAATGGCATAGCCAAATTAATAGACTATGTAAAAAGGCCAACGCCAGGCTATCCCAGCTAAGAAAACTTAAGTATATCCTTGGTAGAAAAAGCCTTGAAATTCTATATAAATCATTTATGCTCCTTATTTTAGAATACGCGGATGTAGTATGGGCTGGTGCACCGGATTACCTACTTTCAAAATTGGATAGAATCCACGCCGATGCAGCTAGAATAATATCCGGTCTAACGAGATCTGCCCGAGTATCTACTCTACTTGCAAAACTTGGCTGGGAAACCCTTAGTCATAGACGCCATCTCCACAAAATGATTACATTTTTTCAAAATTGTAAATAACCAGGCCCCCAGATACCTATCGGACTTATTACCCCGAACGTTTGAGGACATTTCCCATTATAGCACCCGGCTCCATTCCAATTTTTAACTACCACTTACACACACGGAAGTATTTAAGCGGCCATTTATTCCCTCTTGCATTTCCGAATGGAATGCACTACACCTAGAAGTTAGACAGTCTGATTCACTGAATAACTTTGTTAAATATTTCAATACAGGCGTGTGTAGACCACCTAAGTACTTCAACAATGGCGATAGGGCGGTTAATATAATACATTGCAAGCTGCGAAATTCCTGTAGCGACCTAAATTTTGATAAATACCCTAACTATATTCAAAATACACCTAACTGTTCATGTGGTTATGAGACCGAAGACGCGAACCATTACTTCTTCAACTGCAGTAACTACTCAGACGAAAAAACTTCTCTTACAGAGAAATCTTGTGCATCTGCCAATAAGAACGGCCAATGATCTTCTTTATGGTATTCCAAACTTACCGGATTCCGTCAATATTCACCTTTATCGCAGTGTACAAAATTTCATAAAAGCCACGAAGCGGTTTTAAGACTAGACCGCTAGATGAGCACAGGAGTCTAAAAGCACCCTTTTCCTATTCTGTTGATCTTTAAAGTCAGTGGACATCTCTGTTTACCTCACACATGGCTCACTTCGCTTGTTTGTCCTGTCTGTCCTGGCAATAGTAGTGGTGTGGACTCCGTCGGAGTCGCGGTAGTGCCGAAATGTGGCCCATAGGCTTGTTGATCCAAGCCAGCAGTGTTGTAGTGTGGCATTTCATTTTTCTTCTCCCCCCCCCCCCCCCCCCCCACTTCTTTGTTCTGTCTCTTGCAAAGTTGAGTACCCATCAGCTTTCTTCTCTAACTTTGTACATACACAAAATTGTTTCAATATATACATACGTTTTGTTTCGCCATTACATATAAATTCATGTAACTACTTGTAAACATGTCATAATTTGTAATTGTAAACGTATTTCAAGGAAAGGATATAATCTAAGTGCTCGGCACTTGTTATCCAATCCTTTTTGTTGATTATAAACAAATAAAATATGTTTAATCTAATCTAAGGGGCAAGTCGACCAAGACTTGCCACCAAGGTACCCTTATGAGCTTCGGTATTCCCGCCCCACAACCAGGGGTGTTGACTCAGATAAACCAAGAGCAAGGCACTGAGGGCGGCGTAGTCATCGCCGCAGGTCAAGGTCTACATCACTATCTTCGTCCCCTTCGCCGGAGTGGCACAATCGCGATAGTCATAGACGAACTACTCGTCGCCACCCATCTTCAAGAGAGGTGTCTCCCTACTATGGTAGGCAGAGACAAGCTTGTCAAGTAGCACCACACAGTAATGGTTGTTACAAGGATAATACACCACCAATCAATTAACTGCCATACTCTGGCGACAGTAGACCAGCTGGTATGTACACGGATCGGCAGGCTCTGTCATCCCAACATAAATATGGAGAGGAGTCGAGAACGAATCGCCAATATGGTAAACCCGAAAAAGATGTGCGGCTGATGAAAGGGAGAGACAATGCATTTCGACCACAAGAACGCGCATTTCAACCACAGTCGAAAGCCAGTTGTCTGAGAATACCATGGTCCCTCACTTACGATGGGGAAGAAAGTTATCCGTCTTTCAAGATGAAGTTGGAGAAGTTTGCAAGGACGGTCTGGACAAGATTTGGTTGACAATTTGTGTTGGTGCCTAGAAGGTCCAGCAGGAGATTTTTACAGCACGCTGATGAGACAGAAGCTTCGGATTGATTCATTTAACCTACTGCACAGGTTAGAAAAGGTTTCGGTATGGGAGAACTCCCCCAAACCATGCAGATGAGGTTTAGCCAGGCACACCAAGAATCCGATGAGTCTATAGAGAATTGGGATGACAGAGTGTTGTCCATTGCATTGGAGGCATTTGGCTATTTGTCTGAAGAGCACGTATACCAGCAGGCCGTAATGCGTTTTTTGTTTAGGAGCGCACGACCAACAGGCGGGTCAGAGTGCTGCTAATGATCGCTCAGCGACATTGGAGGCAGCAATTGATAGTGTGCGCTGGTTCCAGTATACCGCAAATGTTGTGCATGGAACACACACAAAATATGACCGCCATAAAGTCTGGAGCTCAGGCCGTCAGGACCTCATCCCGGTGAGTATAAAATGAGACTGCCTACAGATAGACACCGCCCCCAACTGATTGGGGGGGGGGGTCAAATCTCAAGAGGACAAGCAAAAAGTGGAACCACTATTGACACGTTTAGAACTGGTAGAGACACAAACCGACTTACTGTTTGAGAAAGTGGATCGGCAGTTGGACAAAACTGACCAGAGCTTCTCCAAGTTGGAGGACAACATGGGAGCTCTAGGGGTAGAGATACGGAACTCCCTGAACCTCTGTAACACTCGCACAAACAAACTATCAATATCTTCTTCAGCAGCTCAAAACTGCTTTGCATTTGGCTCAGAACAGCACTTCTTGAGGGATTGTCCCTCCAAGAACAAGTCAAACCGTGTCGCATTTCTCCATCCAGGGATTAAAAAAGAAGTGCAGTTTGATTTAAACAAGAGCGGTCGGGATCGGAGGCCTAGGCCCCACCCGGGGTAGGGTAGGGCCTACAGGCAAGCCTCGCAGCAGATGTACTCTCTAATCGAGAGATAAGTCGTCAAGAAAACAGGGATTCATTTTCGAATCTAGCATAAAGACAGGAAAAAGTAGATGCACGCACTAATCGAGAGTTACAGCAGGAAAAGGAATCGACACAGGTCGATTCATCAATGGAGTTAAATTCTTCTGGGATACATTCTGTGACCAAAGACCACTGGCATTCTCCAGAGGAGAATCTGCCGAAAGGGCCCTTGATCGGCTGGTCCCACCAGTTCCCTTATTTAGGGAGGTGCCATGGGATCCCGGAGGGGCAGTGAAAAACATAGCTTTATGGGTGGAAAAGGGGCATTTAAAATTGAAACTACTCCAATCACGGGCTTGCAGCTGGGCGAGATCCCGAATGGGTGCCGAGCGAGGCGCTCCCTCATTCAGGGGGTACCACAGCTGGGTACCAAACAGGCGAGGAGACCCCCTCCTACAAAAGTTCTACAGAAAATTGAGTCCCTTGCAGCCGCCAGTAAGGGGAAGAAAAAGTCCCTCATTCAACCAGTTGGGTTGAGAGTGAGGAAAAAGAAGAAAGCCTCAACAATGTGGAGACCAGTGGAAGTGGCGAGAGGCAAGAGGCCAAGGTTGGTCCCCAGGGCTATGAAATCCGTGAAGAGCTCCCAGGACTCAACAGTGTTGAGTCCAGGTAGGGTACAAGAAGAAGAACAGAGCACTCAGGACTCTACAGTGTTGAGTCTGGGTAGGGTCCAATAAGAAGCACATAGTTCGGAAGAGGCCCAAGAAGAAATGAAAACGTCCGCGGGAGGCCACCAGGACTTGACAGTGTTGAGTCCAAGAAAGAGAAGGGGAGAGAAACACGGCTCAATGCAAAGTCGGGATGCAGCTACGGTTAGGGGGGACCTGGAAAAGAAGGAAGCTGCCGAGTAACCTAAAATGTGGTGTCCTCCTATTACAGGTCCGACCAGTGCATCCCTCTCACTGGAAGACACCACTTGCCTCAGCAAAGCTGTTGTGGAGTTAATGAAAATAGAATTTCATAGGAGCAGTTCAGAAATTGGCGAAGAGAAAGAACGAAGGGAAAGTGTGCTAGAATTGGAAGACCCCGTGGATATGAAGGAAATTACAGATATGCCAGTGGATAGGGGAAAGGGGACCAGGGCGGTACCCATAGAAGTAGAACTCCAGGCTACTACATCTGTGAAACTGACTGTAGTGGAATCCATACCTGGGACCGAATTCGAAAACATTTTCAGCGGTATTAAAAATAGCCTCTTATCTGCACAGGTGGTGGCCCAAATGGATGGTGACTCCGCCAGAAGATTGATTAACCCAAGGCAGTTATTTGCGGCTCTGTTTCACCAATCAGGAATTATGGGACTAGCCACAGCTGAGACGGACATCTAGTGCCAACACAAGTTGTCACTGGATACCAATAACTTGCTGTGAGTCGATCGGGCAATACAAAAGGGGGAGTTCTATGTATCCGCAGAGTGGGCATAGAAAACTCTCCCATACTGCCTGAAAACTAATAGCGGGAAACCTTCCATATCTTCTAAAAATAAGTCTGCAGCATCCATGCTAAAGAGTACTGTGGGAAAAGTGCAAAAGAGGGATGTTCACCAGGGACCCACTAGTCACGTGGTCCCCGAGCCCGCATAACAACCCAGGAAAGGACCAGGAGCTACAGCTATTGGATTTGAGCAGGGAGAAAAGAAGAGGAGGGCACGTGATTCGACCTGTCAACTGTGCCAGAGGACAGTTCGCTGCTTTAAGGGGCACATGACCATGGTGCATCTTCCTTCTGCACTGTGGGAGTACAAGACTCGTGTGGCCAAGGGACTAAGAACATCTGCTTCAATCAGCACCACCAGAACCAAGACAGCAGCGATCTCAGGACGAGGTTCCTCAACCAGTGTCTCCACAACCGGGACAGTAGTGACCTCTAGTCGGGGTCGCACAACCATCGCATCAAGTCAGAGCACATCTGCAAGTGGGAGCTCCAGGGAGTGTAGGAAACCTAAAGATGGGAAGTCGAGAGATTAGTGAAGGGGCAAGCCTTCTATTCGGAGGCTACCCACAACCTACCAGGTGACAGTAACAGAGGATATCGAGGCAACGATGCCGATGCCTATAGTGAAGGTCCGTCTGGCTGGACAGGTGGCGGTGTTCTGCGATCCTGCCACATACCCTACATCACATGAAGATTGGAAGTGGAACACGAAAGTGGCCACTGGTCTTCATCCATCTGAGATTTCCAACATCAGCTCTGACAGCAGAGGGAGAGGATATTGGACACTGTCTACAGCCATCTTCGTCGACCAGGAGTGGATGCCTTTGGTGAAATCGGGTTGGACAGAACAGTTCCAGTAAACCCGTGGAGGAAGCGGGCTGCCCTATTCGAGCAGCAACTTTAGATGGCCAACTCAGAACAACCCTTCATCCTGCATTTGAGAGGAGTATCAGAGGACACTACACCCGATGACGTCTATAGCAGGGCGCTGCTCCTCACTAAGGGGCATGTGCAAGAAAACCAGAAGATTCATCTGCACTTCTTCACAAGTACTCCGAGGATAGTGGAGCTCTGGAGTGGAATGTTCCATAGTTGCTTTTTCGGATTTACGTCTAAGGTGAAGAACTTCAATCAGGAGCAACGGGAAGCTCTAAGGACATTTCCAAGCGGGAGACTTTTGATTGAAACAGAAGCTCCATATTTTGGGGCACAACTGGTTGTAAACACATCCTCACCAAAAAGATCGGCGATATAGCCAAAATTGTGGTGGGAGCCAGGGACTCTACAGTGAGTGGGGTCCTGGAACAGATCCTACACTAAACCATGCAGTTATGACAAGAAAGCTGTACTAGTATAGTGGAGGAGCACATGCCTCTAATCGAGTGATGTACCCATATGAAAGACAATCCTCCACTGAAATTAATAGACAGAACTGAAGAATCTCTCACCACCCGTGGGAGTTGAAGAATAACCTTTAGATCACTGAGTACAGCAACCTTACAGGGAATAGGTGGATTTCTCACAACCCGTAGTAGCTCATACCGCTAGAGGAAATGAAATTTTGGACCGTCGAAGACAATCACATCAAAGAGAAAAAGGGGAGGAGTGTAGTAAAGTCAGAGAGTACACACTGGTCAAGTGTACTCCGGAATAGATCAAGAAGTTGCGACAGAACCAGCGCCACCTGGTAGGAAGTTCCTGTAGTCGCCGTTGCATAGAGATTTTATTTCTGGGTACTCATCGGAAGATCCGCTGCCATCTGAGGCGCGAATCGATCAGACACTAGAAATCATATCTAGAATCGACAACAGAGATTTATAGAAGCTAATAGTATTCAAAGGTAAATATACTATAGGTGGTTGGAAAAGCAACAACGACTCAAAAAGGGAGAACATGTGACAATGAAAACACGACGTATTCGCGCCTTTGCTGAATAAACGAAGTGACGAGAGTTAATAGTGGCCACTAGTCAGTTCGCTCCCTGGATGATAGCTTGATCACTTTATGAACAAACACAGTAAAACTGTTCTGCCAGCTTTTGCTGAGTCTTGCGGTTCGGTTTTCCGCTTTGCCGCAAAAGCCTGAACCGAACTGGGAAACCAAAAAGTCGCCCAACACTAATGGGTGGGCATCCGTAGTTTCACTTACTAGTCTAGCAGAAATCTGAATAACCCAAATTCCAGTTCATGGACATCCCAATAGATTAGAAATTGTATATGTAGTGGTTCATCTGCTATGTTTGCAGTTGAACCTCTATAATCTACATTTTCTAATCTACCCGGTAAAACAATGTTCACGTGTGGTCTGTTTAATGTTGTTCACCTTTAGCAAAAGGACTCGTACATGAGTACTTGGAAAAGTACTCTCACATTTTCAAATTACTCTTACTCGAATACTGAGGTCCGATACTCGTTCCAGTCCTACTTGCCAGGATAGAAAGAACCAAACCACCTAGTGGATAGTAGCATGTACTAGATAATGACCTCTAGGTGTTTGTCAAACCGACCTTGCTGAAACGCAGCATTTGACAGGTTTCTGCTGTATCATTCATCCTCTTCAATAAATACAGAAAAACACAGTTTTAAAAAGTGACACAGTTTCGTTGATTTATTTTATTTTTATTTTTATTGGTTTTTTTGCGCAACCCTTTTTTAGTTTTCAGATACCTTTTATTGGAATAAGCATATTATGCCGATTTGTTGGGTAAAGAAATAACCTTTTTCCCAATATAACTGATAAATGATATAACCGGTCACTGCTGTTCGCACAAATCGTCATCCTAATGTTCTTGTTTTTTCCAATTTTTGCCTAAGAAGCATAGAATTCGCATTAGAAGGAGGTAAGGCAGGAGTAATATTATGTGACAATTTTTCTTTAAGCTTTGACCTCATGTAAGGGCCATACAGTACCGCTGTCGCGAACTGGTCTTACTCCACTCGTAGGCAGTGATGTCTACGCATGCTTTTACCAGGTAATAAAAATCCTCATCAAAATTTTAATTAATGTAGCACCGGGTTGTACCCGGTGCTTCATAAATTAAATTTTTGATGATTATTCCTATAATTAGTGTTTGGAATCTAATATTATTGCGTCCGTGGAAATACTGCCCACCCGTGGAAAGTGACCAGTCCACGGCGGCCGTTTTGTACATGCTGGTAGCGTACTTATCTTTATACCACTATTTATTTATTTACTGGGGTTTAACGACACTATCGACAGCCAGTTTTACGGGTGGAGGAAGCCGGAGTACTCGGAGAACCACCGAGCAACGGCGAGCAACTGCCATACTCCCCAATGTACTAACTCCGCACAAGCAGGGTTAGCACTGGGTGAAGACAAGTGCACCATCGACGTGCAGCACGCCTAAGTACACAGCGCCACCGTGCCTTGCCCAAGGACATAACGCAGAACATTTCGGTTTGAAGTCCAAGCCGTAGTCACTGCGCTACTCTTTATACCACTGGATTGTTGGAACGTTCATTGGTCACATATAGAAAAGTGTCTCAGTCGCCGCCATCTTGGAGGTGGTGGGCTGGGGGTGCTATTAATAAACAATGCTCAATAAAAAGAAAGAATCGCGAAGACTTTCAAGTTCCCGACGCCTCTCAGTCGCCGATAACTTTTTAACCCTTTGCCCAACGTAACGGCCAAAACCGGCCAGCGCTATTCTCAAAAATCGCCAATTAATTTTCACTATTTTTTTCATTTTTTGTCTCAAAAACATAGGTTATGACTCCTCGTTGGAACGAGCTCGTCGAGCTCGTTCCAACGAGGGGTCATAACCTATGTTTTTGAGACAAAAAATGAAAAAAATTAGTTATTCAAGAATTTTTTTTGCAAGTGTCGTCTGCTTTTCACGTTAGGTAAAGGGTTAAAAGTATACTTTGATGTCTGTGAAAAGAGCCTGTGTTCATGATGTACACATTACATTTTTCGTGGCATTGTAAATTGAATTTGTACAACAGATCTTATTATTATTGACAAATAACAAGTGCCGAGATGAAATGAAATGAAACTTTATTTTGCAGTATTCGTTTACATAACATATTGAGAACAAATTATAATAAAAAAAGTATAGAAGTAAAGATATACTGCATGGAAATGGCGTAGCCCAGTAAGGCTGTCTTCCCGCCATTCACATAATAAAGTATAACAAGTTCTGACATCAAAGTTGAAAATAGATTGAGTCTGTGTTAAATTCTTTACAGTTCTATCGTCTAAACCCTAAACCAGCCGAATGAAAAATACGACATTTGAAAGAAATGTTCTTGAATAGCTGATAAATTATTTGGTTTTCAAACTCTTATCTTCAAACTCCGCCACCAAAACAAAGCCAATGGCCCCCAAAGGATGAGCTCGACGAGCTAATCCCTGTCGGGGATCACGACGAGCCACGTTCTGAGGGCGGCGGTTGAGAAAAGATAGCTCATTAAATGCCAATTTGTGTGGGTACTGCTGGTCATATATGCCGCTACATTGGTTAAAGGGGTCAGAATTGCAGAAATTTACATAATTACAGGATTACATGGTCTAAACAAAGAAGCTTAATCCCTAGAATGTTGAGATCCAGAGGATGACGAGGCGCAGTCAGAACACAATGAGTTATTACAGGAGACATCAGTAAGGTATGAGTTTAGAGCTTTGTCTATTATCATTGTTTAAAATTGGAATCTGTTGAGGCGCTGTATTGATGGTTCAATTCTATTCCAAATCCGTGGAAAAGAATGTAAGGGGAGTTCAGCCGTGAAACTAGTTCTGGGCTTAAGCGTGAGGATATTGTCGGACTGTCTACTGTCCATTCCAGCCGGGTTCGTATAAATTTTGAATGTGTAATTTATTATTGATCCAATCATGCATGAATAAAAGAATATGTAGCTCATACATGTCCTTGAATTTTAGAATACTACAGTTCTTTAAAAGGGGGTCGGTGTGTGACGGATAGGATCTTTTTGTTATGGCACGAATAGCCTTCTTTTGCAGTCCGAGAACCCGGTTTGCGGAGGTAGAGTCTCCCGAAATTTGGATCCCATATATTAAATGACTTTGGATCAGGGAAAAGTACAGGGATCTTAGAAAAACACATGGAAGAAATGTTTTGGCTCTATTTATAACAACTGTAGCCCTGGCTATTTTCGAGCAAACAATGGAGACGTGTTGCTTGAATTTGAGACTTTCATCCATATGAACTCCAAGAAACTTTAATGCTGTCTCCTCTTGATGGTTACCGACTAATGTCATATTTGTGTCATTCAATGATATGCTTTTACCCCCAGCACTGAGTAGGTCATTTGGAGGGTGGAATATCATGAATTTAGTTTTCGAGACGTTTAAAGCTAGTTTATTTGCAGAGCACCACTCACTTATTTTCATCAACTCAGAGTTGCCATTTTCGATTAGATTATCCACGTTGTTGCTTGACGTATAAGTTGTTGTATCGTCCGCGAACGACGGTACTTTTAGCAATGTTGGAGCGCTAATGTCATTAACATATCGGAGAAATAGAATGGGCCTGAGGATAGAGCCTTGAGGTACACCTGTACTTATCACACTTTCGTCTGATATTTCATTCTGAAAAGAAACCGATTGGTTTCTCCCGGTGAAATAATCATTAAACCAGGAATTAGTCAATCCTCTAATCCCATAGTGTTCAAGTTTCTTTGACAGGATATTGTGGTCAATGCTGTCGAAGGCTTTCGAAAAATCAAGGAAAATAGAAAGGCTGCAATCTTTCGTTGTTTTATCATTTTGTTCAGCAACATTATTTATCAGGTGAAGGATAGGGTGTACAGTTGAATGATGTTTTCTGAAGCCAAATTGATATTGGTATATAGTCTTTTGCTCATCTAAGAAACTGGATGACAGTGAATACATTAATTTTTCAAATACTTTTGAGAATACAGGGAGAATACTAATGGGTCGATAGTTGTTGAATACATGTGGATCGCCACATTTAAAGACAGGTATAATTTTTGATAATTTCATTTTGTTTGGCACTATGCCAGTTGAGAAAGAAAGGTTAATTATGTGCGTTAGCGGATTTGCCACTTCAAAGATAATCTCTTTTAAAAGCTTTGTCGAAAAGTTATCACAGTCTTTGGTCGCTTTTCCACGAAGGCTATTGACACAACTAATTACCTCCTGTGTATTAGTGGTAGATATAAAAAAAACGAATCCGCATTGCTGCTGCCGATGTAGTCCGAAAAATGTCGGTCCGACATTGGTATTTTATCACTTATTGCTTTGCCGATGCTTGCAAAAAGGTATTAAATCCGTCGGCGATTAGTTTAGGATCCGTCAGTTCGTTATTACCGTCCGGAAGAAAGATGGTAGGGTGGGAGTTCGTTCTGATTTGTTAATAGCTTTGCGTAAGATTTCCCATGTTTTTTTAATATTATTTTTGTTTGAGAGTAGGGCATTGGTGTAGTAATCGGTTTTACCTGTTCTTTACAGTCGATTGAAAATTCGACAGTAGTTTTTGTATTCTGCGACGTTTTGGGTGATCGGAGACTTTTATTTTTTTTACGTACAGTTTGTTTTTATTGAGTGAAGATTGTAAGAGTCCATGTATCATCCATGCCTCACGTTTTATGTATTTCTTTGGGAGCGGCGTCATTTCTAAAGTGAAAGAAGCACTTTCAAAGCGTCCGCACATTTTTGCCAAGAACATATCGTATGCTCCATTCGGACCTTCTGAATTGAACACGTTTGAGAAGTCGCACGCTGATGAAAGTCGTTTAAAATGATTAATTATCGCCCTTTTCAACATGCGCGTAGGGATTTGGTTTGGACGGAACGGACATTTGCCTCTGTCTTCGTAATAAAAAGTTGCGTCGTGGTCGCTGGTCGGCAATAATAATTCTCAATTCATATTTCTTGGGATTATTAGTAAAAATATGGTCGATTAAAGTCGCAGAGGTGTCTGTATCTCTCATTGGTCTTGTGATAGCTGGGATGAAACCGGCACTGAACATAGTGTCAGTATATGCATTGGTTTTGGTGTGATTGTTGAAGTTTAGCAGAGATTGGGAAGTTAACACACTCTTAGTTTTCGAGCTAGGTAACATCATGACGTTTGGTGGAGTGAAAGCTGTTACGTAGTCACAGCGTAACAGCTTTCACGTTATCAGACGTCGTGAATTGGAAGGAGCGATCGCGTTAAGTGACTTGACCCCATGGAGGGAGGGGGCAGTTAAGTGACGACGATTTTTCCTGACGTATATAGAGGTCAGTGGGATGACATTTGCCATTCAAATTTACAAAGATTGCAATTTGCAAACTAAATTTCCTACTTCCAACTCGCTGAGATAGCTCGCATCTCAAAGCACTCCATTCCACTGTTGTATATTAAATACACATGTGCTGCGAAGGCGACAGACCATCATCATACCCTTTTACTGTTAATTAGCTTTTAAAACACACACACAAATAAATACCTCCATCGAGCAGAAGACGAATTGAACAAAATTATCAAAGAAATGTTTGTGATAATGTGGTGCACTTTATTATTCCTAACTTTCAACTTCGTCCGCTTGGATTGGATTTGTATCCGATATGTGATCTAATTTGGCCTTCTGGCTTTCTCCATCGAGACTAATGTCTCTACAGAAGAAAAGAGAAGCCAATATAACGCAGACAGAACATCACATGACAAGGTAAGGAGTTTACAATTGCCGATAAGGCCATATTCACCTGTCGAGTAAATGCGATTCGAATCTTGCTCCATGTTGGTTGGAATCAAATTTACTGGATCCCGTTCATATATTCGTATAAAATCGCAATCCATACATACATACCAAACTCGGCTCAACCATGCATAACCCACTGATTTCTACATTTCATTTGAACATCATTAACCCTTTGAACTCTAGTGGTATCTTCCACGCCAGTTCAATGGCAGCAATTAGAAGAGTCCATATTCATTATTTGGGGTAGACCAATCAATATTTTCAACGTGCAGCCTCGGGGCTGCACGTTGAAAATATTGATTAGTCTACCCCACACATTTACTGAACGACCATCCTATTTAATGACGTTATGACGTATCATGTTGCTGGCCGGAAAAAACTGCCGCTAGGGTTCAAAGGGTTAAATTTATTTGATCCTATTGGTCAAGCGAGAACACTCTGGACATGAACCTTTGCCATAAACTCCCTTACTCTCTAATTTACAAAATCTTTATGCAATTATTGGGTCATGTTTTATGTTTTGTTACTAAGAGTTGGAGCTTAATAGTGAACGAAAATATAAAATCTGAATATCTGGGAGTTTTATTCCAATTACGAAAGCAAACAGACCTGTGTAGTACCCAGGGAGGTTTTCTTGTCACTGCCGAGAAAACTTCCCTAAGCACAATGTATTCATTCGTATCGCGTTCCAAAATAGGTATTGAGAATCACTACAAACTAGTGGGTGGCCAAACTATTATTATTATTGTACCATAATTGGCATGTTCAATGACCTCCGCACAGACATAAACTGTCACGGGTGCTTGCTAGTTTGGTGATTTACGAGTCGGAGCAACCCTAGACATTAGTCACGGTAATCGGCAACCACCTCTGACTTATCTCATCATGAAAATCGACTTTCGATAGTTATCTCTCCTGAAATTATTGGACGGGCGGGGAAGGTCCAATTAAGAAGCATGCAAAATTCGACTTTCGATAGTTATCTCCCCTGAAATTATTAGACAGGCGAGGAAGGTTCAATTAAGAAGCATGAAAAATTCGACTTCGATAATTATCTCCCCTGAAATTATTAGACGGGCGAGGAAGGTCCAATTAAGAAGCATGTAATTGTTGAGAAAACACCTTCTGCATCAGTAGAAAATAAAGCAAAGTTTCCTTCTGTTGCTATTAATAAACGAAAACAACAGACAGTAACTGTCCACATGAGCTCTTTGTTTAGGGAATGTGTTTTACAGTAATTTGCAAGTTTTTATTCTTCCCAGGAAAAATTTTTTTACCTAATCTTGTCTTCTAGACTTTTATATTAATAGAAAGGATAATGTATGACATGCCACACAAAATGAAAAAAAGTTACAAAACATCAAAAGATGGAGAAAGCGCCGTTTTCTTATTTTTAAATGGTTTTAACCCTTTACCCAACGAATCGCCCGCATCCGCCCGCGTAATATGCAAATTCAGCAGCTGAAAAAATATTATTTTTCGAAAAATTTCAACAAAACCATATCATGTGACCCCTCTTTGGAACGAGCTCGTCGAGCTCGTTCCAAAGAGGAGTCACATGATATGGTTTTGTTGAAATTTTTGGAAAAAATTTTAAAAATGATATTTAAAATAATAAATTTTGATATCGTCTGCGTTGGGTAAAGGGTTAAACAGAGCATAATAGTCAAATGTTCAAACTGATTTGGAAAAATTTGTAAAAAGCCAGCTTCTGTATTTTTATACTACTCTACGAGAAAATGTCAGAAGGTTATGAAAGGATGCGCACATTGATAATACAACTTCGCTAACATTTCGAACTTTTAATTTTTACATAAAATTCTTATAAACTTAGTGTTAAATTTACTGACAACTTTAGAAAATTAAGGGGAAATAACTTTCCTATTAATCTATTTTAACGACGGAAATTGTCAAGAATGGTCACGGTGTTCAAATTTATATATTTATCCAGTTAGTACCAGCCTGGTATATGCGGAAGCTGTGAAAGGAGAGCCAAACAGCAGTGAATTTGACGAAGTTCAAATTAAGAACGAAACCGTTTAGGCAAAGCAGGAACACTGTATCGGTGATTTCAGCATCAGACCCTCTCGTACTCACAGAGTCGTTGTTCACTGGAGATAGTTGCAGAGCTGAAATTATTCCCTTTACTCTTTTGAGTGGTCTGCTTCCGTGTTCACATACGCATTTTGCGTAGAGTTATCGTCTTATTGCGTATTCCAAATGCGTTATTAGCGATTTATGGAAAGTTGCGCATAAAAACTACATAAATAACGCATTATGTGTCGTAAGCTCGGGGTAACAGTAAGAACATGTCGCACGCTTTTTGGTAATTACTGGTTGCCAGGCATATGACAGTCAGTTCAAACGTCTAAAGCCTCTTAGCTATTTCTCCGCTTGCTCAAAATAGCAAGTATTTACCCGATGACGTATCTGAAGATATTTATAAATCAATTTATTGAACCATTGTAAACTGGATATTGATAAGCTTGATTATTAATAGATGGTGGCGCTATTTATTGACGAGGGAAGCCTCTTGTTACAGGTACACGCAATTGATGTGAAGTCACAGATTGCGTCGGCAGATCACAGTAATCTGCAGGATGCAAGCTTGTCTAACCGGCTTGTGAGCAGGCTACCCGTGGGCAGTTAATGTAAGCGATACTTCTTGCATATTATATTGAGTGAAAGAAAACTAAAATGTACTTTGATGACGCATTGAGTGGTTTTCCTCACTTATAATCCTCCACACCCCTACAACACCGAGCTGAGTGCAATGTAGCGTTGATGGTGCTATTCTAAGACGTGGTAAATCAATTTTGCAGCAATGTTATAACATCTTGCTGTCAGATATTATAACGTGATATTATACGGGTTCTGTCCAGAAGATAAGTACATCGGGCAGGGGGTGCAAGTTCTGTCACTCTCACGGAGTTCCGGCCATACATTTATACAACCCATCCGGGAATAGATGTATTGACTATCATGTTTTATCCCTGTCAACCCGGTATGACACAAAAAGAAGCATGTAAAATTAGCAAAGGTAACAGGTCATAAATTAACCATGTAGCCACACATAGTCGTTAGATTTACTCTTTTGATACAGAGATATTCTATGCAGTAACAATACCCAGGAAAATATATAGACAATAGTTCACTGCTCGGATTCGTTTGGGACGAGCGGAGGATTATTACACGAGGCGTAAGCCCAGTGAAATAATCCGCGCGGCCCACGAGATGATAAAATCGTACTCGAATCTGAGCAGTGCACTTTCGTATTTATTTTATTTTCTCCTTATTTGTTTTCCTAAAACAACCCTTTATAATTGATTCCGTGGTTATTTTCAAAACATGTCAAAAAGAAAAAAAATAGTCCGTCATCGCTAAGAGTGGAATACCAATTTTAGCGATTGTGAGTGGGAATACGATTTGTTTGGGGGAAAGAAAAACGAATGAAAATAAAATAAACAGATGATACCTATGCTTTTTGAGTGGTTACCACAATTATTTCGGTCGCTCGTTGAAAATTTATATTTCATTTGATCTGAGTCGTTATATTTCGTCAAGCTGACGAGACTCGATCGGCCAGATCACACAAGACACCGGAATATGACAACCCAGCCCGGCTGACACTTATAATAAGTATGAGGGTATCAAAAAATGAATACGACACCTGAAATGTAAAATAAGAAATCTAATCACACACATATCGCCTCTTGGAAGCAATACGGCGCCAAAGCATTGCATATGGTCCTAATTGAACTCAAGGGACGACGACTTCTGAAATGTGAAATAAGAAACCAGATGACACATATATCGTCGCTTGGCAGCACAACGGCGCCATCTGCAATACCATGGAATTGCAGATGGCGCCTCATTGCACTCTAGGGACGATATATTAGATTATGTAATTTAACCCTATCTCTGAAAAACAGAGAGACAGAGATAGACAGAAACAGACAAGGCAGTTCGAATCGACCACGGTGACAGAGATAGGGTTAAATTGGAAATATCAATCTAACAGCGGTATATTACAACGCCAAGAGGCCTACATTCTATATATCTGCAAATGGTTGGCCGGGTTGAATTTTTTATCTAGGTGATTGCCTCAACATTGAAAGTTACGCTGAGCCCCCAATAAATCCAATACTGATTCACATCAGTATGTTTTTAGCCCCACAAAGTAGATCTTCTGTTTCTCAGGCCATTTTTTCATAAACTTGCATGCGAGCGGTTTTTATTTTATTTTTTATTTTTGGAATTATCTCTTTGCCATCAAAAATTCATGTTCTTGGTTTGTTTTATGTTTTAGGCCTCATAATCTACAGAACAACATGGATGGTGGTGTGTTTCGTCCCTTGGGTGCAAGAAGGCTTTGCAATACTAAAGCATTGCAAAGCTTTGTTGCACTCAAAGGACAAATTTATCAATTTTATTAACTTGGGTAAAATATCAGACATAGACCATTAAATTTTTTTTATTTTTTTAAAGTTTGCATTGGTTATAAACAGAGAGCATACGACAGCCAAAAAGACCACGCGGGAGTGCCTGAGAAACATTTTAACTTTTTTTAATGAGAGCAGCTAAATGGAAATAAGTCTTGATTGCCCAGGTTGTAATGATAGAGTGAATAGAAATTATTGCAACAATCAATTGCAATGGGTCGTCGTACTGAGTTGACGAAACAAGATCAATCTGATCAAACACAACTCCAAAGGCGTCTTGTGTGATCTGGCTGATGCAGTCTCGTCAGAGAGATGGAATGTGACAACACAGACTGATTGATTGTTGTAAACATTATGTTATTACATGACAATGGATATCTAAAAATTACACACGCCTCGTTTGAGGCAGGCGTGCTATTCATTTTTAAAAGCTAGAGTCTTATTTTTCGGGCGAGCCTGAATTGATGGTCAAACTATTGCAATATTGGGAAGCTGTTCACGGTAGTCATATAATAAATCGTGATCGCAAGACAATTTTAAATCTCACTCTACCCGATAAAAAGAACAGCCCAATAAAAACATTTCTGTATCTGCGTATTTATATATACAAGTGAAGCATGGACTGTATGTGGATAAACTACCGAAGTTATGGATGTTGGAAAAATATCAACCCAAACGTAGTCGACAGCGAGTAGCCTGTGAGTAATCTGTCCAGCTTCTGTCGGAAACCTGTCTCCCAAATTTCCTCACATATCCTGAGATCACAGCAGCACTAATGTACTTTACAGTCAGCAGCCTAGTTTGGCCTTACAGTGCGGCCGCCCTGGACTTGCCACTTTCCACAGGTGGGTAATATTTCCACGTACGCAATGATACTAGATTCCAAACACTAATTATAGGAATAATCATCAAAAATTGAATTAATGAAGCACCGGGTACAACCCGGTGCATCATTAATTAAAATTTTGCTGCTAATGATTTATATTCCTTGGTAAACGCATGTGTGGACATTACTGCCCACGTGTGGTTTACGACCAGTTCACGGCGAATGTACTGTATTCCAAAGCAGTAATATACCGGGATGTCTTAGCAATAGAGTGGACGTTCCTTTTTGAAAATTGCAACTCTTTCCGGAATTTCGAGAGTTGGATTCATACCATTGCGAATGTTATTTCCGATGGAAAGAACGACTGATAATATCGTGGGTTCTAAATTTCTATCGGGGGCGTTAGTTTCTCAATCGATAATGTAAAAATGAAAAGCGACGAATTGCAAAAAGGGTCCATGTTTCGAGTGTCATGACGTGCTTGAGCAATTGTTTGCCCCACAATTAAAGAGCGGTGAAAGGTGCATTCTGAACGAGAACTTATTAACAAAACTGGCGTCATCGATTCTTAGATAAAATGACTCTCGGCAACTAATGGAAATCACAACAAAAGCGCTGCCCATACTTTGATGGTATCATGGCTGTTTGGAAGATTATTTCCCAAATAAATACTAAATTATTGAAACACAATGGAAGCTTTATAGAGACATTTCTTCTCTTCAGCAAGTATCTGCATGCAATAATGGGGCCAACGTAATGCACTGGCGTGTAGCAAATAGAACTGAGGCGAACGGACATGAGGTTATCTTAACGTGTTATAAAACTTTCTTAAGTAATTTGTTTAAAAGTTTCAAGAGCGAGAAATGCAAACTAGCCTAATACTGATAAATCTACCCGAGTTGGCACAAAAGCTGCAATCAGTAACTTAGAATACGGCAGGGTCTTTTTCGAGGATTTATTTTATTGAACTAAAGTTTGATGCAGTACATAATTGGAAAGTACTCATGTAGCCCTTTCGGCACCCAAACAGGTATTACATCGAAGTCAATGAAATGCTAAACTTTATCGTGATTTTAATACAGCTGCTGTTCTGGTAAAATTAACCCTTTACCTAACATGAAAAGCAGACGACACATGCAAAAAAAATTCTCGAATAACTAATTTTTTTCATTTTTTGTCTCAAAAACATAGGTTATGACCCCTCATTGGAACGAGCTCAACGAGCTCGTTCCAATGAGGGGTCATAACCTATGTTTTTGAGACAAAAATGAAAAAAATAATAAAAATTAATTGGCGATTTTTGAGAATAGCGCTGGCCGGTTTTGGCCGTTACGTTGGGTAAAGGGTTAACTGAATAACAAATGGGATTCGAGAGTTCATATCTAAGATATTGTAATGCAGGCGAACGAAAAATCAGTCGCCGTTTCTTTTAAGGCGAAAGATAGGCGGGCGAAACAACCGGCTGCTCAATCTGTACAGACCGGATACATTTCCAATGACAGTGTTATGATTCAAGAACGTAACGAAATCTCATACGAAGTGGTATTGCACATGGCATCTGTGATCACACATGAATGATAAACATAGTATATTATTGTTTGTGAATCATACTGTACATCCTGCCAACTGTGTATTTTTCTATTCCGTCGTATTTATTTTTGCACGCACTGTTTCTTACCCCTGAATGAAAACTATTGTTACAGATACCTGGTATCCAGCCCCGATAACTACTACAGGTTTATTATGGTACACAAGGATTTTTTTCTGAACAAGTTACAAGTAGTCACAGTCTGCGAAACTTAATAGATTTGGTTCGACAAATGCACTTGCTTTTTAATGTGTTTTTCTGACGCTTCACGCGGACGTAAATTCCAGTACGAAAAAGCACCGCACTACGAAATAAAAGCCTTTCGAAACAGATCGATTTGCAGTTTGTACGAAAGCGCCCATTATAAGTATTTGACAATCGAGTAGTCACGTACACGTAAATATTTCATGTATTATTATTATTTTTAAGAATTACTTTCGTAAAACGAACGTAATTGTTTAAACTAAGAATAATAATAAATTAACATTTCTGACCTGTGTCGTTTATTATTGTTTTAAATAAGTATATTGAGTTGGGTTTCAAGTTCATACCGGCGGTCAACGATCCGGGAACACTATCGGAAAATTGTTAACTCTCTTTCTACCATGTTGGAAAATTGTGACATCCTATCTTACAGCCCTTTTAATGTGTATAATGCATAATGTAATATGGGAAAATTCACTTCTGATCATTTCATTTTGATACTCAACAAAATGTGACCATGTATGAGAGGTGATTTATGAAATTGAAACACTTGGAGTAGTGTGTATTTTGATAAGTGTTATAAATTCAATTTTAGAACCATGGAAGTTGTAGATAAGCCTATATTTGGGGGTCAGGTTCTCAAAGTCTAATTAATGGCTGCTTTTGTTTCTATCCTGCAGCACATGTTTACGCCCAGTCAGAGAGTAGATTTATCATCCCCTGCTCCGAAGGAATATACGACGAAGAGCTCCGCTCACCTGCCACATTCAGTCTCATTGTATGTTGTGTGTTGGCTTGTTTGGGTTTAACGACACATTCAACAAGTGTATCACGTGGGTAGTTTTATGGTTGAGGAAGTCAGAGAAGAACAAACTAGCAAACGCAACGGTGAGTAACCGTTGTACTCTTCGGCTTACTTACCTAGCAAAATTTGAACACCGTGCCACCATGCTCCCACTCTGACGAAGAGGATTGTGCCTTGTCCAAAGGTACAATGCAGATTACTCAGGTCAGAATCGAACTTATTACCTCTCCGATCTGAAGTCCCGTGTGTTAACCGGTAAACCACCGCGCCCCCTTTATTTACATAGCCCATGTAATAGCGAGTGTATAATCATGTATACTTTGAACCCTTTTAACCGTAATTCTTACTGGGAACAGATCTGTAGCATCATTTGACCGGCACAATACGAAATTATTTGTTTAAAACGAACTAGTTTTCTACTTTAATATAACAATAACATGATTGTGGAAGGCGGTACGGTTTATTATTATCAATTTACTGTGCGTTGTCTGCATTTTAATACTTCTTTACGCGAACGATAAGGAAGTATAACTGCCAAGGCGATAATGGCTAAAAAATAGTCAGCGGGGCGATTATGGCTAAAATATCCATTATCGTCCTGTGACGTCATTTAGAAAACTTCGGTTTGTTTGATCTGGTTGCAACTTGCAGACGACTGTCAAACTGCTGGTTCTGAAAGTTCATAAATATAAGTCAATTAAAATGTCCCAATCTTCCGAAATAAATAAAGACTCTTTACAGCGGATGGAAAATGATGCGCGGCCTCTAAATACAAAGAGATCGTAGGCGTACGGCACACAGAAATTCACCAAATAGCTTGACAAACGGGGAAAATTTTATGACTTTTTGACAATTACGGCAGCTGAGCTGAACGAGCTTCTTCGTAAATTTTACGCCGAGGTAAATAGTGACATCACAAAGCAGGAAATACGCTATCGCCCAGTACTATCACTTGTCTCAGAGCGGCTATCCACAGACATCTGACATCTCCACCAAACAATAGAAGTATGACTATAATTTCTGATCGAGAGTTCACCACTGCAAATAACATCTTTGCAGCTATATGCAAGTTATATTTCAAAGCTGGCAACAATAAACCTCAGCACAAGCCGTCGATTGGGGAAGGAGATATGCATAGGCTGGGAAATTACTTGCGCACATTGAACAGTTCCCCAGATGTGTTACTTGAAGCTACCTGTTTTTTCTCGGTTATTCGTTCGGATGAAGAGGTCGCGAAGGGTGGGCTGACATGACCAAGTACTCATTCGAAATAAATCTAGATTCTGAAGGACATGAGTATGCCTGTCTATCCAGAACAGAAGTGATAAAAAACCGCCATTGCGGATATAAATAGAAAGATATGGACTATAATACACAGCGTATGTATGGCGTGGGATTTGATATTCGGAAATTTTATATCAGTAATTAAATTCGGAACTAGACAGACTGTTCCAAAAGCCACTGTGTACTTACTCCAAAAATCATTGGTACAGAAAGGAACCAATGGGTAAAACCAAACTCGCTCAGATGATGCAGAATATTTCTAATATTTCTACCAAAGCCGGTCTTTCTGAAATATATTCGCGCCACAGTGTGCGCGCATCGACTATTACCATTTTATATCAAGCGGATGTTTCACGACAAAGCATAAAAAACATGACCGGTCACAAAAACGTCAACAGTTTGGATCATTATTATATCAGTGACCTATCAAATGATCAGAAAAGACAATGTGCGTCTATTCTCAACAAGTATTAGACGTTCTATACAGATCCCAATACTAGTGTGGTTGCATGCGACGAAGAAGTTGCCTTCAATGACAATGAGTGTCAAACTGGACATTTTGATGTAGACGCTAGCGACAGTATGATGGCCGAGTCGATTGGTGGTAGTTCTGTTACTGGAATTGAGGTATATACACCAAATTCTCAGGGTAATGTGTCTATTTCTATGCATACAGTTCCTCAAACCGATACCTACAATATTGATATTCTATTCTAATTCACCAATACTCTGTTAATAAAATGTTTAATGTTCCATAAAAATTTACTTTTATTTCCAAATTAACAATTGCCATATAATATAATAAAGTGTGATCAAGGGGTGGAGAATATTACATCATTGCGGGATTGATAATAATAATAATAATAACACGATTTTCTCGGGCGTTTCGCTCCATTATCGGACCTAAAATAGTGATTAACAGCCCTACAGTCATAAGAAGGCTGCTAATCAGTATTTTAGGTCCGATAATGGAGCACAATGCCCTCAAAAATCATGTTATTGTATAAATATTACCACTTTGCAGGGCGTTTCCTAGTGCATTAATGTCGATTTAACGGGCAATCATATCCTCTATTGCTCGGTGGTCACGTGATAGGAGGGCCGCTAATGGAAAACAAAATTCATTATCGGCCCTCTTGTCACGTGACGTCTTTTAGAATTGAAAATTTAGGAATGAGGCGAGAACTCGCAAGGAAAAGTTAATGTTTTCGCCATGTTCCGGTCTTGTTGATCGACAGCAACAGAAACAAATGACACGTGGCCATGTTGTCAGTTGTAGCCATTTTCCATGGCAACTGATTCGTCATCTTTATTGATTTGATATCATTGATATCATTTTGGAAATGTGTAAAATTACAAATTACGTAGTGGTAATAATAGTAATAACATGATTGTTGCCGGGCATAATGGTTCGTGAGCGGCCCTGCATCGATGTTGAACGGCCCTTGGGCTTATTAACGGCCCTCGACTTCGTCTCGGGCCTTTAATAAACCCTCGGGCTGTTCAACATCGATGCAGGGCCGCTCACGAACCATAATGCCCTCCAAAATCATGTTATTGTTTAATTAACGGCCCTAGAGGAATGAATAACAGCCCGAAGGTTTATTATCGGCCCGAAGCAAAGTCGACGTCCGACAAAATGATGTTATTACTATTATTACCACGACCGGAAGGGGGCGGTGGGCTGTTAATGAATTTTGTTTTCGCTCGCTTCCGGTTGTATGACTTCTTGAATTACTGAGTATTATCGTCCCGCTAAACTCCGTTAACATACTAGAGAAAGCCCGCTAAAGTGGTAATAATACGTTTTATGTGCTTGACTTCCTAAAATTGTTAATGTTGTAGGATTTTCAGTCCCATCGGAAAGGTTTGAACATATTGCTACTGTTCATTGATTGTTTCTTGTTATTCTGTCTCTCGACGACTCAGTATTACTTGCTATCCATGTTTGTTTGCTTGCTTATTGGGGTTTAACGACACTTTTAACAGCCAGGATCATATCAGGTCCTGCAATTGTACGGAGGGAGAGGGACACCGAGTAGCGGCGAGTAACTGTCAGGCTCTTTAACTTACTAACCCAGCACAAGCAGATTCAGCAACGGCTGAAGCCAAGTGTACTCTTGACGTGCAGTACGCCCTAGAGCACAGAACCACTGTGGTCCTGTGTGAACAATCAAAATTAGGTATCTTGCGCAAGGACACAACCCATATGATGCTGGTTGCTATCCATGTACATTGCAGGGTGTATGAAAATGTACGCTGGTTTGAAAACTGATACGCAACTTGTGTACATTTTCAGGGCAAGGAACATTATCTGTCATTTTTTTATTGGACAGACCTCGACTATAACATTTTGAACTGACTAGCCTTTGACCTTGATTTATCATATAGAACGTGAACTTGATCTTACCAAGGTAGTAGATCAAAATTCAGTCAATGGTTGTAGGAAGCAAAATATATTTATAGTTTCGTCCGTTTATGTGTCCTGAGTGTACCTCTCAAACTGATAAATCATTGACCTTGATATATTGTAGGCTGCCTCACTAGAACTTACTGGTCAGTATCAAAGGGTCAAAGTTGTAATTAGAAGATAAAGGCCATGTGAAGCCCAAAAAAATAATTTTTTGTGTGCCTAAGTCTGTATCCGGGCCATAGCGTTTGAACCCATTGGAGCTTGACTATGGATTTTTGGCATTGCAGTTCGCAAATTCTGCACCGGATCAAATTTGCTGGTTAATGTAAGTCAAATACGAAGGTCATAGGAAGCGACACTGTATACTGACTATCCATCTTTGTGTCTGGACCACAACTACTAAACCTCGACTGACCTCTGATCTGGTCAAGATGGAAGTTCAGGCTGTATGTCAAAGCTGGAGGTTATGTGGACCAAACTGTATTTTTTTTATTTTGTGATAGTGTTAAACGCTCACCGATGCAGGTCAACACAATGGGGCAGGAAGGACAGTTTTGTCTATATATATCTCGACAAGTCAGAAGGTTTTTGAGTTGTGTCAGCTATCAGATATCCGTCAACTTTCTGGTCCCTATGGAACAAATTGTGCAAAAAATGTAATCTGTCTTTAATTTGATGGCAATACGGTGAACATGTGGAAATGGAAATAACGTTTCATGTAATTAATTTACCCTCTTCCAAACATGAAAAACAGACGACACGTGCAAAAAAAAATTCTTTAAAAAAGTGAAACCTTCATTTCTTGTCTCAAAGGCATAGCCAATGACCCCCAATACGGTGAGCTCGTTCCAATAAGTGGTCATAAGCTATGTTCTGGGGCAAAATTAAAAAAAATACCGGTAATTTTTGTGAATTGCGCTAACTGGGTATGACTGTTAACCCTTTACCTAACGTAACGGCCAAAACCGGCCAGCGCTATTCTCAAAAATCGCCAATTAATTTTCATTATTTTTTTCATTTTTTGTCTCAAAAACATAGGTTATGACCCCTCGTTGGAACGAGCTCGTCGAGCTCGTTCCAACGAGGGGTCATAACCTATGTTTTTGAGACAAAAAATGAAAAAAATTAGTTATTCAAGAATTATTTTTGCAAGTGTCGTCTGCTTTTCAGGTTAGGTAAAGGGTTTAAACTCATTTTCACTGAGATTTTTCCCATGTGGACCAGTGTTTTTTTCTCAGTTTCTTTGAAAGGCAAGCTTGAAATTATTCGAAGTTTTTCTGACTGTTTTACAAGATGTAGCAAGGACACAGAAACAATGTTGGTTACACTGTCGCCTGTCTATCCTCGTAATTACCCGGAGGAGCTTCATAATCGCACTTTAATTATAGACAAACGGTGATTGCAAAAGACAATTACTTTTCAGTTTGCGAACCAAAATTAAAAGTTAACACGAAATATCTGTTTTCTGTTTGAACACGAATATTTTAGATGTTTTTCAAAAATAGACTGATTTCTGCGCCTTTGAAATTTTTCGCACCCACTGAACGTTGTTTTGTGAATGTGCTTCACATTTTTGAGTACGGCGTCAACAAAGAATTGAATTTTACCACCTACCCTGCACAAGTTGTACATGGAAATACTGATTTTCCTGATCTATCATTTCATTTTGTCCCAATAAATGAGGTATCTGGCGAGCTTGTTTCAATAAAAGAATATAAGCTATGGTTTGGAAGCAAAACAGTTTCTATATAAAACTTAAATGGCATTTTGTGGGTTTGTTTTAGTTGCGTTTCTGTTGTTGTTGTTGTTTGTTTTGGGTTTTTTTTCTTCTTCTTTTTTTGTTTCGTATACTGAACTTGAAGAACATTGTTAGCTTGTCGGTTTAAAGCTTAACCCAAGATCACAAGGCACTTGTCAAATTGCGTAAGATATTCGAGGCTGTTATGTCCAAGAACCAGTCTAGGTTCCGAACAAGTAATATATTCCAGATGATTAAATTTAAAAATACCATCAACATTCTTTGTCTTTGAATCAACGCAAGAAAGGTTTCTCAATCGAGAATTGATTTGACTGAATCTTTAATGATTTTATCAATACTATTAGACATGTCTTTTTATTAACCCTTTACCCAACGTAACGGCCAAAACCGACCTGCGCTATTCTCAAAAATCGCCAATTAATTTTTATTATTTTTTCATTTTTTGTCTCAAAAACATAGGTTATGACCCCTCATTGGAACGAGCTCGTTGAGCTCGTTCCAACGAGTCGGGGTCATAACCTATGTTTTGAGACAAAAAAATTAGTTAATCAAGAATTTTCTTTGCAGGTGTCGTCTGCTTTTCATGTTAGGTAAAGGGTTAAATAATTATAAACGAAGACAGCTGTAGTTTTGTGATTTCGTCGCGTAGTTTCACCAATTGTGTTAATATGTTGATACGTTTTAGTTGGAATATCTATAATAGGAGAGCGAAAGAATATCTATGTCTTTGTGAGAAAAAGAACGGGACGCGACATTAACTCAATGGCAGTCGCCGCACAAACTCCACGAAAAGTGGGTAAACAAATAGCCCACAACAGCGTGGAATTCCTTACAAAATTCGACTAGTGACCTGAGTGTTCGAGGTTACACCTCTTGGCACTAGAAGATTCATAGAGTACATACAAGATGATTTGAGAACGCTTCACCCCTGAAAAAGTGGACATTAATCTGTACCGTATTTTCTGGTCACGTAGAAATTTGATGACCCCCGAGCAAATCTGCAAGTCATGGACCACTGGGCGGTTTTGCTTGCTTTGCCATCAAGTTTCCATCGGACAAACAAGTAAAGGTATGATTGAAAATCCATCCATTCGAACGCCGATAGCCACATCATCACACCTGCTCTGTTCCGATGAGTCCGGTTATGCAGACAGAGAGTAATTTAGAAAAATATTACCTATTTCTGCCCCAAATAACCGAAAATTTAATTTTTCAGTCCAGACCCTGAGTTGTGATCCCTAATCGGGAAAAGTTACGCAATGGGCCTTTTTGGAATTTAATTATCATTCTTTGTTCATCCAAATTTAACCCTTTACCTAACACGAAGGTATGCGGCAGTATTGAATGAGTATTTGTTTCATTTTTGCGTCAAAAACATAGCTTATAAGGGGGTCATAAGCTATGTTTTAAGAGTCTTAAATGCATGTGTATGCAGTTGTATTCCTGCGCGAAACGTTAACCATGACACTCATCATGAATTTACATTCTGTACCCTATGTATTGGAACAATATTGCTTTTGAGTTTTTGAACCGTTGTGTCACTAAACTTCTATTATTGGTGGCCTCATGATATCTACGTTATTGAGGACTTAAAAAATGTTTAGCAGACGTTCTTCCAAGCAACGTATTGTTTTTAACTTAGTGATAGAGGCCTTTTAGGCAGAGGTATTTGTTTCTCGATACAGTTTGGGATCTTTTATCGGGTTTGAGGTCGCGTGATAAATAAAATCTTCTACTTGTGACTAGGGTTTAATATATTCTCCAGTTTTCATGGAACCGGTAACGGGAATTTTTCAAACAAATATCCCTAACTGGGAAATTCTTGCTGTCATAAATCTCAGTGATAATTACGACCAGCAGCTTGCTGGTCGTAATTACCACTGAGATTGATGAAAGCTAGAAAGAATTTTCTGGTTGGCGGCAGGTATATTTATTAGAATGAATTATTGACGTACCTTTGGACAATACGATTTTGATGCACGCAGTTCACATTACTAATAACCCAACGTGAACAATAGAATTTAGAAATGCATGCATCCAAAATTCGGGTGTGGTAAAAAAAGATAGTGATATCACCAGCTGATGTTATCAACGAACATTGGGTGAAAAAGCTACCAAATGTAAAGAAAATCGCCTAGTTTTGGGGAAAAAACACTGCCATTGCTACCGGCAACGGACGCATCTTTCCCGTTTCTTTACTGCCCTTATTTTACGGTAACCGGGAACGGAAATTTTTGGTTTTGGTACTGGAACCGACAATTCCCTGTCTCGAATTAAACCATACATGAAACTCGTCCCCAGTTTGTAATGAAACATACGAAAATCGTCCACAGACTCTCTCCATACCTCATTCACTTAACTCCTTCTAATGAATTCGCCGTAAACACGAGACTGATTGGAGACCTATTTATTTATGCATTTATGTTGAGTTCCATCCCAGGAGGCTATACTAAGTAGGCCTATTTTAGATGCAGGGAAATCCGAGGCCTGTGGATAAGCTCCTTCGTACGAAGGCTTTTAGCTCAATGGTTTACTTTATATTAGCCAGTCAGGTCCTATCGGCGCTCCCGTGGGAGTGTCCTCGTAAGACTTGAGTATGAAAGCTTCAAGGTATAGAATTACCAGAATAAGTACACAGCATTTCGACAGTTTATCTTTTTATCGGGGATTGAGGAAATACGTCAGATTTTAACAATCAAACTTCAATCACTATCCGTTTTCTGCCGACAGCTTCGAGCACTTGATGAGTTCCATTCTCGAGCGTCAGCCAGACGAATTGTTTGTATCAAATCGTCAGTTGATCACTTCAATGTTTCCCAAACAACATCTTGATGAGTTAAGCGCGGTTTTATCCTATGTTTTTTGGCGTCAGGGAAATAAGCAGAGAGTTTTCTTAAGAAACTTGTTTTGTGCGTTTATTGATATTAGTAGCCCCAGAGTGATACCGATACGACTGATTTCTGTAGTTTATAGCAAACAGATTTTAACGTTGAATTAAAACGAACAAGAATGTCGGTGATTATTAATATTTTCCTCAATTAAATATGAATTTAATGTTCCATGCATCTTATTGCAATTGACTGAGTGACTTCAGAAATCTGTTGCCACCTTGTTCATTTTCGCTCTATTTATACAGCTGATGGTAACCGTTTGAGGGAGCATTTCTCCTTCCCCTTTTTGAATTCTTCAACCAGAAACACTTATGTTTTTCCGGATCTGATGTCGTGTTGTTTATTTGATAAATACGTAGAATCCTGGCATAACCCTTTTACAACTACGTCCAAATAGTTTTGAGATGTTGGTCGAAACAGCTTCGACAAAACGAAGGGCCCAGAACAAAAAAAAAGCCTTAGAGCAAAAAGGGCTAAGAACAAAAAAACCTTTGTCTGGTCGTCAGGAATAGTAATTTCTTGGAACAGTAAATGTTAAAATCTTATCTTTTGTTTTGTCTTTTTCGCAAAAGATACTTACACCCGTGAACGAAAAATGGTAAAGCTGAAGAATAGGGGATTCGTCAATTTATGTATAAAAAACTCTCATCTCATCATATTTTCATTTCTCACTATTCTTTATCATGTTTTCAATAAATTTTATGAAAGAAATTTGAATTTAAACCTTTCGCGTCACTTTAATTTGCCCATTTCGGGCTGTAAGACAACATACACACTTTTCTGATGCCACTGTCATGTCGCATTATAAAGTGCCATCTGCTGGTGTTTGATAAAAAATAAAACTTCTGAGAAATCATTATCCCTAGCGTCAGTATAATGATAGTAAAAGTTAGCAGACCACTGATAACCCTTACTCTATCTGCACTAACCCTAAACAATTGCACTGTCTGTCATTTTTTGTCCACTTGAAGATGAAGATTCGGTTTCTCAGATCAAGTTTAAAGAATAAAAAGAGCTAACATAACCAACAAATGTGATATTATTATACCTGAAATAGTTATTATTTGTTCGGAACACAATATGGATTGAAAATAATTACAGAGATGTGAGGTGTCCAGGTATTTGTTACATACGTCGCAGAGTCCCTTATTCTTTAACCACACCCCTGAAAACACACATTCAATTCATGTTAAAAGTTGTCTTTACTCACTGTTCTTACAACAGCCGATGTGAGTACTATCTCTGTTTTGTTTTGGTAGCGGCATCTTTCTAACGACTAAGCGTACCCCTTTTCCCAACATGGAAGATAAAACCATAAGTTAACGTTTGATGTGGTACGTCCTCGCTGTCCAAATCTGAACTGGTGCTGTCCAATCATACTTTATGTGTCATTCTTAGTCTTAGCCTTATTGCCCTTGGTACGCAAGCGCAAAAACCAGAGTTATACGCTGTTCAAAATTTACTATAGCGCTCTATGGAGAAACTAATTAAAGTTAAGATTTAAAAAAAAAAAAAACAACTGTTATTTTTTGAATAGCCTGATATCAATTCGTGAAGTCCATGGCAAATACTTTCCAATGGCACGTGATTTTAGGAGCTGGTGTAATGTTTTTGTCCTTCCATTTTCATTTGAAGTTCAGGATTTTTCTTCCTGTACAACTGACATGTCACTCTTAATTTTCTGTTTTATTCGTCAGCAATCAGGGAAGACAAATCGAAAATATAGAGCCTGGAAAAAAGTGGATATTGTTTCAGTTTTTATTTGAGGCAGATGAGTCTGATAAATGTCTTCGTATATGGCATTTTTAAGAGTAAGAAACAAAGCTATTACTCTAGTTCAAGCAATATTTATTTCCAGAATGTGATGTAACGTATAGTACAATTCTTTATGGATTCAGCAATATACTAGCACGATTGTATATAGCCGTCTTGACAGAATATACAAGATGGCAGAAAACAAAACTATTTACACCAAGAAGACAGGTGTAGCACAAAGAGCTTTTAGTCGAGAAAGAAGAAGTTGTATCCTTGGAAGTAGTGGGCATTGACATCTACAGCTACAGTCGGTCACGTAACAGGTGTCCACACTTGTCATTCTTGACAATAATATGAGAAATATTATGGTGAGTACCAAGGATCACCAAAGGTACTAAATGGACGCTAGAACCAGTCCACCAACAGGAAGTGTGAAAAGACAAATACTTGCAAGAGTGGCATTGTCGCGAGTACAAATATGATCTTCAACTTACCATCGGTGAGATTACTCCAGCTATAATTTTCATCACATGGTATGTTTAAGCCATGCAATGATTGGCTAAACCCTATGAATCCGTGAGACTGTTTTTCCAGTCCAGGAACATGATACTTCATAATTTCATCAAGTAGGATGGGTGCTAAGTTAATGTGTGAAGTAGACCAATCAATATTTTCAACGTGAAGCCTTGGGGCTGTACGTTGAAAATATTAATTGCTCTACCCCCAAATAATGAATATGGAGTCTTCTAATTGCTGCCATTGAACTGACGTGGAAGATACCACCATCGTTTAAAGGGTTAAGACCTTTAGTGTTTGCTGCACAAATATTTCTTAAGTTTGAAAGAACACATATTGCCATGCACTTGTCGGATGGACGAATTGTTGAAAAGTTTGGGAACTTTTTTTGGAACCCTTTAAAGTTTATTTATTTATTTATTTATTTATTTATTTATTTATTTATTTATTTATTTATTTATTTATTTATTTATTTATTTATTGTTTTGATTTTTGTTGGGGGGTGATTACCACAGAAACAACTTCTCTAACATCTGTCTTCATGGTTTGTCTAGGAATTTGGAGTTTTCTGGTTGTAATGGTATTGAAACGATGTTTGACATGCATCAGAGTTATTTTCGGTTTAACCTTTTAAGCACGAAATCCTTATTTTTGATGTAACTCCAGAATGGAATTATTTCTGTTTTTTTTTTTTTTCATAAAGGCGGGCTTGTGGGAAAATCACTGTGTAGATTTACTTCATATTGATCAGCTCTCTAAACTGTTTCATAGGCATCTTTTTGTTTTTAATGCATGACATTTCAGCTGAGAAAGACATGTTTTGCAAAGTTATAACTCTTTAGATATATATTTTTTATACGCGTTTCGTAACGTAAGCTTTAATAACATTTAATCTGCTACTCGTGATAGGGAAAGGGATAGTCACTTCACATTCATTGCAAACTATCAGTCAAAAAAAAATAATCTGGTAACTAAAGTCGTCACCAACACAACTACGAGACAACACTTACAAAAGAAGTGTTCTGAATATCTAAAACCTAGTATTTTATCCTCAAAAATATAGCTTATAACCCCTCTTTGTTTTTGAGGCCGAAATAGAAACAAACTAAAATGTGAAATGAGATTTTTGTGTGTGTGAACAGCGCTGGTCCGATATGGACGTGATGTCAGGAAAAGGGTTGGGCACATTTTGCTCTTGCCCCTCTTCTTTGGTGATGACATTTGAAACAGAGAGCTGTATAACAATCGATGCCATTGATAGGTATAATCAACGAAAAACACACTGTGTGGTTACTCACATATTATTCCGACCTTCGCTGTCGATTGATAAATTTTTTGCCTGTTTGTAACAAAATCAGATGATCTGGTTTGACCCCCCCCCCCCCCCCCCAAACCCTTTCTCTCACGTCACAGAATATTTTGTGGGACGTTGATTTATTTATTTATTTATTTATTTATTTATTTATTTATTTATTTATTTATTTATTTATTTATTGTCAGCCTCCCGAACGTACTAACTCCACACAAGCGGGGTTGGCATTGGTTGAAGAAAAGTGCACCACGTGCAGTATCCCTTAGTATACATCGCCTCCGTGCCTCCACGTATCTTGTCGGACATAGATTTTTCAGGTCATATTAGATCGGACAGTCGGACAATGTTCAGTTGCAAAACTTTGTCGTCTATAATACTAAATGGATCTTGCAAAGGGAAATTTAGCTGGCTGACCTTAAGGAATTTTTGATCTACTGAGCTTATTGCGCGGAATTCTTTTAGTTTCGTTTAAAAGGCCTGCTGCATCTTTACGATGCCTGTAAAACATTAAGTCTTACAATACTCTACACACGGATGTGGTTTGTATAGATTAGGAAGATCTACCGTTTTATTTATTCAATTTGATATGCATTAACGTGTAGAAATCAGATTGGACAAACAGTACTCCCCGGCAATGTATTGCAATCTTTGTTGACTGTGTGGTCTACAGAAGATAGAAGTAGATTATTCATCTCAGTTGCAAAAATATTATACCGTTGTTTTAAATTGGTGTGAAATTTATTGATATTATCGGCTTTGTTGAAAAAATATATGACATAATTCACCTGTTTTGAAGAAATACGGCGTTTGATATGTGTGTGGGGATGGAAATAGCAAGTTTGGGGCAAGTGTATATCGAAAATACGTACCAGATCGGCACTTATCTATGATACCCAAGACATGCAGTCTAAAAACTCTAACATTAACCCACAATAATAGCATTAAGACGATTTCTCTGACGATAGCGTTCGGCTGTTTGTTCGCTAAGTAATTCTGACAAATAATTCCGCGCTTCAACGTTACCTCGACGCTGCACGCATCCAGTTGTTTCACTGATAGACGATCGCCAACGAATTCCCAGCTAATATTGAAATTTACGATGCGAGGTCTGACACTGGGCCTGGGCAGAGACTTTGGCCCGGTTCAGACTTAATTGTCTGGACGAGTTTCATAAATTTCATATCAAAACTGGGGATGAGTTGAAAGTTCCATTCATCATTTGATCCAAAAACTCGATAAAAGCTAATTAAATGGCTCGTGAAATAATCACCTGTTCCCATAAGGACTCGCATTAATCAGGTTGTTAAAAACAAAGCGCTGTTTTGTCAAAACTTCAGAATATAGTCACCTACGACGTGGGTAATTTGAAGCATCCAAAAATGGAATCTTTATTGCAGTTTTGAGTTAAAAAATCACTAAATGGTGTCATTGGATCTGTTTATTTGTTTCTTCGTCTGTTGAGTCACTGTCAACGAGTACTACTGGATGGTTGTCGGTATGAAAATTTTAAATTCCAGGGTCCCAAAACCCCCATTTCCATGCATCTGAGTGGATATTTTGAGATTTTTCAGGAGATGTATTTGAAAGATTTCACACTTATAGAGCCGTTAAAAAACGCCGGTAAAGCATACAGGTGAGGTCTATTTATCAGCTTTGGTCGTAACGACCAAAGCTGATAAACAGACCTCACCTGTGTGCTTTACCAGACGTTTACAGCAATTATACTGTCTGTGGATTATCTTGTCTGGGGGTGGATTTGGTACTTGTATGTCTGTAAGATTACGATCTATTTTAGTTAACCGATTTATTAACAGACTGTATACATTTTAGCGTTTGCTGCCACTTACTGCAAAAAAATGATCCGAAATCCATGGAAACTGAACCAGTACGAGAGAAACATAGCTGGCGAAAATATGGGGGAGGCTCTGGATCCGCCCCTTGTTTCACCAATCATTGGTTGTGTTAAAATATAGGCATACAAAAAAAACATGGCCCGGCAAAAAAGTAGAGGGGCTGAAGCCCTCCAGCCCCCCCCCCCCGGTTCCGCTGCCCCTGTGGGTTTAATGGTAGAAAACGGGTAAGTTCATGCGACAAAAATGATTTTACTACCACACTTCTAAGTCTCACGGGAGAATCGAAACCATGTTGTTAATGCAATGTAAAATTCTTCCACACTACCGGTTTGATTTGAAATCTGGACATAGAACATTGCATTAAGTCAGACGTACGCCCGAAAACCATTCAGCGACCTGTCGTTTCTTTACTGGTAAATGTATTCTCAGTCACTCGAATATTCCACTATTTGCTCAACAAAGTCTGTTCATAGAGTTCCAAAAAATGATCTTTATTTTTTAGAGGTTATTACTTTGTTAGGTTCCTATCGGCCGAGATATCGGCCCGAGGTAATTTCATACCAGCCTGAGACCGAAAAGTTACCTCTGAGTGGTATCTCGGCCGATATGAAACTAACCACGTAATAACCTCTTTATTTATTAACCCTTTACCCAACGCAGACGATATCAAAATTTATTAATTTAAATATCATTTTTTAATTTTTTTCGAAAAATTTCAACAAAACCATATCATGTGACCCCTCATTGGAACGAGCTCGACGAGCTCGTTCCAAAGAGGGGTCACATGATATGGTTTTGTTGAAATTTTTCGAAAAATAATTTTTTTTTCAGCTGCTGAATCTGCATATTACGCGGGCGGATGCGGGCGATTCGTTGGGTAAAGGGTTAAACCAAATCAAATAATTACAAAATGTTCTCAGATCTGTTACAGTTTTGTGACAGTTCTTGTTTCTTAATCTTGTCATAAAGTCTGAAGTTTCCTCTTCTCCTAGTTCAACTACCCGAACGCCGAGGCTTTCCCAGAGGGGAAGCCACGACGTTCGGATAGCTGAAATATCTCTTCTTTGACTCGACTAACCTCCGCTTACGACTATGAATCTTAGCTTGCGCCTTTTTTCCCTTCATCACCTAATCCTTACTTATTGCCATCATTAATTCCTCATTATACCAAAAACTACTCCCTTTTGCCCAACAGAACCTGGATTTGCACCCCCTCTCCTACCCCGCCAAATGACAAATTCACCTTTGAAGAACTATTTAGTTTGTTTTGCGTCCATGCTGAACTAGAAGTTCAAAGTGCCGGGAATTGTAGGAGATCCTAGTGAGGTCAAAGCGAAAACACGTATATCCTCTGCTTCGCCTTCTGGAAGCCCTTGTCCTAGAGTGAAATTAGAACAATAAACATCATCTTCCTGACTAATTTGCGAAATTAAAATAAACAGAAACTATGAGCTATAATTTTGGCACCCCTTTCTTTGTCACTCCTGCCACCCGTTGCTACGGTTGTTCCCGTAGAAAGGGTTGATAGAGGAGCGTGGGCTTTTTTGAAAAAAAAACACGTTAACTGGAAATGTTGTGAGAAAACACTTTGTCGATATTTGTTCTTTCAAGTCGACAAACATCTTTTCCGCGACTGGAAACACTTTTAGACATAATTCAATAGTTTTAAAACTCATTAATAGACCATGCCTTGGAGCGAAGCTGAATAATTTTAGAGGCTGACGACTATGGAAAAAAATAGTTAGCAGTCATTTCTGAAATTTCACAACAGAAGCAGAAAATTGACCTTTATTAATCCGTTCGATTTGTCTGAAGAGAATGTCTGAAAAAAGAAGAGAGCTTTGGAAATCCGACTCGGCTGTTTTATCAACCCTTTCCAATACAAATTTCAGGCAAAACTTTCATTTCAGCCCAAATGAATATAAAAAGAATTCACAACCTTAACTTATCACTTTTTAACTGGTTGAGAGTTGGGTGCTCATATTTAAGCTCCATTCAGTAGTGCTAGTACTACAATTAACAGGCTTCATATTCTGTTAAGGTTTTGGGCTCCTGAATGCCAGGTGGGATTGCGGACGGTTCGATTCCCGCTCGGGGATCAGAAATCAACATTCCAAATTCTTCAAAAACATTATTGTGTCCTTCAATATACACACAGGTCGGTGCCAGGCACCGTCTGAGGCCAACCACATCACATTCGTCGTACCTTAGCCGGTGCGTTTCACACCTTCGTGCAGCTACCGTGAGGAAAGTGGACCAAGTAATCATGAGAACACCATCTTATGAGCTGAATTCCAGCCATCGTTTTTGTTGTTTTTATGTTTGTTTTTTTACGGTGTGCAATGGACCAGTGGTTTAGGTGTTGGACTATTGGTTTCCAGGCGGGATTTCTGACGGTTCGATTCCCGGTCGAATTAGAAATCACCATTCCGAATTCTTCGAAAACATGATTGTGTCCTTCAATATATATATTTGTTGTGAATTGTCTGCACTGAACCCGATGAAGGCGTAAGCCGAAAGGTTGTTTAAAAACAGATGCAATATATGAGTATCCAATTGTGTTAGTTTTTCCATTCTACTACATATTCCTATATATATACATTATGAACTATAGTAGTCGTGCGGTCTGTGGCGCTGGTCCAGTTTCGCTAGACGATTGGTGCCGCAGAAATGTACTCTCATCAAGGCAGTGGTTCGATCTCCATCGGCGTCAGAGTCTTTCATCCTATATATATATATATATATATATATTGGTGAGACGTATTGGTCGTAGTTGATGCAGTAAAAGAATAATAACACATTTTCGACCTATGCTTAATTTTTTACACTAGCTTTCAACCTTCTCGGTCTTCTTCCGGTGATAAAATGGTAAGAATGAAAAGGAAATACAGTTCAAGTGAAAGAACGCGTAATTACGTTTGACGTAACGTAAATTGTAAATTCCGGAGTAGAAAATAATGGAAGGAAAAAGTGTGTAGTGAAGCTAGTCACAGCCACGCAGACATAAAACCAGCGTCTCTATTTATGCCTCTATTGAGGCTGTTACATGCCCATATGTACTTCTGCTCAACAGTCCTCGTCCTATGAGCGTCCGTCAAATTTCCCTCCATAACCTGAACACGAATATCATCTACAGAGTGTACTTATGGGTTAAAATGTTTGGTTAGCCACTGGCAAATCATCTTTGTTTTTTATACTACCCACTTGAAAAGTGGGAGGTATATAGTGATCACTTGGACCATCCGTACGTCCGTCTGTCCGGGCCAACTAAACCTGTTTAGGAGCTATTAGTTTTAGGAGGTCAGTCGAAATTAGGGTAGTATTAGAGTTAGGAGAGGGGTGGGGTTAGGGGTAGGAGTAGGGGTAGCCCCAGGGCAGGGCTAAAGGTTGGAGGGGGTTTGGACCCAGTGGGGTGGGGGTTGGGGTCAGGGGTGGGGTTTTAGTTTTTATAGCCCCTAAACCAAAACATAGCCCCTAATCCTTTTGGTCCGGCTAGGGTGGGGTTAGGGTCAGGGGTGGGGTTGGGTTAGGGTTAGGGGTAGCCCCAGAGTAGATCTTAACGTTGGGGTGGGTTAGGTCCCTGGGGGTGAGGGTTAGGGTCAGGGGTGTGGTTTTAGGGTTTAGGGTCAGGGTAGGGTTGGGTTAGGGTTAGTGTGTGGTTTTTGAGTGGATAGGGTGGGGCTAGGGTTAAATATAAGTTCTAGGGTGGAGGGGGTGGGGTTCTGACTAAAATAAGGTAATGGACATATAAAATGTTCTTTTCGAAGCCCTTAAACCCAAATAGTTGGAATGTCCGTCCGTCTGTTACGCTTTAGGGGGGTACACATCTGTTATCCGCAACTCCTCCTAAACCAGAGAACGGATTTCATTGAAACTCTCAGACATTCTTTTACATACGTTGAAGATGTGCACCTTCTATTTTCTTTTCAGATATTTTCATTTTTACAGTTTCCCATATTGAAAAATGAACTTTGTCAGATTCAATTGACATTCTGTACAGATCTGCTATCCACAACTCTTCTTAAACCACTGAACAGATTTCATTGAAACTTTCAGACATTCTTTTACATATATTGAAGATGTGCACCTCTTATTTTGTTTTCAGATATTTTCATTTTTAGGGATTCCCATATTTAAAAATGGGCTTTGTCAATTCAGGCTTGCGTGGGGTGGGGGGGGGGGGTGGGGGGGGGGTCGACATTTGCTATCCACGACCTCTTTTAAACGAGTGAATGGATTTCAACGAAACCTTCAAACATTGGTGTCAATGTTTGTGCACTCTACATTCAACACACTTTTACTGTTGTAAAATGTTTCTTGGTGGGAGTGGGTGGTATCATTTAGTGAGCAGTGCTCACAGTTTTTCTAGTTATGTTCTGTCTTTGCCCCGTCATTCTCCTGCATAAGAGCTGTCCGGTTTCACCATTATAATGCATATCTGGACAACGAGCACACGTTAAATAATACACCAGATCACTTGATCGGCAGGAAAAACTACCCTTTGGAGTAGTACCCTTAGCAAACGGTGTGCAATGGCATTATAACAGTAATCTGTTCCAGTTGCATTGGATGCAAAGGAAAACGATCCACGGGTAAATCTCCCAATAAAATACAGGTCACTTGTAGACAATTACGAATCATCACAGAAAACAATTTCAACAATTCAGTAATTGTCAATTCTCGAATATCGGTCTCTGGGCGAGTTGTAAATGTAAATTAATATACTGACTGAGTCAACTGCAACCTTTTTTTGGAGTTGTCGTTGGCTCAGTCGGTATGGTGGCAGAGCATTTATGGCCAGGCGATTGAGTGTCATAGACTCGGGATCGACTCCCGTCGAGGCTACCTTCCAAAAATCTTCACAGTTTTCAATCCAGTGGCGCGGTGTTAGGACTATGCCTGGTGGAATTCCTGCGATATAAATTAAATTCAAGCAGTTGCATCCTCACGGAAAGCTGGGACCATAGACCGTTATATATACATACAACCTATCATACAACATACGCGCACGTACACCTCAAAGCACATGTACACCTTCAACCAACACATGCACACAAATACACTCAAACATGCCCTCACATACTGATAAACCAACACTCACATACACACACTCACTCCCACACCCAAACCCATTCCGACTGTGCACCCAACATAAGCCCCGACCATCAATACGGTGGGTATTAAGGTCATAATTGATAGAACTGTTACAGCTATGAGCTACACAATAAATGTTAAGGGTTAACACGACCTCGACGAGCTCGTTTCGATGAGGAGTCATAAGCTATGTGTTTGAGGAAAAAAATGAAACATCAATAAAAATAAATGATAGTTTTGTGACTACCTCTGTTCGGATATGCACGATAGGTTAGGCAAAGGGATAATACAGTTGATCTGACCAGATTTTAATACTGTGACGATCGTAGTTAACAAACATACTATCAGCATGTGCAATGTTCAACGGAAGTTTATTTTGGAGGACACAAGCAAAACATGAACACATGTCGAACTATGGAGTCATATTACGCCATCTTTGTTTCTATATAAATAATCTCATCGGTGTGAATGAAATGATCGTGTGTTTAGTAATCTATTGAAAATAATCTTAAGCATAATCGTTACCAGTGTCCCATAGAATTTAACTTTGTGACTGTGCTGAGTCATAAACATCAATCGAATTCTTGACTCTAGAGTTTGGGGTGGGTGGATTACTACTAACAGGAGCGTAGTTACCGGGGGTGGGGGGTCAACGCCCCACCCCAAGTAACTACGCTCCTGTTAGTAGTTAGTAGGTAGTCAACGCCCCCCCCCCCCCCCCCCCATCAGAAGGTTGACGGAAAATTTGCAGGCCTGTCGAAACTTGTTTATAGGTACACTCTTCGTAGATATTTATTTATTTATTTATTTATTTATTTATTTATTTATTTATTTATTTATTTATTTTTAAGGTCATTTTCAGCATCTTCAACTATAATGGGAACATTGGCATGATGTTAAGTTTATCCAATCCTTTATATCTATGCTGCCCACTTTTACGATTCTAATCAATGATTTTGTGTAGCTTTCAACTTTACATCATGACGCCTAAGAAGTCGCAGATCTACGTCTACACTCTGTTTCAGTTGCTTGTAGGCTCGCTATATGGTGAAAATTGGCATAACGTCTATGTCACAACTTCCACCTTTTTGGAGAAACGTCATCCCAGTATCACATATTTCACAAAGTTTATTTGTTTTTGACTGTTTGGCCATTGGCGGATTCAGGAGGGTGCGCAGCCGGCGCGCAACCCTCCTATTTTTGTATTTCAGTTTTTTTACAAGCAACGATAATAAAGGCCATGATATTATCAGCGATAAAACACACACGGACATCCACTACCTTTGCTAGTGGATGTCCATGTTTTATTCCCGATAGTACCGTACCCCATGCACTATAGGTTTAGCTCCAGCGTGGGTCTCATGTGAGCCGATATAAATTGGCTTCTTTTCTTCAAAATTTGAACGCTGGAATATTCTGGTTGGTTGGAAAACATTGCGGTCATGTGCAAAGAAGCCAGCGGGTTGACACACGCTAACCTACCATATTCCAACATTTTCCCACGAAACCCTCCCTCCTCGGACCCCACTGACAAGAGTGGGATACCCCATCTCGTGCTCGTCACCAACTCGTCGCTACAATCGTCGAGTGATGCTTCGCATCATGAGCCATAACTGAAATGTGGGGCCCCTCAAATCCAAAATCCTGGGTCCCCCCACTGTTTGCATCAAGCGTGATGTTTACGAGCCGAAAAAAAAAACGTGCAACCCTCTGCTCTGATGCCATCTTTATCTAATTTTTTGCTTGTTGATCAAAAGGCTTCTGGACTACTTCCCTGCATCCCGTTCATATCCATGTTTGGAGTAAAGAGGTAGCAGGAGAAACCATTTCGGCAACAGGAGCGGCACTTTACTGCAGATGGGCCAATTTTGTTAATTTACTGATGAATCAGATTCCCAAACTGTAAGAAGCTACCTCATTCGATGGTATACAGGACAATATGCACTGGGTTGAGTGAATATGGACCCAAGTGGGTTCATATTCACTCACTCTAGTTCATTTGGGGTAATTTTCAACCCAACTGATTTTAGAGTGTAACAGAGATTGCCAACCAACTTTTGGGGAGTAAAAAATGTGGAACTATTCTGATGTTCTGGTCATAGAAAAGTGTATCTGCATGGACTGCTCGCCTTCTCTACTATTTTGAGTATGAATTATGCATATTGTCCTGGAGAATGCATCTTCGTTGAACAAGAAGATCAAGCAGAACCAGAATGTCCCAACTTCAGCTGAAGTGTCTCAATTTTGATGTGATTCTGAGGTAATCACCACGCCATTCTACAGACTTGCATTAAGTTACAATAGGAGGTATGAAAGCTATATCACCAAATTTCATAATTTCCAGAGGCTATTAGCAAAATTCATTGATTCCATGTCGTGATTGGACAAACTTACACTTGATAGAATGGCAGGGGGGGGGTTTGTTATACAAACATCAGTTTAGACATAAAATCGCGAAAAATCTGACATGCCTGCAGGAAAAGAGTGTGGTAACAGGGAGACCAACAACACATGTGCACTAGACTTGGTACTGATTTGTTGGAATCCATGAGAGAATAAGGTGGCATTTTAGCTGTTTTTCTTTTCTATTGGAAACCCTCGATCAAAACAACCGCACAAAAAGGCCTCTCAGTTGAAAATTATTTTTGAGGACCCAAATATCCACTTTTTAAGTGAAAAAAAAACATATATAAATATTCACATTTCGGTATCAATTTAGACAAGTGTTCACATTTTAGTACCTCTAAAAACTTGAGTGTGTTAGTACGCTCGTCGATTTCGACTGCTATTGAATAAAAATCATTTAGATGGTCAACGCTCTGGTGTGAAACACTGCGAAAGTTTCGTAACGAGGCTGTCAACAGATGCCGCTGTCACATCTATGTGTTCAAGTTTACGAAACGCATTCGCAAGATTTCGTTAATAGTCACATGTTTGTATTGAGATCTCTGGCAAATCCACGTCTCTTTCAGAGGTGTTGGATAAGTATCATTGAAGTTACAAGTGCCAACATCCTCCATCAACCCAATCAGTAATTCTCGCCACTCACTAGTATGTGTGGAGAGGAGTTTGCATTCCAGTGCTATTGTTTATGAATGCGAAACTGAAGGCCTACCGCACTGGAGGAAAAATATACAAACCCCCTTGAGTTTGTTTTGCCAAGTACCGGATTAGCCTCACTTGCTTACAGCACAGGTGCAAAGTAAATCAAAAATTCAAACTTTCTCTTCGTTTGGAATTTGGGGCAAATGTGTTAGTTTTACTGTTTATTTTTGTACCCTACGAAAATTAAACCCGGCATAAAAACATGGCAGTCATCGCTATTGTATTAAGAGATTACAAAGATGACACTTTAACTTTTTCGATGCTGGCGGTAAACAGCAAAGTTGCCACATGCGGATAATGCAACGCCGTATCATCTCTTCTTAACGCTTGTAAAATGTAGCAGGTTGCAAATGAAACTCAAGGTTGTAATCGGGCAGTACAACTAAATGTTACCTGCCTTCAGCCAACTGTGACAATAGTGCATTTAGCATCGCAAGAAGAACGTTTTGCCAATGCAGTTTTTGTGATATCCAATTATTTCAATTTGAATCTACAAACCTGGCCTATTAACGTATAAAACTCATTTTGAGTGGATATCGAATTATTTCAGACGAAATATACAGTTCGTGAAAAAAACGTTAATTTTCGATCTCACAAGTGGAAATTGAAAAGTAGGCGTTCATGATTGGGAAGAATGATCGTTTCGTTTTCCCAACGATGGCGGAATTTGTATTTCACTCGAGCGACGATTTTTCTTCGGAGTAAACTTAATGATCGCGTTTTATGGATCGACAAAATTTATATAACAATATTTCACTGTGGAAAATAATTTTAAATATGCAGTGCTGTCTATCGTTCATCGTGCAGTGGTGGAAAAAAACACCAAGTGTTCGGTGATTAAACAGGCTCTGTTGCATTGCATTTCGCATATTCAAGTTCATCATTCTGGGCTATTTCCACATATGCTCCGAGTCAACATTAGCTGAATGATTAACACTGTCTGTGTAACAATGGCACGGAGACTGCACTGTAACACAGTATTTAATCGGAGTGGTGTCTCCGTGGACTGGTCATATTCCACGCGTGGACAGTGATGTCCATGCATACGTTTACCAGCTAATAAAAATCATGAACAAAATTTTAATTTATGAAGCACCAGGTGGTATAATTAATGTTTGGAATCTAATATTATTGCGTCCGTGGAAATATTTCCACCCGTAGAAAGTGACCAGTCCACGGCGGTCGTACTATTAGTTATCGTTGTGTTTTCCAGGGTGTATGGGAATTTACACCAGTTTGGGAACTCATACACCATGAGGCAAAGCCGAAGGGTGTATGAGTTCCCAGACCGGTGTAAATTCCCATACACCCTGGAAAACACAAGGATAACGGATTTATTTCCAAGAATTGTGGTGTACTTAAAACTTTAACCTAAATTGTGTGAAAAACTGACAGAAAATTTGTACTTTGTAAGTTTCTTGATAAAACCAGACAAATATGGATGTCATTGGAACTGGCTCAATGAGCCAGTTCCAATGACATCCATCTCTGTAATATTTTATTACACATAAATATTAAATTTCCTGAATTTTTATTTTTGTTCTAACACAATCGAGCAGAAGGTATGAATTAATAATTAAAAATGGGTACTGTTTTAGCCATATAACCTGCTATTGTGTATTCTTGTTTTTACACCGTGGTTAACCACGGTGTAAAAAAAAGCTACTGTGGATTGCAAGTTACACCGTACCTCTCATCCAATCAAAATGCAGTATTTTGTTGCATTTGGAAATAATATATCAACGATATGTAACAGTTAGGAAAATGAATTTCCCGTCAACAGAGCGATCAGTTACATGGTTGACACACCACAGGGAAACGACAAGGCGGCAACGCACAATTTTGAAAACTTGCATGCCTGAAAAGTGTATATTTTTTATTGTAGGCGTTTGCCATTATACGTTATTGTGAGGAATTAGCGGTAATATGGTCTGTGTTTTGCGGCTCGGAGTTTAAGTTCAACCGAGAGGCGAAGCGCATATGTTACTGAATCAATAAACGTTGAGAAAACTCCGCGAGCTTTCGTCCAATCTGAGGACGAGGATTTCAGTCTGATTGAAACATTGCTTATTTTGTGAACTTTTGAAAAAAAAACGGTGATTGTGAGCTTCACTTTGCCGCTTGAATAAAAAGCATGCAAAACGTTAAAGAAATCTAAACATGGTACTGTGTACCAGAAGCAGAGTGTATCTTTCACACAGAGATGTGGTGATGGGGGCAGAAGGGGCATCCTCCATGCGTTCCCAGGAGAGGGCATTCCATAGTGTTAAAAGAATGGGCGTTAAAGGAATGGGCGTCAAATAGCAGTTGAAATTATCTACTACCTTTCACTTCCCAAATTAGTCAGAAATATAACGAGACACTATTAGTTACCCCGTGTCTGATCACGTGGTATGGGTTTTTACCTACCCGAAGCCAGCCGTATCCCGTGAGGCCGAAGGCCGAATGGGATACGGCTGGCTTTGGGTAGGTAAAAACCCGTACCACGTGATCAGACACGGGGTAACGAATTTATCTATTGACTTTCCGTTTTAGAAGTACAATCTATTTCATGTGTGAACACACACAGTATGAGATCTTTTATCTTCCATTGTTGATCCATACAATTTTCTGTGGAATTTTTGTGCAAAAGAGTTTTTGTGAAAATATGCCGATATGACTAGTATAAAAAAAATTATTGAATTTCTTTTTTTCTTTTTTGTCTCAAAAACATAGCTTATGAACCCCACATTGGAGGGTACTCGACAAGCTCATTCCAATAAGGGGTCATGAGCTATATTTTGGAGATAAAAAAATTAAAATATAATACATGTACACTGTAAAACTGGAAAGACGCGTCTTCTACGGGGTATGGACAATTTGTAGATTTCGGAACGAGGCTTCCACTGGGTATGGGAAATTTGTCAGTGGCTGGGCGGACGTATCGTGGGTTTCAATGAATATGGTCTCATACCACGTATCTATAAACCAATCAAATCAAAAAATTCACTTTAGTCAATAGATAAACTATTTTATCTTGATTCCACGACAGTCTTCTGTGTGGTGCCCCCAAGCTCTCACCACCTCCTTCCTTAAAAGTCATTTCATACTCTGAGATTCAGTCTCATACATTTTCATTATCTTAAGGTTGTGTCTTTGTCCTTTCAAAGCATTTTCGGGGGGCCTTTTTTAGGCAATTGTTGATATTATTCCAAACTACACGTTTCCAGCTATGGGTAAGATCTCTGATTAAAAATGAAAATATTAGCAAACGTCTAAAAGTCTAAAGCGTCGTCTGTTTGTCCATGCAGATTGTACTTCACTTTTGCTTTAAAACAATTGCAAGCCCATAAGAGTTAATTAACAAATATTGCTCGAGGTTGGGAGCTACATCGCAGTTTATGGACCGGCCAGTCAACCCGTAATGCCAATAATGATCGAAGGGTTGACTGACCATTCATCCGTATTGGAGTTTTAGATGTCGATTCGATCTTTCTGGTAATCATATACTTTCTTAGGGGACTAGATTTCCTTCTTGGTCTTGTGTCAAACGCATAGTCGGGCTCATGCAAATGGAGGTCTGTGGCTGATCGGTTATGCTGGGGTCCCAAAGAGACCAATTTTGAGTCCGGTAAATAAGAAGCTGGAAAATCTGTGTATCACGACTGCTGCATCTATATATCCACAAACACATTTCCCGAGTTTGTTTAACTATAGTCTCTATTGACAAATATTCCAGCTGCATCATCAAGGCATGCCTTCGAAGAAGGCATGCCTTGATGAAGCATTTGGAATATTCCGCAAGTCGGGACTTGAGTCAGAACAGCCGGGCAAAATTGGGTTTACACCCCAATCGGTAATCTTCGCGACGCCCTTTTGTATCGATAATCTGTCTTAAGAATGTGTGTCTTCAAAGTTCTCCTATACTAATAAGGGTACATTTCTTATATTATCAGCCATTGAACTCTGGCCAATTATTTCGCCAATCACTCTACATAGAAGTATATTAAGTCTCGATCGATCTTTAACGACGATTCTCCAAGACCTACAAATATAGTTCCTTCCTTCTTACGTCACTGAATTCTAAATAAGGCAGTCCATTAACCCGGAGAAAGATTTTCCTTGCAAACAACGTCATAAAGGGAAATCCTTGATAACGAGTCGAGACAAGGAATCAATATTTGTGGCGTATATCGCATTTGTTCATACTGAGACATGCGTATGTACTTGTGCGCTAGATTCTTAGCATTGACGTCAGAGATAAGATGGGGGCAACCACGGAGCAATCCGATCGATCGAAGAAACGTCCTCTTCGTGTGCCAGATTTAGATAGATCGATAAAGAAGGGAGTGGAAATGTACTGTTTCTGTTGTGTGAAATAACTAATACAGTTTTACATACAGGCCAAGCATCTGGAACATTTCTAAATACATCATCTCACAGTCGATGTTGGTAATGCATTGGTGCAAAATGATCTGAACTTGATGAGTACAAAACAAGCAACGACATAAAAAGCCTTGTTTTGGAAAGTAGCAAGGGGCTCGCGACAGGTGGAATTTTACTTGACTAACTGGATTGAATTTAATGTCACTTTTAGTATCAAAGACTATCAGAAATGTAACCGCTGTTATCCACCAGGAAGGTGCATGTCAGAGGACAGAAAAGGTATCCTTCTGAAAGTCTTGACGATTGGTGTTACCCTACATTATTATAACTGCCTCATGACATACGTATACATTTTGTATATAGTGCATGAGGAATGGACTTCCGCTGAACCATACTAGAGGCGGATTCAGGCGGGGATAGACCCGGCGCACGACCCTCTAAACATTTTCCTAATTAGCGCATACCAAGCTCTTAGGCCAGCAGTCTAATTCTGTAAGGAATTCGACGCGGTTGTGGCCACTTTGATCACCCACTTTGTGTGGAGTTTTCGCACAGACTACCGTTGATGTAATGTGAGGTTCCTTCACTCACAGATAAATACAACTATTCTTTCGAGCTCCAGTTGCAGTTATTTCAACCAAAGAGTATTTAATTCGCCTTTAAACCATCAATCTATTAACACAATTAGTGGAGCTAAATATACGGCTGTGACGAGTCTTCATGTCTATCGGTAATGTTATCAAATATTTGGCAACTCAAGTCTCGACTGGACAACATTTGTAGCGTTGATTCAATGAAAATGAATGTTTATGGTATTGTTTAGATTCAGTCGTCTAGAATATATCAATTGGTCGAAAAAGCGAATCGACCAACTGAAATATTCCACACGAGTGAACATAAACATAGGCGAAAGAACAGTTCAAGGGATATACTGATTCCAGGCCATAACATCGTCGAATTCCGTACAAAATTAGTGGTGATACCTGTTAAAGATAGGTACTCCGACCATGTACAAAAAGGATCGATAAAGCATCAGAGAGTCCTTTATAAAGGAGTCCTAAAATACACCGAGCATGGTTAACCCTTTACCCAACGTAACGGCCAAAACCGGCCAGTGCTACTCTCAAAAATCGCCAATTGATTTTCATTATTTTTTCATTTTTTGTCTCAAAAACATAGGTTATGACCCCTCGTTGGAACGAGTTCGTCGAGCTCGTTCCAACGAGGGGTCATAACCTATGTTTTTGAGACAAAAAATGAAAAAAAAATAGTTATTCAAGAATTTTTTTGCCAAGTGTCGTCTGCTTTTCATGTTAGGTAAAGGGTTAAAAATGGCAATACACTGATATATCAAGGTATTTTAGGACAATGTCTTTGTGTACCGTTCTGCCGTTCTTTTAATGGCTCGCAGATCATCTAGCTTCCGAGGGCCTTTAACAGCCACGGACCCCTCGGTCCCTTTGAATACCTCCCACCACCACTCCACGCCCCTCTAATCACAATTTTTACATCCTCCTCTGTACTCGCGGAGAAGTGTTTTAACCTAAGCAAAAACTTATCAGACAAACAGTGTTTCCGCTAATGGGCATCTAGTGGTAGTTGAAATGTTTTAATCACTTATCCAACACGAAAAGCAGACGACACTTGCTAAGAAATGTCTTGAATAACTGAAAACTTCCTTGCCTAAAAAACATTGCGCATGACCCTTTATTAGAACTAGCTCAACGAGCTCGTCCTAATGAGGGTTTATAAGCTGTGTTTTGAGACAAACAATGAAAAAATAGTAAAAATGTAAATGCTTGTTTGTTTATTGGGGTGTAAGGGTACTTTCTATGGCCAGGGTCACATCGTGTTTTGTGGATAGAGGAAGCCGGAGTACTATGAGAGAACCACCGAGCAGCGGCAAGCAACCATCAGATTCTCAGACTTACTAACTCTGCACAAGCAGTCAGCAGCGGTTAAAGGCAAGTACACCATCAATGCCTTAGTACACAGAGCGTTCGTGCCTCCACATGGGAAATCGGATTTACGTGTCTTGCCTAATGATACAATGCTATTACCACTGATCAAGATCGAACCGCCGACCTTTCGGTTTAAAGTCCAGTCCTCTAACCACTGAGCCACCGCGCCCCCAGTAAAATTTCAGTTGCGATCTTTGTAAATAACGTTGGTCGTTCGGGATATTTTCGTTACATCAGGTAAAGGCTTCAGCTTCAATAGATCTCCATTTTATCGGTTGTCCATGCGACTGAAAGGCAGCGAACATCCCGCTAAATGTTCCGTGATACTGTGCTACATATACTCCGAGTTCACCTTGCAAAAAAACACACACAACATTATAAGTTATTGTGATGAGTTGACAGTAACACGGTCTGAGGTTTGCGGCTAGGAGCTTATGTTTAACCGAGACGTGAAGCGGCCCAACACCCACATCATGAAATGAACAAGGCAACTTGAATGAACAAGGCAACTTTACCGATAATAAATTTAGTACCCCACGATGTCCTTGGACAACAAAAAATCAACAAGTTAGATAAAGGTCGAAGTTACTCCATCTCAGTTCAAATCATGAACAAGTTCATGATTTGAATTGAGAGGGAGTAGCCTCGACCTTTTTATAAGTGGGTTGTGGGTATACATGCATAGAATGATCACTGGCCTCGAAAAATACGATTTATAGGCACTATGCACTTTGAGTCTCCTCCCATTGTGTCTTTTCAAATATTTCACTTCGTAAAGTCAGACGGTAGGTAACACATGCGACTGGAGCTGTGAACATTGAGAAAAACAAGCGAGCTCTCGTTCACTCAGAGGGTGAGGATTTTAGTCTGACTGGAACATAACACAAGTCAAAGAACTTTCCCTATTTTATATCTGTAGAGGGCTCGTTTAGCTCGTGTTGCTTCCCACAGTCACAGTAAGCAATGTAGTCTCAGAAAATGTTATCCATCTCAAGTTTATCTTAGAAACCGGGCCATATTGGGTTCACACGCTCTAATTTCAGTATTCTGATTACCTATAATTACTGAATTATAAAATAAATAGAACTTATATTTATTCAAAGATGAGTAAACACATATACGTAGAAACGATACGTTATTTACACGAATGAGCAGAGCAAGTTAAGTCCTCAATAAGCGGAGAATGGAAACTTCAAAGTAGTACATAGTTTCCAGAATCCCTATTTGTTGTTGCAGAACCTTGTGTTGTGACATCAGTTGTTTATCATTTGTTTTTTACGAAACTGATATAAATATATCGGTTTCCGTGGTGCAGTTTCGTTATATAACTGTATTTATTTTTATTGGGAAGTTATTTGGTGCACAAAAGCTCATACACAAACACAGCCATTCGACACGAAGCATCGAAGCGGAAATTGTATGCAATAAAATGCGGAGGTTCATTTTTAAGCCTGCTGTTGGATGGCAGGCTCGAGCCATGGAACGGTTCTACTGATTTTATGATTAGCATTTGTTTGTGGAGAAAACAGTCCCCAGTTTTGATGATTGATAATATAAATAGTGGAACCATTAGTTTAGATAAAACGAACCCGTCTGTATATAGCTTAGACGTTGAATCAGTACAATTGTTAGGTTCATTGAATCCCAGTTCAGACTGAGCACACCCACTACTCTTATTACGAAATTGCACGTTTGTACTTGAAGGACGCACATGTGCTGTTCCTTTTATGACAGCTTCACCCATCCTATACTAGAGATACGAATGAATTGGTTATAAAAAGCTTTTATATAAGCTTATATATTTTTCTTTACACTCACACAATTATCTCTCTCTCTCTCTCTCTCTCTCTCTCTCTCTCTCTCTCTCTCTCTCTCTCTCTCTCTCTCTAAAGCATTGTAGATAATGCCTTAATGTTTTACTAGAGACACGAATGAATTGGTTATAAAAAGCTTTATATATTTTTCTTTACACTCGTACAATTCTCTCTCCCCCCCTCTCTCTCTCTCTCTCTCTCTCTCTCTCTCTCTCTCTATCTCTCTCTCTCTCTCTCTAAATCATTGTAGATAGCGCCTCAATGGACTCGATGTATGTACGATATATTTTTTTCTTTACACTATGAATCAGAGAGATAATGGCATGGCGATGACAATCAGCCACACGCATTGTACCGGCCACCAGATTACGAAAGATGGCTATATTAAGCAGCAATATGTCTGTTTCCTTAACCTGGTATCGGTGTAATACAAGGGAAGCTATCTGTCGCCAAACACAGAATAATTTGAAAGTGTAACAACGTGGTCGTTTCCGCGCTTATGCGGCAATATTGGCTTTGGTTTCAATTCTCATCTGTGTGTCAATCGAGGCTCAAAGGGGAGAATTTACGCGATATACGAATGTATCAGTAGAACAGACTTTAGAATTTCAAAATTTTATTTCTTCGTGCGTAGTTCAGAGAAACGAGGCACTGTGCTCGTTCAGTGTGGGAATAGAATCGGAAGTAGAGTCTTGTAAGAAACAGTAATCTTAAAGCAATTTAGATTGTATAATCTTTGCTATCGAGCTATAGATTCAATTTTACTATACACGTGCTTTGGGCTAACTCAAGCTCTGCCAAAGTGGATTAATTTATTTACAGTCGATAAACTAGCACAGTACACACAAGAAGTAAAATATTTTATCATTTCATTTCAGCATTTTATCACTCAAATGAAAGAAGAGGAAATAAGAGGAAAAACTTCAACACGGGTCGTTGATTCCTATCCCTCGTATTCTACCTGAGTTGTGTTCTGTAGTTGTACACGATTAAACCTGAATTACGTGCATGAAGCTGATTTTGAAACAAAAATATCTCCTTCTTTTTTGCTTGGCACTGTTTTGTGTTGGAGCATTTCATTCACGTCATAACGTCAATCAGATGTAACGATCAACCAGGTTCATTTTACATAACGTTTCTACACGCGGGGTGTATCTAATACATTTCTCAATGTCTCTATTGTATCGGGTAACGTTGAATACACACCGCACTGAGCGCACTCGTGTTATAAGCATTGCGTCCTGGCGTCCTTGTGAAAGTTTAATGATATTAGTTGCGTCACAGCTATAACCACTGTTCTCAAAACAACAGGATTGCAGAAACGCTCATCGGCCACAAATAGAAAAGTATACCACCTGACGTCAACTTGGGGATGGGTGAATGTTGAAATAAATACACAATGCTCAACACAAACTTCCAACACCTCGCAATCGCAGATTGCTTTTGAAACAATCTATTTTGATGTCCGTGAAAAACGAATAAATATGTTGCTGGTGTGCACATTTTCTTGCAAGGCTTTCTTTTGATATTTGATGATGGGAAAGCTGCAGTCACAGCGTACTAGCGTTCACGTCAATGATAGGAGGAGTTGACGTCATCGGGGGAGATTAAGGTGCCACGAGTTTCGCTGACATTCCAGCAATTCAGTTGTATACAGATCAATGGTATAACCGTTCTTAGGATTGAATGTATAAACTATGGGGGAATTTATTACCTTTGTAATAGAATAAAGAATACGTCTTGGGTTTGTTATCTATAGATTAGAAGGCTATTTTATTTATGAGATGAAAATAGTTTCATTCAGAGATTTTATCGATAGAGTCCTTATTCTTTCTTGTAGGACTTAACCCTCTGCACTCTGATGTCACAATACCGAAATTTCAACTTGCAAATTTTTCCCATAATGCAGTTTGGAATTTAACCAATTCAGTCTTGTTTGACAGAGCTCATCGAGCTCTGTCAAGCAAGACTGAATTGGTGAAATTCCAAATTGCATTATGGGAAAAATTTGCAAGTTGAAATTTTGATGTTTCGACGTCAGTGTGCAGAGGGTTAAAGTCTGCATTATTTTACCAATATTTTTCACAGTGAGTCACTCTCTGATCGGTTGTGTGATACTTACAGAATGTTCCAATTACTCACTTATATTTATCTGGAAAGGTCTGGAGAGAAAGAGTGAGATATATTCATACTGCCTTCCGTTGAGAGTATCGAAGGTTTGAGAGGTATTATGGAGTCATATTGAAGAAGAGAGGACTGACGTTTGAGCCACGCTACGCCCACCCACTCGGGTTACGTCTGATGGTCATTTACAATCAACAATGCAGTTTTATGAAATTTCAAGTAGATTAGAATATTAATAGCACGAAAGGCTGACGACATTTGCAAACACAATTCTAGAATAACTATTGTTTTTGCATTTTTTGCATTAATAATATAGTTTATGATCCCTCATTAGAACAATCTCGTTGAACTGGTTCCAGTGAGGGGTCATAAGCTATGGTTTTGAGACAAAAAAATGAGAAAATAGTGAAAATTGAGTTGTGATTTTTGAGAATAGCGCTGGGCGGTTTTTTGCCGTCACATTGGGTAAAGGGTTATGACGCGCGTAAACATCCGTTATGTTGTATTTAGTATTGAAGATGACACACCTTTATGTTATATCAATATTGAATATTCTTTGATAATGGTAGCTTTTCTGCCATCTTGTTTTTTAACGGATCACGCAATTGTAAAGGGAAAAGGGGGTTTTGCCTTCCAAAGAAGTGTATCGCGCGGGACAGTTCTCCCAAGCGTTAGATAATAACGACTCCAAAGTATATTTTGACTTTGACATTGTTTTTTCGAATAATTCATTTGACATACTGTATATACAGAGTGACTTTGCACAGTGGCAAGACATTTATCCGTAACAGTGTTCACGCTACCGGTTGCCAATTCAACCAATTGCGCTAAAAGATTTTGATTTGGCACAAAAAAAATCTTCATTGGCTAAAATTTTGGCACCAAAAAGATCCTTTCACTTGTGAAGGAAATCCATTGCAGCAGTAAAGAGAGCGATCAATGACGAAGCAAACGAAAAAAAAAAATACCCAAACCCAGTGATTTTGTCAACAGGGTGGACAAACTTTCAACATTAATTGTCAGTGAGTGGTGGTATGACATTCATTGTTTTATAATTACATTGTTAATGTAGTTATACGTTTTGGGTTCAAATACTCAATTCCCATTGGTCAGCTAGGTAAAAACGTCATGGCCAAATGTAATTCATTTTCCAATGAATACATTTGGTCGAACTTTGACCCGCATTTACGGTAGAGAGCAGTTGACAGAATGTAATTCGGGCGGTGTTTGGGTGGGTTTTTAACTTTTAGCGCCTCTCGCAGTGATCAACTCTGTTGCTGTTTCTTTGGTGACATTTCCCAACTGTGGCATAAAGCCCGTTACTAGAATACTCGTTTCCATTTCTAAAGTTGTGAAAATTAAATATCAGAGCTGTGCGCTTTGTATTTTGTGTGAGGGTGGTTTTTCGCCTCGTTCGTTCGTACATGTTTTGTTTCGTCTTTCTGCTTTGTTGTTTGGTAAAAAGTTGTTTAAACAGTTACGGAATGTAATTATAGGAATTGAATGTAATTTTTATAATCTTTATTGGAGTATGAACTTGTGGGAATGGGTACAAATTGTATGAATCCCTTCGAGATTCATACATAATTTGTACCCATTCCCACACGTTCATACTCCAAATAAAGATTATAAAAATTGCATTCAATTCTTAAATCTTCAATAAAACTTTGTATGTTATCAACTTTACAAAAAGCAGAATTTCATTAGATAAATACTTCATACGGTCACGAGTCACTCGCGGCGGTTTGAAGGATTTATCAAATTAAATGCTTCGTTTTATGAAGACTCGCGACCCGCTAACCCCAGTGGATTAACAGTAATTAGGCGATTAATCTGTTATTGGTTAAGTTCAATAACATATAAGCGCAAAGGTATCATTCAGCCTGATCATTAATCGGTTAAGTTCAACAACAGGTAGGCGCAAAGGCATCATTCAGCCTGATCATTAATCGGTTAAGTTCAACAACAGGTAGGCGCAAAGGCAACCTTCAGCCTGATCATTAATCGGTTAAGTTCAATAACAGGTAGGCGCAAAGGCATCATTCAGCCTGGTCATTAATCGTCAGACGCCTATATATAACATAAATGACCGCCCTTTTCGCCAACCGACCATTTCGTCAGAACTGTCAAGTTCTGTCGGATTTTTTCCGTGATCAATTGTTTAGTCAGTCTTCAAATAATTGGCAGTTCATTTTTCAAAACTCGATCAATATATTTGGATTAGACGGCGAAGAAACAGCCCATTTGGCACCAAAACACTGTATTTGGCACTAAAATATCCAGACTGGCTAAACATTTGGCACCAGACTGTTTCGAGACAGCGTGAACACTGAACCGAAATCCTATTTGCTAGTTTTGTAGAATTAACCCTTTACCCAACGTAACGGCCAAAACCGGCCAGCGCTATTCTCAAAAATCGCCAATTAATTTTCACTATTTTTTTCATTTTTTGTCTCAAAAACATAGGTTATGACCCCTCGTTGGAACGAGCTCGTCGAGCTCGTTCCAACGAGGGTTCATAACCTATGTTTTTGAGACAAAAAATGGAAAAAATTAGTTATTCAAGAATTTTTTTTGCAAGTGTCGTCTGCTTTTCACGTTAGGTAAAGGGTTAAGAAGCAAATTTACTGGTGATGCGAGTGGTCTACACGGTGGCTCGTGAACAACAAATATGCTTGCTGGATCCTCAGGATGAATTATATATACACATATATCTCTAGTAATCGGTCGTGCAATGTGCAGAAGACGTCGCCAGCTCGTGTATTAAATTGCTTGCTCGAAGTGCGATTCATCCCACTTAACCCATCACAATAACGTGCACGGTATAGGAAACATGAAACGCTTCAGTGGTGTTCCAAGTGGACGGAGAAAAAAAAACCGAATCATCTTGGTCTCGATATCAAAAGCAAATTACCGAAAAGTACCTTAAAGAAGTTCCATTCATTCAGTTTATGTGAAAATGACAGATGTACAGGTACAAAGTATGTTACGGTATAGCTATAAATCAGACTAGTAAGGCATTATATCAACAAGAGAACAAACTAAGCTATATTTATTTCGCCTTTACCCCTCCGCACTCTGATGCCAAAGTTTCGAACATTTCACATGGCAAATATTTCCCATAATGCAACTAGGAATTGAACCAATTCAATCTTGTTTGACAGAGCTCAATGAGCTCTATCAAACAAGATTAAATTAGTTAAACTCCAATTTGCATTTATGGGAAAAATTTGCAGATTGAAATTTTGATATGTCAACACCAGTGTGCAGAGGGTTAATCAGCCGTTGGGACTCTCAGACATTACACCATTTACTGAAAAAAATGTGGGATTAGGTGAAGATGGTAGCCTGTGTGGGGACTAAACATGGCCGATTTGATTACACAGCAAACCATACATTTACCTGGGAAGTGGGCGTGTATCACGTTTCCAACTTGATAAAAACCAACGATTTAATCCATTGCCTTGAAGAATTTACAAATGACAAAATAAATATTTTTTGAGTAACTTTGACATACATCGTTTACTAAGTTACTTTATACTGAGGGAGCTCGGTGGCTCATTGGTTAGAGCATTATACCTCAAAAAGAAAGGTCTATAGTTCGATCCTGATACGCTATTTGCACTGCGCCCTTGGGCACGGCACTTAACCCTTTACCTAACACAAAAGGCGGACGGCACTTGCAAACAAAATTCTCGAATAATTGGGCGAGGCACTTAACCCTTTTCCTAACACGAAACCAGACGACTCTTGCGAACAAAATTGTTGAATGATCATTTTTTTTCGTCAACGAGCTCTTTCAATGAGGAGCCATAAGCTATGCTTTTTAAACAAAAAAATGAAAAAAGAATGAGAATGGAATGGTGATTTTTGTGAATAGCGCTGGTCGGTTTTGTCCGTTACGTTTGGTAAAGGGTTAATATCGATTTCCCACGCGGGGTCTTGGTGGCGCTGTGTATTTAGGCGTGCTGCATGTCGATAGTGCACTGGTTTTCAATCGTTGTTAACTCTGCTTGTGACTGGTTAGTAAGTGAGAGAATCTGAAAGTTGCTCGTCACTGCTGTGTTGTTCTGTCCGGTTACCCAGGCTTCCTCCATCCGCTCGTTCCAGTGAGGGGGGGGGGGGGGGGGGCAAGCTACATTTCTGCGATAAAATCGTGTGAAAATTATAACAAAGGGTCAAGAATCCTGGAGGGGATATTTGGTCACATCTCAAGACTAAAGATTCTGTGCACCACCTTACTACTAATTCCCAATAAGATTGCAGTACGGTTCGCGTTTTGGTAAAGATAATACTCTCTCTCTCTCTCTCTCTCTCTCTCTCTCTCTCTCTCTCTCTCTCTCTCTCTCTCTCTCTCTCTCTCTCTCTCTCTGGAAAAAAGTTGAAGGCATGTTACCCCTGTGTCCACCTACCTCGGTTCCTACGTCCCTGACTACCATTCTGCATTGGATAAAGGTATGTGAACAAATACAAGTTCTGAGATGGGGTGTGTAGAATATCCTTTTCGAGGCCGTAGTCCTGGGGTGGTGTAGTGGGGGTTAATCTTCAACGGTTTCTAGTACGACATTGTCAATCGTAGTAGCTCGTATGTGATTCATGAGTCCTTGTCTGTACAGCAAGCAGAGAAGCACATGCATCTGTATACAAGTAACCGGCGGGCAAATTCAGGTCATAGTCGGATAAACACGGGCCACATACCCATATCGTCGCCTGGGTGCTAGAATGTCCTATGTCCCCTCTGGGACATAGGACATTCTAGCACCCAGGCGACGATATATCTGAAATAGTTACAGGCCTGGTCCTACTGAGATAAAAGTTCGGTTTCTTGATGTGAAAATCAAAATTTTAATTTCTACCAGTTCGATTCCTATGCGATATCAGCCTCGCTATCTCATCAGTTCCAAAAAACGAGTATCGGTCAAGTTTTACTAACTAATGGAAATGGAACACAATATCGATGGACTTTTTCAGATTCGATGCTTTTTATTCATATATAACTTGTGTGATTAGTGTAATGGAATTGAGGGTATTAAAATATAGTCACCCTGCCTTGCTGGAGACTGCAATAAACAATGCCTCTGTTCCCTACCCACTCGAAGAGTAAAAAGTTGTTTCCATTTCTGTCACAGTGTTTTTCTTCACATGATCGATTAGACAGGAATCCTATTATATGTCATCCAACATTTTGATGTCTTTTTGCGTTTTTGTTGTTGTGCAGCCAATGCATCTGGTACCCGAAAAACCGACACATGTGTGTCCTTACACATTTTAATGTTCCATACACCCACCAGTTTTCAGTTTGTCTGGCGGGTCCACTATGTCATGTCTGCCTTGTCTCGTGTGAATTTTCAAAGTGAATGGTTACGAAATAAAATCTCAAAATCCAGTTGAAAAACTAAATTAAATCTCAAAGGCAACTCCAAAAGCTATCTGGGAGTAAATTTGAGCACATCCGATAACTGGCTACATTTAGAGTTGCATGCATAGAGATCCACCGTCGAATATAGTCTAATGATGTCACCCTCATACATTATTGCATGACATAGTTTTTTGTTTTACACGACCATAATACTCATTCCAACTTGATATGGCACCCGCACATGGAAATACTAACACAAGAAACATTCTCATCCTTAAACACAGATAAAACAAGTGACGGACTTGTCCGGAATTGTAACGACTTGCATCTCTCCATATTTGAAGAATCTAAAGATCTGAAAAGAGAATAGTTGATTTGTAATCCGATGCATCAGACTGCAATTCTAGTCATAGACGACTTTTGTATTTCTTAATTTTTCTTTGACTTTCTTTACGTAATGCGGTCGGGACCTTTTTCAACAGCATTTGAGATTGTACCATTCCTACATGTGGAGCGGGGGGTGGGGGGGGGTGGGGGGCATAGGGCATGCCGTGTGAAGGAGCTCCTGGGTCATGCTTTCCTGAAAAGCAAAATTACTTTCAGAAAAACATATACGTTTTCTCGTTGCAAAAATTCTTATCTTCTACTCTCCCTGTTCCTAACGGTTCGTGTCAATGAGCGCCGAAAGAGCAAGTTCCAATGAGAGTCATAATCGACGTTTTGGAAGCAAAAAATGAAAAAAAAAATGATGAAATGCGATAGTCATTTTTGTGAATACCCCACCAGTGGTAACTGGACTCAAGGTAGACCCCGAAGCCGCCGCCATGAGCCGCCGCCGCCAGCCATATTTTTCGTAAGCCACCGCCAGCCACATTTTTCGTCAGCCACCCGTATTATAAATCAACCGCCACGAAATTTTGCGCCGGTGTTACAGGAATGGAAGTCCGTAGGAAAATTAGTCCCTCTGGACTATTATTCCGCTGAATTATAGTCTTAGGTCTAACATTTCTAGGAATAGTAGTCCGCCGGACTACTATTCCTAGAAATGTTAGACCTAGGACTATAATTCCGCGGAATAATAGTCCAGAGGGACTAACGTTCCTACGGACTTCCATTCCTTTTACACCGGCTTAAGCCGTGTAAATTGTCAAAATTTCATAATTAACTCTTCACCTAACGCCAGTAGCAGACGACACTCGTAAAAAAATTCTCCTGTAACTAACAATTTTCATTTTTTGCTTCCAAAACATGGGTTATGACTCATTGGAACGAGCGCGACGCGCTCGTTCCAATGATGGGTCATAACCCATGTTTTGGAAGCAAAAATGAAAATATTTTCAAAAAAAGTTTCGCACTGGCCGGTTTTGACGGTTACGTTAAGTAAAATGATTAAACGTTAGAAAAATGTCTCCATATGTCGATTCCCTTGCCCTAATTCCAATTAGTCTACCTTCGTAAGATTTATACATCTGCCTTTCTAGTGCATTTTAGTTTTGTTTCATTCCACCAATCTGGGATAGCCATGTTTTACACCTCTCAGTCAGCTGAGTCGCCATGAGCCGCCAGCCGTTAAAGTTAAAACTTATCCAGCTGAGCTGGCTATCCAGCCATATATTCCTTCAGCCAGCCACGAAAATGAATTTACATGGCTTCGGTGTCTAACTCAAGGAATGATAGTAACACAATGGTGTTTGACTAATATCGCCAGTGTCCACGCTGGACCGAAACGGCCTGGTGCCACATTTTAGCCATTCAGGATATTTTGGTGCCCAAGAAAGTGTTTTGGCCCCAAAACGCTAATGGGAGAGGCGGGGAGTGTACTTCACTGTCTGATCCAAATAAATTGATCGAGTTTTGAAAAATGAACTGGCAATTTATTTCAAGAGTGAACGGATAATTGGTCCCGAAACCCCCCCCCCCCCCCCGACAAAACCGGGGGGGGGGGGGCACCAAAAATTTGCAAGACGTGACGTGGGGGTGGGTGGGTCTCTTGAGTGCGCCAAAAATGTGCATTTCCAACTTGCGCAATTTTTGTCATTTGTAGATTGGGGCCCACAACAGCCCACAGAGGTTTAAATTGGTGGTACCAGTTTAAGAACATTATGAAAACCCCCTAAAGACAGCTGTGCCTACTAAGTTTATAAGTTTATTTTGGATTTTAATGGGAGAGTGGGGGTGGGTGTCTGAGAACGGTAGTAAAAAATGTGCACGTAGTGGTGGGTGGGTGTAAAAAGGAAGGAGCCGAATAAAAAATAGGACGTCACGTCTTGCAAATTTTTAGTGCCCCCCCTCCCCTTGACAGAACACGAAAGTTCTTACGAAATCCCTGGTAGGTGAAATGAGCGGTCATCTAAGTTATATCTATGCCACTAATTCAACTAATGGTCAAGCTGGATGATGTCGGTACATACACCCATTGCTGCACTTTGATAATAACAACAGATTAATCGACTAATTACTGTTAATCCGCTGGAATTAATTAGATAAATATTTCATACCGTCGCGAGTGACTTTATCTAATTAAATGCAGCCTTTTGTAAAGTTGATAGCCTACAATGTTTTATTGAAGAAAAAGCAATGCCTCATTGCCACTCACTGACAATTAACGTTGGAAGTTTATCCAAACACAATTTTCAACACTTTATTGACAAAAGAAGTAATAACATTCATTTTTTGTTTGTTTCGTAATTGATCGTGCTCTTTACTGACGCACTAACTTTCCTTTACCAATGACAGAAACTTTTTGGTGCCAAAATTTTAGCCAATGGACATTTTTTGATGCCAAATGAAATTTTTTAGAGCAGTTGACAAACTTGGCACCCGACAGCGTGAACACTGAATACCGAACATTGAACAAAAACTCGTTTATCATCATTTATTCCATTTCCATATCGCATCATCACACCCGTGCCCACCAAAATACTTCTAGTGGAGTGACTTCAGATTAAATAATAACCCAATGCCGAGCACTTGACTAACCCAATATCTACTACTTAATTCTGTGGTTCTATTTGGAGCAGTAAACACTGAATATTGGGGTCAGCTTGTTCTATAGCATGCAAAATAAGTTTCATCTTCAGATTACCCTACATCACCAAAATATTCAAGGCCAATCGGTATGATAGCTTCTCCGCGAAATGGTTAAGGCATCGGTCAATATGAGACTCTCACATGCCATTAGCAGGTATACAGTTGTCTTCAAGCATGGCCTCGACTATCCGAGCACCTGTCCGAGACACCACCCCCTCTTTCGCGGCGATCCGGCATTTGAACCCGAGAGCGTGCAGTCCCCCATCCCCACCCCTCCCCCAAAACAAACAAAGTACCCCTGTACATAATCATGCATGATAACTGGGGATCTATGTGAGTTATTTGCACAGGTGACATCTCCTGCTGATTTGGAGTCTTCGGCATTTTTTTCTTTGGTGGGAGAGTGGGGTTAAGGCCATTTTAAGCATATTTAATCTCTCAAGCTTCCAACTGGGACTGGGGGCACGTGCCCTTCAGCGAGAGAGGGAGGGAGAGAGAGAGGACAGACAGACAAACAGACAGATAGAAGTTCAACGAAGTCATACCTTGATGATGTAGTTGGAATATTTTATTCGTCGCGTCTTGAGCCATCACAGTCGGGTCAAATCAAATTTACACCCGTCCCTACCCAATCGATCATCTTCGCCCCCCCCCCCCCCCGCCTCCGTGGCTCTTCCCGTTATACATCTCAATATTTTTCTGGCTGATATTTCAGTCAAATGAACTAGCGGTAGCAAAACCTATGACATTTTTCACCAACAAAAGCACTGTCATTCCATATCTCCTGGGCAACGCAAAGTTTGAAATTTTCGCGCCATTTTAGATAACTTACCTTTGAGGTTATTTTCTTTCTTATGGAGAGCACTTGTGCGTCGGTTACATTTTTAACTTCGATAATTCCATTCCTGGGAGTAATCATCCATGTGCAAAATAAAACAAGTAGGAAATGAAGAATTTTAATCGAACTGAACATCCACCGGAAGTCGCTGTCTCATCTGATATACGTGAATATAATCTCATTTCAAAGAGTCTATTGAGCGGTAAAGTACTTAGCCTTGAGTTAGCTTTCTTCATGCCTGTCAACTAAGCTTCCAAAACCACACTAAAGTTATTTCTTCCAGTTCCACAACTTATATTAATATCCAAATCAATTTTTTTCAAGATTTATTTTCAATATCCTATTCTTAAAACGTTTGACACAAAAGTTTTAAATTGTAGCAAAGTGATTAAAACTGATTTGTATAATTTTACGCAAAGTTTGGCTGCCTTCAGTGCGTATGGAACTTCATTCTGCAATCGTCACTACCTGTTAACTGCGTCAGAAAAAGAAATTGCGGAAACCTAAACCAACAAAGTGACCAAACGTATATCCACGTGAACAGGATCAATATATAGAGATGAGCTGCGTGCGTAAGCGAACACAAATACAATTACCAGCACTTAGCAATTCCAGTATTGACGACATTGCTGACGTCGGAGAAGTCAAGACGACCGAATCGATCGATTCTTTGACGTCCACAAAATTCAATTACACAATAAAGCAGGATCAGTGTTGTTACCAAATATAAGAACGGAAATTGCAGAAGTCAATAGTTCTTGACAAGGCTGTTAATCATTCCGATATAGGGATTCTCCCAGTGAATATTTATAGGAAGGTTCGATATGGGATCGATAAAGCAACCCGAGAGTATGCATGTATTATTATATAACGTTCTACTGTGACAGGCTGTCGAATCGCAAACGAGGCCTAATGGGTAGGTCGATCCAGTGAAGAAATTCACCAAACTTCTTGCCATATAACGATTGCCAATTGATTTATCTATCTAGAGGTCATTGGACAGTATTAACTGGTTGAGTGCTAGAAGCCACTACTTGGGTTCAACTGAGAAGTGCAAGTGTCTCCAGCAAAAGACTTCTTATTCCGTAGATGCCGCCCATTCCATGAGAAGCAAATTTGTTTTGTTTTTATCGATTGGTATGAACAGTTTTTTTGGATTGCCTGTAGGCAATCTCCAATAAATTGTTACAAGGCAAATCCGTATGAAGCCATTATAATAATCAAATTTCATCTAGAACTTTACCAGTTAACAAGCCCGTTGATTCTGTTCTCTTGGCTTGTAAGCAATTCACCCTAAATTTTAAACCAAGGTTTGAATCTTGCCGTGCAGTGAATTGACAGGGTATGAACGTTCCCGTCCAGAGCATTTTTGACAGTGTCAAAGTCGTGCGTTGTTCTAGAATGGGAACAATATCTGTGTGTTTTGCTTTTACTGATGAATTGCTGATATATGCTATGTACAGATTATTGCAATAGTCAGTTGATAACGGCTGTCACACTCCGTCGGGTTGACAAGGCCAGATCAGTAACATCAAACAAGACGTCGTAGTAATAAAATTTGAATGGCGATTTTCGCGAATAGTCCCGTTCGCATATTGTTGTCCCTGAAAGAAATAAAAGAAATTATTTTATTTATTGGGGGTTTAACGACACTTTCGACAGCCAGGATCACCTTGTGTTTGTCAGTTCTACAGGTTGAGGGAGTCGAAGTACCCGGAGAGAACCATCGAGCAGCAGCGAGTAATGTCCCAACTCCTCAACGTACCAACTCTGCACAAGCAGGATTAGCATTAGTTGAAGGCAAGTGCCCCATCGACGTGCAGTTCTTCTTAGTAGACAGCGCCACCATACCCCCACGGCGGCAATCGTGATTAAGTGCCTTGCCCAAGGACACAACGTAGTTGCCCCTGGTGGAGTTCGAACCGTGAACCTTTCGATATGAGAGGGAGCGCGGTGGCTCAGTAGGTAGAGTTGCAGGCTGCAAGCCGAGAGGTCCTCTATTCGAATCCCAGCTGCGGCAACCGCGTTGTGTCCTTGGGCAAGACACTTCATCTCCATTGCCCGCCTGGGGGCACGATGACGCCGTGTACTATGGCGTACTGCACGTCGATGGTACGCATGTCTTCAACCAAGCTAACCCTGCCTGTGCTGCAGTGCGGAGTTACGATGTTGGGGAGCTGGCAGCTGCTCGTCGTTGCTCGGTGGTTCTCTCCGGGTATTCCGTCTTCCTCCACCCGTAAAACTGTCACGGTCATGATTAGCCATTGTGCATAAATATGTGACCTTAAACATCAATCGATAAATAAATAATTTCGATATGAGAAAGAAATAAAATATTCTCATTCTTGATTCGTCGTTCCTTTTTTACTTTTGACTTAAAACATGCCAAAAAAAACTTGCCTCTGGTATATACTCCTCTTTGAAATGTTTAACCCTTTGAACCAAATGGTATATTCCATATAAGTTCAATGACAGCATTGGAAGTGTCCATATTCATTATTTGGGGGGTAGACCAATTAATATTTTCAAAGCGCACGTTGAATATATTTATTGGTCTATCCCGCAAATGCACTTAGCATCCATCTTACGTAATGAAATTATGACGTGTCATGTTCTCCTTGGCCGAAAAACCGGCCGCTCGGGCTCAGCTGTTTTTATACATGTATCTCAGTTATGGTTTACCTAAGACGATGATTAAAACTAATTGTACATTTGTCTTTACGTACGAAATACTGTTATCGCATTACCAAACGTAACAAACTTAAAGGTCGACGCTTCGATCCTAACCAGCGGTAACTGTGTTGTGTCTTTGGACAAGACACTTTATCCCGATTACCCACTTGGCGTGCGGTGGCGCAGTGTATTAAGGCATACCCCACATCGATGGTGCTCTTGCCTTCAACTGCTGCTAACTCTGGTTGTGCAGAGTTAATACGTTGGGGAGTCTGACAGTTGTTCGCCGCTTCTCAGTGGTTCTCTCCGGATTCCTCTACTCATAAAACTGCCCGACACGATGTGACTCTAGCTGGTTGAAAGTGTCGTTACAACCCCAATAAAATAAAACAAACAAATGAAAGTGTCAATGACACTGTAGCTCAACTTGTTTAAGACATGTACATGTATAGTATGTGACACATCTAGGTAATGACCTGATAACAAATGTACATATAAAGTATTGTAACGGTCTGTACATAAATGCTGACCGTAGCCTGTAACAAATGTATAGATAAAGTATTGTAAAGGTGGGCGACAGTTAGATGCTAAACTAGAAAAGAAATCGTTGAGTCCCAGAGTGAGTCTGACTGAAGCCAAAAATATTTGTTCTCATAGCACAGTGATAACAAAGGCACCCCAAAACACTCGTTCCTGTCCCAAGGTGATAACAAAGGTACCCAAGAGGTTTTGTGAAGATCGGTTCATAAATACAGACTTTAGCCCAAGCCGTATTGACGTGTGCACCTACTGTGTATAAGTAGCACTGAATAAATCAAAGTTCATCTAATTTGCATAATTTCTGCACGAGATAAAAACCCGTATTATATGTGATGTATTCCATGTTACTAAACATTCATACAAAAATTTATTCAAATCAGAACTTTCATACCGAAGTTCTGTACAAAAAACTGATTGCACTAATTTTGGTACAAAATGGCTGCTGGCGGCCATCTTGAATTTCGGACTGCACCCAAAAACACTCGTTCTCGTCCCACGGTGATAACAAAGGTACCCAAGAAATTTCGTAAAGATCGGCTCATAAATACGGCCTCTAGCCTGAGCCGTATAGAAGTTGTGTACAAAAAACTGATTGGACTAATTTCGGTACAAAATGGCCACTGGCAGCCATCTTGAATTTTGAACCGCACCCAGAAACACTCGTTCTCGTCCCAAGGTGATAACAAAGATACCCAAGACGTTCCGTGAAGATCGGTTCATAAATACAGCCCCTAGCCTGAGCCGTATTGACATGTGTACTTACTGTGTGTAAGTAGCACTGAAAAAAATCAAAGTTCATCTAATTTGCATAATTTCTGCACGAGAAAAAAACCCGTATTATATGTGATGTAATCCATGTTACTAAACATTCACACAAAAATTTATTCGAATCAGAACTTTCATACAGAAGTTCTGTACAAAAACTGATTGCACTAACTAAAGTACAAAATGGCTGCTGGTGGCCATCTTGAATTTCAGACCGCACCCAAAAACACCTGTTCTCGTCCCACGATGATAACAAAGGTACCCAAGAAGTTTTGTAAAGATCGTTTCATAAATACGGCCTCTAGCCGAGCCGTATTGGCATTTGCACTTACAGTGCTGAAAGTAACACTAAATAAATCAAAGTTAGTCTAATTTGCATAATTTACGCACGAGAAGAAAACTCGTATTATATGTGATGTATCCCATGGTACTAAACATTCATACAAAAAATTAGTCAAATCAGGGCTTTCGTATGGAAGTTCTGCGCAAACATCTGATTGCATCTAATTTTGTACAAAATGGCTGCCAGTGGCCATCTTGAATTTCGGACCGGACCCCAAAACATTCGCTCTCGTCCCACGGTGATAACAAAGGTACCCAATAAGTTTCGTAAAGATCGGTTCATAAATACGGCCTGTAGCCCGAGTCTTGTTGACGGCGCGACGGACGGACGACGGGCCATGACAATACCTCAAATTTGGCTTCGCCAAAGTTGAGCTAAAAATAAATGTAGCATCAGACACACACGGGCGCTATTTACAAAAAATCGCCATTCAAAGTTTATTATATTTCAAGTTATGGCCTCAAAAAATAGCTTATAGCCCCTCATTGTGACGATCTTGTCGAGGGGTCATAAACTATATTTTTAAAGCAAATACTAAAAAAATGATGAGAACTGAATGGCAGTTTTTGTAAATATCGCTGGCCAATTATGGCCATTACGTTAATTACATGTGGGGGGTAGAATTATAAAAATAAAGCTTTGTATTGTTGCACACTACTCATATAACGATCAGGATATCAAAATTTATTATTTTAATTATTGTTTTTTAAATTTTTTCAAAACATTTCAACAAAACCATATCATGTGACGCATCAGTGGAAGGAGCTCAATGAGCTTGTTCCAATGAGAAGTCACATGATATGGTTTGATTTTTTTTAATTTTGAAAATAAATATTTCTTTCAACTGCTAAATTTGAAAATTACGCGGGTGGATGCTGCCGATTCGCAAGGCAAAGGCTTAACAATTTACTTTTTGATATCATTGTTGTTTTGAGTTTCAGTGTTCAGTATCAGCTGTGCCAGGAAAATAACGTAGTATTACTTTTTATGAAAGCACCGGTAAGTTTTCTAAAAGTGCCTTCTCGCCTACTTGAGGTACTTTTAACCCTTTACCTAACATGAAAAGCAGACGACACTTGCAAAAAAAATTCTTGAATAACTAATTTTTTTCATTTTTTGTCTCAAAAACATAGGTTATGACCCCTCGTTGGAACGAGCTCGGCGAGCTCGTTCCAACAAGGGGTCATAACCTATGTTTTTGAGACAAAAAATGAAAATATTTTGAAAATTAATTGGCGACTTTTGAGAATAGCGCTGGCCGGTTTTGGCCGTTACGTTGGGTAAAGGGTTTTAAAAGGTGTTACAATGAACGAGTTTGCATGAAAACAATATTCCTGTTCAGAATGCCTAATATTTTTTATCTGAAGTGGTTTGGTCATTGTGGTGCACATCTTGTTACACGAATACTAAAGATGAGTCTAAAAACTGAGTAAAGTTATTGGAAGGTTTATTTCGCTGTATTTGTTGAAGCGTCATAAGTTGTAAGCGTTAATGATACTATGATATACCATGTCAATGTGGTAGAGAAGTTCTTAACTGCCATTAGAATAGGTAAATTCTGACGGCTGGGATAGGTACATTGGACTGAGAAAAAAAAATCAGCAAAAAGGTTCCCAACGTCCCCTGTCAGTCAATAAAGACCTGGATTTTGTAGTAGTACTTTTGCACGCTTTGATCTCTGCCTTTTAAAAAAAAAACAGACACTATTTGAAGCACCCCGGGCATCAGGGTTTTTAATTGGTCTCTCTTCCTCCGGTACTTCTATTACAGCATTTTAATAAATTATACAGACCCTAGTGAAACTACTTACAAAAGGATGCGACTGATAGTTGAAATTACTGGCTGGAGTAGTAAAGTCAAGTACTCAACTATTCATGAGCTAATTGTTGCATTACACAAGGAATGGTAGCGTTTTCTAAAAAGCTGGACTCGGCCTCCTTTTTGGAATGAGAAGGCACTTTAAAGCAGTTACTCATGTGCATTGTTCGCTAAAATGAATCCGATCGACCATTCTCCTATCGTAGGTTCTACATGTTTAAGGAACATATTGATGTTGAACCCTCGCCAACCACGTCCTTGTTATGTACTCACTCACAAATTTACTCTTTAGGGAAATTTCCCACGCAAATGTCGCAGTTCTCATTTTGGTTGCAATATCCTCCAATATAGATATGTTTGTTTGTTTACCACTTAAATGATACAGTGTTGGAAGCCCATATTTGGGCTTTGTTCCGACGTACAGGTACTGTAACGTAAATGCTTCATATTCTTAGATGTGTTTCAAATTATCTTTGAACTGGAATTATTTACTCTGTGTGGTTTTGCCTTGTTGGTACTCTCCCATCAGTTGTAACAAGGCAAAAACATGTGAACATATTTTCACAATCCAAAATAATTTAGCATTCTACTAGTTAAAACATAATGATAACATACAGTACAGCGAGAACCGCCTATCTTTGACAACAATGTGTCGCAACGCGAGTTACGTAAACATAATAATAATAACACTTTGGCCGGCGGTTAATTTGTCGCCGTTCTTGGATGTACTCCCAACTGCCTCCCTATTCCCACGCTTCTCCTCTCCTCCCAACACTCGGAGACGAACTGCTTGATGACACCCCTTGTCCCATTCTTCCCAATTTCTCCGATTAGCATATTAACCCTCTCCTTTGGGTCTCCCACTAACTAAATGTCCTTCATTCTCCCGTCCCACTTCCCCATTATACTACCAATGAATCTTATTCTTTTAGACTGGTATTTTGGGCATTCTAGAAGAAAGTGATCCAGGGTCTCCACCACGCCCAAATTACACATCTGGCACTCCTTTTCACCGTTTTTCCCAATTTTTCCCCTCAGCTCCAGAGACCGCGAGCCCAGCTTGAACAACAGTGACCCCCAAAGGTGCCATCGAAGTACTCTTCAAAACCAGGCTTCTCTTTATCACGCAGGCCACCCAAAGACCTCTTTGATTTGACCCCCTCTCGCCAATTAAGGTTACTATCCTCCGTGACCTTTTCTCTGATGATTTTTTACCCTGGTTTGCCCCAAAGTCTAGGTCCGAGATCTCCAATGAGTAGTTCTCTATTAGCTCCCTCACTTGGACCATCCACCCTGTCTTGATATTTGAGTTGAAAATTCTCAGGAACATTACTTTACACCATTGGCTGTCGGGGAGATTTACCAAATAATTAAGATAACCGAGTTTCAATAACTCTATCCTGTGCTTGATCCGCATCTACCCAAGCTCACCCCTGCTGCGTCATTACTCGACCCCGTTATCCATCGGCCTGCATCGTTCTGTGGGATTTCCAAGCTCTGTACAGCTGTCTGGTTTAGGGGTACCACTTCCGTACTATATGTTATACTTGGCAGACCCACCATTTCCCAAATGGTTTTTCCCACGAAAACCTTATTGAAACTGTTTCTCCCTATAAGTTTCATTTGGTTAAGGATTCGCCTCCCCTTCAGAATCAATTTATTTGTGTGGTTTCGGTAGATGCCTCTTCCTGTGATGTTTATATTTACCCCCAGATACTCGTAGTCATCTGTCTCTCCTACACTAAGAAGTTTGCTGCTACCTTCCGGAATACAGAACTCCCCCACTCTCCACCTTCGAGTGGCGTCCACTTTGCGGCCCACGGGTATAACTTTGCTCTTGCTTTCATTAAGTTCGAGTCTCCATTTGCTACCACATTTCCCAACAATTCCCAGCTTTTTCGCTAGCCCCTCTTCGCTTTCTGACACTAGCACCATATCGTCTGCAAAAAATAGCCCTGGGATCTTCAAGTCCCCAACTGCTACCCCCTCCTTTGATGTACAATGCAAAAAGAATTGGCGAAAGGATACACCCCTGTTTTAGGCCTATCTCCATGGGCACACGTTTTGTTGTTATGTTACGCAGGCTAAGTTCACTCTGTACATCTTTATATAGTGCTTTCATAATTCCAACAAACTCCCCCCCCCCCCCCCCCAGGCCCAGAGCCTCAAGCTTGCGCCACATACCCTCCCTCCATACTCTATCGTATGCCTTTTTAACATCCAAAAAGGCCCAAAACATCTTTTTTTGCTTTCGTGGATTCTATCATTTGGGATAGCGTGAAAGGGTGGTCAGTGACTCTCCTTCCTTTCCTGAAGCCATTCTGGGTCTCTCCCCAAAACCCCTTCTCCTCAACCACCTCCTCTAATCTCCCATACAGGACTTTACAGAAAACCTTTCCAATGTTGCTACTGACAGAGATCCCTCGATAATTATCCAAAACGTCTTTTTTCCCCCTTTTTGTGAATAAATGTCACTTTGCTTTCTCCCCACTCATTTGGGACCTCTTGTTTTTCTATGGCTAAATTGAATAGGACAGTTAGGTTTTCCAAGAGTTATTCTCCCCCTTTTTGATAAACTCGTTAGGATTTTCGTCCACCCCTCCAGCTTTCTCCTTTCTTAATTTTGAGATCACCTTTCACACCTCCTCCGTTTTTAATTTCGCTGCACACGAAGTTCGATAGATTTTCCTCGACCTGGTTCGGACACTCCGGTGGGTTCCCCATCCCCGTCGCTTATCGTTTACCTTTTCCTGGTGCTTGACTAGTTCTAATGCGATTTGATCTTGATCGTCTGTAACTCTGCCATCTACTTTAATACTCTGTGGGTTACTTCCTTTGTTACATTTATTCACCCAGTTCCAAAATACGTTCGGACTCGACCCCCTGTCATTCTTATCGTCCTAATAAGACTGCTATTTCGCACTCTCCGATTATCGTCTTTAATCTTATTTACTTTATTTCGTGCTTGTTGGTATTCTTCCTTTGCTACCGTGGCCTCGTTGCTTTCCGTCCCCTTAAGTTTTGTACTTCTCCTGTATGCAGCACATTTAGCTTTTCTACCCTTTATGGCCCTCTTCAGTTCTTCGTTCTCTCTGTACTCAAGTTCTGGCGTTGGCACACTAATCTTTCCTACACTTTCCTTCCCTGCCTCCACTAGGCTCGCAACTATGGCATCTGCCATCCTCTGGACACTGCCCCCCCCCCCTCCCCTTGTGTACGGTTGCAAGCTTTGGTTTCAATTTTTCTTCGAACTTCGCCCAGTCGGCATCATTATTGGGTTCCCAAATCTCCTTAGACCTTCCTTTGCTTTTTACTGGAGTTTTAGCCCTGATCGTCACTGTAATCAAGTTGTGATCACTATCCACCTCCATTTTACCCTCATCATTCACTTCTACCCTTATCACCTCCCTCCATAAATTAATATCTGTGAGAATATAGTCGATTATTGATTTCTGTCGTTCCTCTCCCAGGTCCATTTCCCCTTACACCTCGCGTCCCTATTCAGAATCTTCAGACCGAGCTCATTTGTGAAGTTCAACAGCTTCCTTCCATTCCTGTTGCCTTTCTTGTCCCCACCCTCTGTGCCTTCTTCCTTATCACCTATGTGTCCATTAAAGTCACCCATCAGAATTATCCCGAGCCCCCTGTTTTCTGGTTCTGTGATATTGGGCCTTAATGTTGAGTATATCGAGTCATTCCACTCGGGTTTGCTTCCCTCCACCGCACAATACACAATCCCAAGGGCAATACTTTTCTTTCTTAGATTGATCTTTTTACCCATCCAATTTCTTTCGATACCTCAGCCGAGGTGCTGACAACTTCCAGGTCTTTTTATCTTTATTATCAGCGACGGTTTTAAATCCTCTTTAATGTACATGCCTATCCCTCCCCCTTTTCAGGCTTTCCGTTCGCCCTACACCTATCCACACACACTCCTTACTTGGTCTACCTGTTCCTCGTGTCTTACCCACGTCTCTCTTAGGCCCATGACATCAAGTTCTCTGCCGCGATCAATGTATTAATGGGATTATGGGTGTGCTAAACTCTTCAGATATATTTCCCCTTTTGGGTGTCATTGTTCGAATTTAACGCGCAAGTTAAAAATGTGCTTAATCCGAGCCAAATCGCATCTACAGTTAGTTGAACTGATATTATAGTCGGTCTATATTACACGGACACCTGATTAAAAAGTTGGCAATATTGTTGTTAGAGATGGGCGAAATTGGAATTGTGAGTTCGGTATCGGTTTCGTATTTTTAAGGGGTATACCTCGGTATCAGTTCGGTATTCGGCATCTGACTTCTCTGAGATTTGCCGATAGTACCAAAAGGGAATTCACATCAGAAAAATACAGAATAAGTTGTTCTTGTATCATTCTACCACAGGTCCGCAAATGCCACTGACAATGAGCTCACAGTGGCATTCTTTTACGAACACAAATCATATCTACAGTAATTTTGTGACTTCTTTTCCTTAACAATTAAAGGCCAATTTGATGCGTTTGCAATCTCATAGCATGTGCCCTGACCATGCCATCTTCAGGAGGTCCTGTGGACAATAAACAAATCAGCTGGGCAGCGATTTCTAGGCAAGTCTTGGCTGCCTGTCAAGGCAGCCAAGACTTAGCTAGAAATCACTGTTAAGCAGCTGGACAGTGGACATGCACAGGTTGTAGACTGGAGAAAACTTTGGACATTTGCCCTAGCCCATGGGGATTAACAAAGCTGAAAATAAAATCAGCCACTCCTTTCATGAAAAAGGACCTTTCAACTGCTATCGAGCCTCGAGAAGGCCTTATAAATGGTAAATGTAGGAAAATATGAAAATTCAGACAGTTTCTGTATTCAATGATTGATTTGGTTCGTTGTTTTCGGTATCCCCACTATATCGGTTCGGTTTTTCGGTATATTGCCCGTCTCTAATTGTTGTATAGGTCAAGTTCGAAGGGCATTCTGAAACACAAAACAGTTGAGTGGTCCTGATAGCACCTAACTAGGGTTGTTCCGTGGAGAATGTGATACACGCTTGCAGAAAAAGTAGATCTTTGAGTTTGATTTAGCAATTAGAGGCCGAAGTTGAGTCTACTCTTGCACTGAGGGTCAGGATAACAGTGAGTAGGAAGAGATGCAAAATCTGAGCAGCTGCTTCTAGACATGTGTCGTCTCCCTGAAGGAAAGTGGTGGGAGGGACGGCGACAGTAGGGTCCTAGTTAGGACTAGGATGGTCCCCCGAAATCCCACACAATGACCTTTCAAATATCATCTTTTCTCCGACCCAGAAAATGGCTACCCCCCCCCCCCCCCCCCTATAGAATCCTGGCGACGCGTCAAACATTCGCACTGGCGATCTTGAAAGGCGATCTTGTTATTTATTGAGTCCAGCAATATAGCAACTTGGTAGTATCTTTTTCAAAATGTTGGTATTATTGTTTCGCAACCATTATTGAAACAACACCCGAGATGCGACTCTAAGTCTCTCTCCGCACTCGGACGTTTAAAACATTCTTTGTGGAGAACAGCTACTATCATATCTCAAAATTACCTGAAAGAAACTTATATGATTCGTATCATTAATGTTTGTTATGCTTGACACTTGGTCCGGCAAAGACTCGACTCGATCCATATCGAAAACTGTTCACGGGTGAAGATGTCTTAACCCTTTACCCAACGTAACTTCCAAAACCGGCCAGCGCTATTCACAAAAATCGCCAATTAATTTTCATTATTTTCTTCCTTTTTTGTCTCAAAAACGTAGGTTATGAACCCTCTTTGGAACGAGCTCGTCGAGCTCGTTCCAAAGGGGGTCATAACCTATGTTTTTGAGACAAAAAAGGAAACAACTTAGTTATTCAAGAATTTTGTTTGCAAGTGTCGTCTGCTTTCCATGTTAGGTAAAGGGTTAAGTTACGTTGAGAAATAGGGTGAGAGGTGTCATTATGTTTGAAGAACATACAGATCTAACTTAAAGGTTTTTCATCTTTTTTTGGTTATGTTTGTTAGGTGTTACATTTGTAACTTGCGGAATCAATGGGCGCAGAATCATGGAATCGCTCTCTAAGGGAATACAGAATTCAGATTTTAGGTCCCCCACTCTGTCGAACATATTTTCCTGTGAACTGAGTTCGCAAAAACATCGGCTTTAAAAAGAGATATTCTATACGCCTGCCATTCAAAAAGAATACGGTTCTGTCGGCACCTGTCTCAAGAAATCACACCTTTTCATCAAATCAAAATAGTTGTAACTGTTCAAATATTCATGTTTTTCTTTTGCGAAACAGAAACAGTCTATTCTGGCTAAACATTTTTCATTGGTTTGATACCATATCGGATATTCTTTCTGCTAAAGGCTATGCATTTATTGTGGCGAAGATTAACCCTTTGCCAAATGTAACGACCAGCTCTAAAAACATTCAAATCTTATTATTCAGTGTTTCAAATTTGCATGAAATACGTATTTTTTTGCCCGTTATTATAAAAATGAGAGAGAGTTCATCGGATCAGTAAGTACCATAAGCTGTGTTCTGCAGACAATAATATCGAAAATGTTTAGTTAGTCAAGAATTTTTTTTTACGGGTTGTATGCATGTCTTGATGTTTGGAGCGTAAATACTCATGGACGGATCCAGAGAGATATGCGCCCATCTATTTTTATGTAACTTAGTTATTTATTTTTCGCATGCACCGAGACCGGGGGCACGGTATTATCCACGAAAACGCATGGACATCCACTACCGGAGGTATTACATGTCCATGTGTTATAGCGAATAATACCATACTACATGCATACAGCTAAAGATCCTGTACAGGTCTTCTTTTAACGTCTAATAATTGGCTTTTCTTTTTCAAAGTTTGAATGAGTTTATATAAAACTGCGGGAATATTTTGGCCGAAAAACCATGCGCAAAAAAGCTGTCGGATGGACATTCTGACATTTCCTTTTCCAAAACTTTCCCTGGGGGAGGCCCTCGGATTCCGCCATCGAGAGTGAAATACTCCATTGTCTCGTCCGTGAACGTCTCCAACAAGCGGCAACAGATGCCAGATGATCCTGCCCATGATTGAAATGTGCAACACCACCCCCACCCCACACCTCCTATACAGAATCCTGCATCAAACTTTAACCAGTTTATCACCAAAAAGAACCAAAATAGTTGTTATTACCCTCGACGAATCCGTTCCAGTGTGGGAGCTACGCACTTTGTGCCGGAAAAAAATGTTAAACAAAACATTTGGACAGTTTCCATATATGTTATTTGATGGGTGAAGATAGTCTATTCAGTGAAGAGTTAAACTTAACCCTTTGAACGCTGGTTGTATCTGCCATGTCCGTCCAACGGCAGCAGTTAGAATAGTCCATATTCATTATTTGGAGGAAGACCCATTAATATTGTCAACGTTCAGCCACAAGGCTGCACGTTGAAAATATTGATTGGTCTACCCCACTCATTCACTTAATAGTCATCCTACTTAACCCTTTACCTAACCTCAAAAGCAGACGACACTTGCAAAAATAATTCTTGAATAACTAATTTTTTTCATTTTTTGTCTCAAAAACATAGGTTATGACCCTCGTTGGAACGAGCTCGATGAGCTCGTTCCAACGAGGGGTCATAACCTATGTTTTTGAGACAAAAAATGAAAAAAATAATGAAAATTAATTGGCGATTTTTGAGAATAGCGCTGGCCGGTTTTGGCCGTTACGTTAGGTAAAGGGTTAACTGGTAAAGTGCTGAGTTTTTTTCTGACAACAAATCAAAGCTCATCATATACTGCTCTATTACATTTAATTGGATAGTGCCTTATAGGCACTGTCCAATTAAATGTCAGAGATCAAGGTATTGTATAAAAAATCTGATTCATATCAGGGACAATAAAGGCTTCCTCGGGCAGAATGTAGCTACAGACAGTTATTGCCTCTCACTTTTAGTAAAGCCCAAAATAGGGCTTCCAGCACTCTACCAGTTAATAAGATTTTGGTGTATCAAGTTCCTCTCGGGTTCAAAAGGGTTCAATTTATTGAAACATGCGGTGTTGATAAATTGCACCTAGGGTTTCGACACGTGTAACTTATAAAACATTCTTAACAGTAAGCTTCACAGATGACTAACAAGTCAATAACATTGTGCACATAGTCATTCAGTCCAAATAAATACGGCTTGTTCCCTGTATATCGTGTTTGTCACGTGTAAATACATGAAAATTAAACGAGGTTTGATGACAAGTTCCATTTTTGCGTAATTACCTCATCACTTTATATCTACCTACCTACCGTCAGAAAAGAAAAAAAAAACTTATTTAAAATGACAAAGTTTTCCTGTGAAAACGTTTGCTTTCAAAAATAATTTGTTCCAGGAAGAGCTCCAAATATAGTATCAAAGTTTGAAAGCTCCTCCAGAACAGTACGTCAAATCACACCTATTCTCTTAACCCTTTGAAATCTGATGGTATGCCACATGCCAGTTCAGCGCCATCAACTGGTGGAGTCTATATTCGTTACTTGATGGAAGATCACACAATATTTTCAACATGCAGCCTTGGGGCTGCACGTTGAAAATCTTTGTCTATAATACAAATTTGCTGAGCAACTATCTGCTTTATGAATTCAGGTCGTATCGCGATCATGAAAAGGGAAATGCGACCTTTCGGGTTCAAAGGGTTAACCCTTTACCTAACATGAAAAGCAGACGACACTTGCAAAAAAAAATTCTTGAACAACTAATTTTTTTCATTTTTGTCTCAAAAACATAGTTTATGACACCTCATTGAAACGAGCACGACGAGCTCGTTCCAATGAGGGGTCATAACCTATGTTTTTGAGACAAAAAATGAAAAAATAATGAAAATTAACTGACGATTTTTGAGAATAGTGCCTACCGGTGTTTTTCCGTTACGTTGGGTAAAGGGTTAATCAGAAATGAATAAGGATGCTAAAAGGGGAATGGCTACCTCAAAAATTAAATATCATTGGTCATAGTTGTAAATACTGTCTCAGTGCATTTTTATCTGCAATTGTACTTTTCGATTTAGATTTGCTTACTCTTGAACTTGGCATTGCACATAGAACCAAATTGATGTTCTAAACCCTGATGTCTGATGTAATTCTATAGCACTTTTGACTGATTGAGAAACTTTTCTGTGAGAAAAGTTTTAACTTTGACCTAGGGACGTCGCGAAGCTGACCGATTGGAGGAGGTGAGGTGACGGGGTTGTAGTCCTGATTTGGCAGGAATATGATGGTTCAAGTCCCGACTGATATAATATTCCGACGGCATCATAAAGAAATATCATGATGATGTTGTTGGAATATTAGTTAGTCGGGTTTATAGTTAAAACAGTCAAGAATTCTTGAAAATTTATTTTCCGGAAAATAAAATGTAGGTAGTAGTCATGATGGAACTTTTTATTTAATTCGCACCATTCTCTAAATTAGTCATGGTGGAGCGAAACTGTCGGAATCGGGTACCACGTTCATCCATTTAACCCTTTGATAACATGAAAAACTTTTTTTTCATTTTTTGCATCAAAAACATAGCTTATGACCCCTCATTGGAACGATCTCAAAGAGATCGTTCCAATGAGGGGTCATAAGCTGTTCTTGAGGCAAAAAATGAAAACATAATGAAAATTGAATGGCAATTTTTGTGAATAGCGCTGACCGTTTTTGGACGTTACATTGGGTAAAGGGTTAAATGGTCGACTGTGTGAGTGATATAAGTCCAAGTACCTAGCCTCGTCAGAAATATATGATTACCAACAAGAGCGAACCGATCTGTATGACTCCAATTCAGACGAAAATTCCGCCACAGGACAAATTATTGGGGGGGGGGGGGGGCGCTCTCTCCACACTTTCGGCATGCCCCTACTTTTAGCAATCTCGATTACTTAAATCCTTTCATCGAGAACACGATAGTGCAAATTGTTTAATGTAGCTCTGTGGCGTTTTGGTCGCAGAATAACTCTCATGCCTAATTTATGAAATGTACACGCTAAAAACTAAAGTGTTAAAAACTACACTTGAAGTGCTGTATTTAACACTTACTAAGTGCTGAACTAGCACTTTGTTCAAGTGTAGACATCCCAGAACTTGACAGGTGTTACAATAATACCTCTTGACAAGTGTAATGTCGCGACACTTAAAAGGAAACAACGCAGATGACGCGGATCAGGCTCGAACTCTCGAGCCTGATCCGCGTCATCTGCGTTGTGTCCTTTTAATTATGTACCCACCAAGCGCAAATCAAATTATGGACGATTCTGGAAGAACCACCAATGCTAGCCACATGGGAAGTGCCATCCATTCAAGTTTCAGATGTCTGACGATTGCAATGTCTAAGTGCTTAAAGCATTGCATTTTGAGTGTTAAAATCAAACCCTAAGAGTTAGAATGGGTTTAACACCTTGAAAGTGTCAGTTTTAACACTTTAGTTTTTAGTGTGTATTTCGTAAAGTCAGTCTGGATCACATTTCTGGTTCGGTCCTGGGAAATTTTACTGGACGGTTTTTTGTAACTTACACTATAGTTAGAGAAGGGCAATATACCGAAAACCGAACCGAAATAATGGGATACAGAAAAACCGAACCGAACCAATCGTTGAATACCGATACCGTCTGAATTTTCAAATTTTCCTACATTCGCCATTTATAAGTTACCGCTGAGGCGTGATAACAGTTGAAAGGTTCATTTTCACGAACGAAGTGACTGCTTTTCTTTTCAGTTTTGTTAACCATGAATGGACTGGGCAGCTGTCTTGAATTCCCACTAGACCACAGCCTGTGCATGTCCAATTGCTAAGCAGTGATTTCTAGTCAAGTCTAGGCTGCCTGTTAAGGCAGCCGAGACCTGACTAGAAATCACTGCCCAGGTATTTTGTCTATTTTCCACAGGACTGCTAAAGATGGCATGGTCGGGGCACATGCTCTGAGATCACAAAAGCATGAAATAGGTCTTTAACATTAAGGTGCGTTTAGAACAAGTCACAAAATTACTGTATATATGATTCGTGGTCGTAAAAGAATGCCACTGTTGAGCTCATCAGCAGTGTCATTTATAGCGTTGTAGTATAATGATATTACAACAGCTTATACTGTTTTTCCTGATGTGAATTCCTATTTTGGTATTATCAGCAAATCTCAGTCAAGTCAGATACAGAATACCGAACAGATACCGAGGTATACCTACCAAAAAATGCCGATACCGATACCGAGCTCAAAATTCAAATACCACCCATCTCTACTAACTATAACGTGGGGACGAGTTGAAGATTTCTACTTAACACTAGATACAAAATTTTAAATGCCTCATATGGGTCGAGAAACGTTCAGTGCTTTCTTTAAGCTGCTAAAAAAATGCGTCGGTTGGCAGAGCATACGCTCCAAAAATAATCTCCAATGATGCAGATATTTTGAAGTATTCAGAAATAGAATTTTGTTGAAAGAGCAGTTCAAAACTCATTAATTCATATCACTCGAATGATTCAAACAAATGGTCAGAGGTATGCATACAAGTTCTGAGCAAGAATAAATAACTTTTCAAATGGGTTTAAATGCAGTGGAGAATATTTAAAGGTTATTACTTGGTTAGTTTTCTATGATATCAGCCCGAGGTAACTTCATATCAGCCTGAGATCGAACCCGATAGGAAACTAAACAAGTAAAACCCTCTTTATTTATTAAACCAAATCAAATAAATTACAAAAATTCTCAGATCTGTTACATTTTTCTGAGGGTGTTATAGTTTCCCCATTCTTTCCATAGTGTCCGAAGCTTCCGCTTCTCCAAGTTCAGCTGTCCGAGCGTCGCGGCTTCCCCAGCGGGGAAGCCGCGACGTCCGGGTAGCTGATCTATCCCTCTCTCACTGCGAGGAATCACCGCTTACGAATCTGAATCTTAATTTGCCTTAATTTTTGTGTATAACTCCTTTTTTGGTTTTCTTCATCGCCTAATCCTTACTTATTGCCATAATTAATTCCTCACCATTCAAAAACTACTCCATTTTGCCTGGTACCGCCAATTTTACTGATTGATTGCTTTCGACGAATAATGGTGAACGATTTCGCTGTAAACAAAATGGCCGTGTATAATAACCCACCAAGGTGGACAACTCCTGCTTGGTTCATATCGACTGAGATCGCCGTCATATCGGCCGCGTTTGAAGTCATATCAGCCGAGCTCGATAATGGACAATTCTGGGAAAGAAAATCACATCTAATAAATAAACAATTTTACGTTTCATGTTGCCATTAGCCTCACATAAATTAATATTTGTCTCGGTTTTACAGCAAGTGACGAATTTTGATATCACATCGTATTCAGATTGTTCGATGGATCGTTATCGTGAAGTGCAACAGTCCTGTCTACTTCAATACTGTTTAAGCAATAACTGTTCAAGCTGTTACACACTGAGTGCGATGCAACCGCGGCGCTCGATGCAATTAAGGATTAATTAACGATTTTTTTTCTCAGTATGGATTTTTGACAATGGATGGTGCCACTAATTCCAGCGCTGCTGTTGAATACAAACAACCAAAGCCGCCCCCCCCCCCCCCTCCCTCCACCATCCTGACTGACAAACGATCAAGTCATCATTGGCATTATATAAGTGACAGTGCATGTTGCCCACCCAAAATACCTGAATAAAATCTTTGGTCTGCACGCACTTTTCTCACTAATGTTCCTTTCTTCTTTTTAGACTGATCGCGTTGCTGGGTCGACGTATCGTGTATTATGTATGAGATCGCGAGAATGTTTAGGAGTGGTGCTGAAAAAAACATAAAATACGAGTTTTAAGTCAGCCTTCCCCCCACCCCCACCAAAACATTGGTCTAATGCAAGTTTCACACAACATAGCGCCCCAAAATGGTCGCCAATATAGGGGCTACACCATACGCTACAGACTCGATCTTAGAGCACTATATTTGGCAACATTTTCTCGGGGTGTAGGGGAGCTATTCCTAAGACCCTCCGGTCATTCCCCCTCCACCAACTTGGGAGGAGGGGCAACAACCGGAGGTACAAGTTTCCCCGAAACCCCATACGACGGCCTTTCAAATACCCCCCCCCCCCCCTCAAAAATAAACTGGCTAGGGCACCCGCTGTTATAGAATTCTGGCCACGCGCCTGGACTAATGCAAATACGATAGTCCAGTCGAAGTCTCTGCTGTCGCTCCTGTTTCACTCTAAATTCTCAACCACGCGATTTTTTTTTTAGCCAGTCTTTCCAAAATGTAGACTTTCATTTTAATGATATACCTGATACAACCAATCCATAACTGATACATTGCCCCTTCGACAGAAAATGTAGGTCATGTTCGCTTTTGACCTGTGTCCGACATTCTACTCTGGAGCTATTGCACTTTATTGTATTAGAATTTTCCCATTTTCACCATTTCCGGATGATGGATGATGACTCTAGTGATATTCAGCACACCCAGTCTGTCACGGTGTAGATTAATTTTGAACTCTAGTGATATTCAGCACACCCAGCCTGTCACGGTGTAGATTAATTTAGAACTCTAGTGATATTCAGCACACCCAGTCTGTCACGGTGTAGATTAATTTAGATCTCTAGTGATATTCAGCACACCCAGTCTGTCATGGTGTAGATTAATTTAGAACTCTAGTGATATTCAGCACACCCAGTCTGTCACGGTGTTGATTAATTTAGAACTCTAGTGATATTCAGCACACCCAGTCTGTCATGGTGTAGATTAATTTAGAACTCTAGTGATATTCAGCACACCCAGTCTGTCACGGTGTAGATTAATTTAGATCTCTAGTGATATTCAGCACACCCAGTCTGTCACGGTGTAGATTAATTTAGAACTCTAGTGATATTCAGCACACCCAGTCTGTCACGGTGTAGATTAATTTAGAACTCTAGTGGTATTCAGCACACCCAGTCTGTCACGGTGTAGATTAATTTAGATCTCTAGTGGTATTCAGCACACCCAGTCTGTCACGGTGTAGATTAATGTAGATCTCTAGTGATATTCAGCACACCCAGTCTGTCACGGGGTAGATTAATTTAGATCTCTAGTGATACTCAGCACACCCAGTCTGTCACGGTGTAGATTAATGTAGATCTCTAGTGATATTCAGCACACCCAGTCTGTCACGGTGTAGATTAATTTAGATCTCTAGTGATACTCAGCACACCCAGTCTGTCACGGTGTAGATTAATTTAGAACTCTAGTGATATTCAGCACACCCAGTCTGTCACGGTGTAGATTAATTGAGAACTCTAGTGATATTCAGCACACCCAGTCTGTCACGGTGTAGATTAATTTAGAACTCTAGTGATATTCAGCACATCCAGTCTGTCACGGTGTAGATTAATGTAGATCTCTAGTGATATTCAGCACACCCTGTCTGTCACGGTGTAGATTAATTTAGAACTCTAGTGATATTCAGCACACCCAGTCTGTCACGGTGTAGATTAATTTAGAACTCTAGTGATATTCAGCACACCCAGTCTGTCACGGGGTAGATTAATTTAGAACTCTAGTGATATTCAGCACACCCAGTCTGTCACGGTGAAGATTAATTTAGATCGAGGTCGATTTTGATGTTGGCCGGCATTCGGTCACATTCCACTTTGGAATAAGTGCTCTTTGTCGACTTGGAATTCCCCAAATTTGACGTTCCCGAATGCAAACTTCAAACAAAATCGGCATAACTAATCCAGTACATTTTCTCATTGACAGAAAATTCTGATTAAGCAAGGGGAGGGAGATCTTAGAAAATTTGAAGGAAGATACACCGGGGTGCATGGGTGGTTCGAGAAGACCAAAAATATTTTTTTCACCACCATGTAAATTTTCTAATGAAGCGTTTAAAGGCCTATTTATCAGAAAATATCCCACCTGTAATAGTTTGAAATGCATTTCAGCTACAAGAACAACCTATTTATGGCGCAAGGACCATAGAAGGGCCTTGGTGGAGTTTTCAGAGTATTCAACTTCTCACGAAGTTCCAAAATAAGAGGGTTCTTCAACTTAGGGTTGAGTAAAGCTGCCAAAGAGGAAGGAGAGTCGGAAAAGATAATCGACTTCCTTTCCTGTACATTCTCGATATGTTCAGGCGCAAGTAGTGAAGCTTTAACTTCAGCTGTAAAAATAGAACTTTTATTTGGTATTCGGATTGAGATCACCTGATCATCTGTAACAACGGCTGATGATACATTGTCGGTATCTTTAGATCAATCTGTATAGATCCTTTTATATGCACTATATTTTGATTTAATTTCGGCATATTTTTGTTTGAGCTGCAAAGAATTTGTCACAGACTTTTTGGCAAAAGCAAGGTCTAAATTAAAAGTACGTTTTCTCAGATTCCAAGGAGGAATATGTGGCTCGCGGTTCTCTTTTATCGCATCAGATTCAAGTGTTGCGGACTTCATATGGGGTTTAATTCTAATTAACCCTTTACCCAACATAACGGCCAAAACCGGTCAGCGCTATTCACAAAAATCGCCCATTAATTTTTATTATTTTTATATTTTTTGTCTCAAAAACATAGGTTACGACCCCTCATTGGAGCGAACTCGTCGATCTCGTTCCAATAAGCGGTTATAACCTATGTTTGTAAGACAAAAAATGAAAAAAAAAATTTATTCAAGAATTATGTTTGCAAGTGTCGTCTATCTTTCATGTTAGATAAAGGGGTAAATAAATATGTTTTTGGTGTCTATCAAAAACTTGAACATTTTCAGGGTCGGCGACACAATTATAAGAAGAGTTGGATGGATTAGTCAACAATATAGAAACATATGGAAGTGATAGTTTAATTCTGCGCTTCTCAACAGAAGGCTCATCTGCTTCAACGAGCATCGAATCTATTGGCTAGCTTCTAAAAGCACCGAGGCTAATTCTAATACCAATACTATGAATTGCTTCATGGTTTGAGGTATAACTTTCCCGCAGAACCGTAAACCACACAGCCATAATGTAACAAGTGATCTATACAGATGAAGTAATGTTTTTTGGTCAACACCCAAACTAATGCTACCAACAACCTTCAGAAGGTTAAGTACCCTTTTACATCTCACTTTTAGTTGTTTGATATGAGAAGTGAAATTCAGTTTAAAAATATGAAACGCTTCACGAATTGCGCAGGGTAGAGTGCTAAATTGTTTTCAGTGGTCAAAATTTGTTCACATTTGCCTCCAGGCACTGTCCTATAAATTGTAAGAAGGCAATTACATGCAGATTAAATGATGTCACCTCAAAGATAATGTGAAGCACATTCACAGAATTTTAAACCCTTTGCGTTGTGGTACATATACTTGAGAAAAAGCCCAAATATGGCTTCCAGCCTAGCTTTAACATCAGCAAAACGATATAAAATCAACAAGAAAAAGGACTAGAAAATTTGAACAGTCAAGTACACGTAAAAATCTGGATAAGTTCGTGATTATCCATAATACAAAAAATATGCAAGAGCATCCATGACTTCTTGTTAACTTGTCACCTGTCTATTTTATCATTGATATCCGGTGGACCCTGGTGGGCAATCAAAATTTTATTAGTTCAAACTTTAGTTGATGCACGTGTTGATGTATTGATTAAGATTGATTTCGGAACCACGAAGATAAGATGAATGAGCAGGATCAGTCACTGATAATTGGATGGATTTTTTTTCACTCAACAAATACTTTTGTTACAATTCTTGCCTTAAACAAAACCATGGAACAATGTATATGCCATAACAAGCAAAGACAGTAGGTGTCCATCATTGACCAGTGACTCCCACTGATAGAAACGTGCTCAAAGATGATTATATATGTATCTTCGTGCCTTCCAGCTAAGACTGTCATGTCCATAGTAGATGCATTACAAGGGTCGTGAAGCTGGGGCTGGGTTTCAGCACCCTCACTTTTTGGCCAACAAAGTTCAAACTATTTGCAAACAATAAACGAATTAGTTACGATAACGCTCATATTATTATCCTGGCTGATGTGCTATACACTCTATTGCAAGTTATTCTACTTACCATCTTTAATACCAAACAACATACTTTTCGTGTAGGTGATTATCCGAATGGATGTAGGTGGCGATGTAGTGTCTAGTAACAGAGTGCCAGATTACACAATGTAGGCCTATTGTGTGATCTAGGCTATTTTAGGGTATTAGCGGACTAACAACACCTGGTCGGTGCCGGGTGTTCACTAATGCTCTAAAATCTCCCAGATCGCTTCTCATGTCACAACCTTTTACATGATTTTCTGGGAGAGATCCGGGAATACCATACCATATCCCCAACCCCAGCCCCCCCCCCCCCCCCCCCCACATATATATATATTATGTGTATATTATATTATCACATATATATATATACACACATACACACACGTTCAAAGTCGCTTCGCTACCCCAACATTACGCTACATGTTGAAAATCCAATCTGAGAAGGAAATCGTTAATTATTACTCCATCGCATCGAACACAACGCTCACAATACATCCAGTGTGTAACAGCGTTGAGAATATAGAAAGAATTCCAGCTCGATATCGTTTTCAAAGAAAATAGGACTCAAATTCATTTTGGTTTGTTTCAAAACAAACTTTACAGTCTAACGGTTTCTTCAAATCGTAAAATAACATGTGTTATTGATGCCAGACGCGTCAGTGAATTATGAACCGGAAGAAATTAAAATTCCCTCCCTTTAACAAGTCCTTAACACATGAAAGCAGAATCAACTTGCAGACCTTTTTCGAAATACTTCATAACGAAACAGATTTCCCAGAAAAATAAATTTCTTGCTAACCTTGTTTGGACTTGAATAATGTAAACAATGAAAAGAAATTTTTCAGTGCATTCGTTCTTTATATATTACGACGTAGACAATCAGCAAGTTGGAAATCATCAGACAGTTCTATTGCTGGAGACATACCGATACATAAATGGCCAATTTTCCCACGCATTTTAACTAAGAAATTAGTGTAATGTTTCTCACGCCCTCCTAACAGTCGCTGCCGACATATTCGGAAGAAAAAAGATTTTAGAATTATATAAAACAGACCGGTTTCTCTTCAGTGCGACGTCTTTAATAACAGAGATAACACAAATAAGGGAGAGAAGGAATAACAAAAAAAAAATGAAAGAACGAATGAATAAATTAATTTTTTTTTTTCAAATTAAAATAAAAGTGAAAATTCGGCAATAGATTAGTTTTTCTCATTGTGTCAATCAAAGTTATATTGTTTATTCCTTCAACTAGAACGTCTTGAAGACGACACCTGTTACATTTTGCTCACGAATTCTAATATTGTCAATATTTGCTCCCAAAATATTCGTCCAAATTGAGCATAAATAACACAGAAAACGAAGCTGTTGGTCTGCCGAAGGCGTTCTTCAGCGTACAGACACAAGAGCAAGAAATTTAATTTAACACATAAACTATGAAACAAACGAAATCAGGTGATAAAAACCCTCGGAAACAAGGTTTTGACTTAACCCTTTCAACGCGATGTGCATAAATGTTTTAGTGAAGAAATAAATGGTAGTGGACGAGCAGACGATACAAAGAGCAAAATTCATTAAGCAAGGTTCATTAATAATTTAATCCAACAGCTCGACAGAGCTGTTGTTGTTGGATTAAGTTATTAATTAACCTCCCAACAAACCAGGATGGTTTCGCCCATTTCGCCGTTGACAGTATTGACTGAAATGATACCTTCCAGGGCGCCCATGTTAAAAGGGTTAATCGATATGGTATAGAAGCCTCAAAGAACGACGAAAAGATTAAAAGCAATAGGTGAAAATACTTCTGGACAAACTTTGGAAAATACTCTTATATACCCTAACTCCCAGTTTGACTGCATGCCAATATACTTCAAGAATTGCTTGAGGTTCTGTTGAGGCCGAGAGATCTGTGGGTGCACAGCTGTTCGATCCAGAGTGTTTATCGAGAGACGCGCTCAGCTTTTGTTCAGTCGGACCTGAAATCCATGAGGAAGGCCTGGAACGACGTAAAAATGTGACCAGTCACCATGCAGTGTCGTGTAATACCACAGTCGAATGCTTTTATCGTTTAAATGCGACGACAGGAGACTGATGGATAAAGCTGGATCGTTCTCAGTAACCGTTCAGTGCTTTTGAAATACGCTGAAAAGATTCGAAAGATCTGGGTGATATGTTCTGACAAATGGTATGTACACGTTCTGCACTTGGGTACGATATCGCAACAGATTGTCCTCTCGTAGTACAGAAGCTTTTCTGCTGGTATTGTCAGCTCGCCCCCGCTTGTAACTACGAATTACAAGTTGGGACCGATGATCATTAAAAGCAGCTTCCTTGTCAACGGACTCAGAACAGATTCTCTTGATTCTGATAGCGAGACTGTATGGAATGTTTTTGACAGAATACTGGTGAGAGTCTGCAGGTTTGCAATACAAACTTGTAGCAATGCGGTTATTGTCAATCCGTGGGGTCGTATCGAGAAAGGTAATGCTTCTTTATGAGATTCCATCAATGAATTTAATAGAATGGTGAAGTGTGATGCAGAAGCAAACAAAGTCCAGTAGATCAGATTTTGTTCCACACAATTTCAAATCAATATCATCAATGAATCCAGGCATGAGATGGGCGAGAGAAATGGTGAGGATAATAAAATCAGCTTCTCAAGTCGAACCATAAAAATGTTGGCATAAAAAGGGGGCATTCGTGTGCCCATGGCCGTTCCACTGACCTGAAGATGGTTCACGCTATTATATTGAAAACTGTTCAACTTCTGAACAAGTGTGATAAGATATATGCTCTGTAGGAGATCTAGACATGACCCTATATTAAGCGCATTTAGGCTACAATCCCCTCGACATGGGGTATGTTTGTGTACAGAGAAACTGCATCCATCGTACACAATAGAATGCCGTCTGGAAGCTCACCCAGGTCATCCTTTTTCTGAGATAGTGAGTGGTATCTCTCATATAAGATGGTAATTTTATGATTTCATATGTGCCACTAAAAAACCTCGGCTGGCAGTGCTGTAAGTTCAGCAGAAAATTCACGAAATGTGGCATTGGGCTTTACATTGAATGTTACCATAATGTCCATTGCATACCCTAGAAATGATAGAGAAGCCCGTTTGAGTGTGCAAAAAGCGCTTGGAGGGAATACCTAGGATCTGATGTGTAAATTTGCTTAGGAGTAGGAGACACATTGGAGCAACTTGACTCTCCATAGAGGCCTCTATGTTTTGAGGATGGTGTGAGATTCGGAGATCGTCACTTGTGAGCTTCTTGGTGCGGTCAATTTCACTTTTTAGGAACATATGAAATGCAATTACAAATACGAAGATAACAAAAGAGACAAACCCAGAAAGAAACAGATTTGGATAAAAAAAAAACACCTATGCTAATCAGAATGTAAATAGAAAAAAGGTCGATATTCTGATTTGAAAGCAAAAACTGAATTTCAAAAAAGTAACAAAATTTGATTGGCAATTTATCGGTATTGATGTTGAATAAATATGGTTCTTTCATTTGTAAGGATGTGCAAATCTAACAAGGTTTATTTTTTGATACTTGAAATGGGTGTATTGACATACAGGCTAATTTGTACTGCTGATGTAGGTTACTGAACGGAAAAGCTCATGGATGAGTAGCCATTCTGTTGAAAAACCGATCAGTGTATACAATATTCTGGGTCATGTATGTTGTTCACCACCGCATGGGAGGTAGTCCTTGCGTTGGTTGAAGGTCTTGGTAATCATTAAATTTCGAAAACAGTCGCCTGCAATCGCCACAATCTTGTTGCGGCTCACAAATAGCTTTTCAATTATTTTGACACACCTCTGTTGATGATGACATTTGCCATCATTCGCCAAGAGGGTCATTGTGAGTATACCTCTTGCCAAGTTAATATAGATTACTACCACCATCTTGGTTTCCCGATGGTATATTCAAGTCGGGAGCAGCATGTTATATTCAAATCGGAATCTCGTGTCTGGGCATATCTCGGCGTGTCCGTTAGGAAGAGTCGATATATGACCCATAGGCGAGGTCGAAACACCGGGGGGAGGGGGGGGGGGGAGAATGCGTGAACATAGGTGGAAATTTTCATTTTGCACATTTTGTGGCACACGCAGCCTTTCCTGCATATTTTTTCATGACATTTTTGAGACCAACCCCCTTCTCATACATTTTTATATACGGAGCTTCGGCACTCGAACTTCGGAACTTCAGAACACTCGGAACTTCGGCACACATGCAGAAGAACTGGTATGCATTTACCATACTACACATCATAATTAAGCAATACTCAAATACCCAGGGGGATTTCCCTGTTTACGTCATAATTTATGTCCCGCTAAAGCTTTGTTGACGAAATTTCTGCACAAGTTCCTGCGAGTTCAGCAGATTCTTCCAGAAATTATCGGCAAATCACCCATATAATGTGACAGGTACATGCAGTGAATGCGAAAACATTGTTCCTTCCAAAATTACGTTGACTGACGTGCCCTCTTCCTAGTACTTGTGCAGTGGTGCGTCTAGAAAATGTAAAATAAATAGAGGCAGGGCAAGCAGGGGGGTGCACTAAATATGATGCGCAGCATCATCCGCGCTGCGAATTGGCATGCCCTGGGAAAATTTTCGAAATTTTAGCCTAAAATCGCAATTTCCTTTTCTTGAAATCCGTTGGTGTTCATATTTTATGAGTTTTTAATGACATAAATAAATTAGGCTATTTTTTTATTTTGTGGTTTATAGATCCTCCAACCTGCTCCAACCCCTCTGCTTCAGCCCGGCGGAAGTGATTCATGATGTTACTGCTATTCAGCTATCGATATCCAACTATGTTGAATGGGCAGTAGAAACAATTAATAGATGTCAAATTGGAGCTGAATCATATTTTGCCTTGTTGTGTTAAGGCAGCATAGCATCATAACATAGCCTATATTATATTAGTTTATCACCTGGGCCTGAAACAATTTGAAATTTCAAGACATGTTAATAAAAGTTTAACTTACGGTTTGCTTACGTAAACACCTGTAAACACCAGCTATTAAACTTTTCTGTTTTTGTTAAATCTACGGAAGCCCATTACGGTCAAATGCGAAAAGTAACTTTTTATTAAACGGGGAATGTTTGCGTTATTTCGCAAAACTTTTGCGTAATTTCGCAAATCTTTGCGTTATTTCGCAAAAGTATTGCGTTATTTCGCAAAAGTATTGCGTTATTACGCAAAAGTATTGCGTTATTTCGCAAAAGTATTGCGTTATTTCGCAAAAGTATTGCGTTATTTCGCAATAACTTTTGCGTTATTACGCAATAATTTTTGCGTTATTTCGCAAAAGTATTGCGTTATTTCGCAAAATTATTGCGTTATTTCGCAAAAGGATTGCGTTATTTCGCAAACTATTGCGTTATTTCGCAAAAGTATTGCGTTATTTCGCAATAACCTTTGCGTTATTTCGCAAAAGTATTGCGTTATTTCGCAATAACTTTTGCGTTATTACGCAATAATTTTTGCGTTATTTTGCAAAAGTATTGCGTTATTTCGCAAAATTATTGCGTTATTTCGCAAAAGGATTGCGTTATTTCGCAAACTATTGCGTTATTTCGCAAAAGTATTGCGTTATTTCGCAATAACCTTTGCGTTATTTCGCAAAAGTATTGCGTTATTTCGCAAAAGTATTGCGTTATTTCGCAATAACTTTGCGTTATTTCGCAAAAGTATTGCGTTATTTCGCAAAAGTTATTGCGTTATTTCGCAAAAGTATTGCGTTATTTCGCAAAAGTATTGCGTTATTTCGCAAAAGTTATTGCGTTATTTCGCAAAAGTATTGCGTTATTTCGCAATAACTTTGCGTTATTTCGCAAAAGTATTGCGTTATTTCGCAAAAGTTATTGCGTTATTTCACAATAACTTTGCGTTATTTCGCAAAAAAGTATTCCAGACACAGATCTTGTAGTAAGTCAGCGAATTTCAAACAGTGTTGTTATACCGATATACAACGGCTATACATTAAACATCATGGTACTCAAAGTAAAAGCATGGTGAACCGAAGTTTTATTATACTAAACTATGGTGTACCATAGTACTAAATCATGTTATTGCGTGATAGTATACGACGGTGTGCCACGGTAATCAACGGTATCATGGCGTATCGTAATTATTTATTTATTTATATTTATTTATTTATTTATTGATGTTTAAGGTCACATATTTAGGCACAATGGCTAATCAGAACCGTGACAGTTTTACGGGTGGAGGAAGCCGGAGTACCCGGAGAGAACCACCGAGCAACGACGAGCAGCTGCCAGCTCCCCAACATCGTAACTCCGCACTGCAGCACAGGCAGGGTTAGATTGGTTGAAGACATGCGTACCATCGACATGCAGTAGGCCTTAGTACACGGCGTCATCGTGCCCCACGCGGGCAATGGAGATGAAGTGTCTTGCCCAAGGACACAACGCGGTTGCCGCAGGTGGGATTCGAACCGAGGACCTCTCGGCTTGCAGCCTGCACCTCTACCTACTGAGCCACCGCGCTCCCCTGGCGTATCGTAATATGTCAGTGTACGTTCCAGATATACCATGGTAAAGTTTGTTACACCATGGTACTATAACATGATCTGTATGGTGGTAAATCGTGTAGTGCAATGGTGCCATATATATGAATACAAAGTCGTGCCCTCACCCCACCCCACCCCCAAAGCACAACCCCCTGATAGTATCCCCCCTCCCTTTATCCGAGAGAGTTCTCCGCACAGTACTCTTCCCTCGAGAGAATACCCCCACGTATATTATCCACCGAAAATTCGATGTGCCACGGTAATCAACGGTATCATGGCGTATCGTAACATGTCAGTGTACGTTCCAGATATACCACGGTAAAGTTTGTTACACCATGGTACTATAACATGATCTGTATGGTGGTAAATCGTGTAGTGCAATGGTGCCATATATATGTATACAAAGTCGTGCCCTCAACCCCACCCACCTCCAAAGCACAGCCCTCTGATAGTATCCCCCCCCCCCCCCCCCCATTTATCCGAGAGGGTTCTCCTGACAGTACTCTTCCCTCGAGAGAATACCCCCAAGTATATTATCCACCGAAAATTCCACTGGAAATTTCAAACCGAAATACCGCCCCCCCCCCCCCCCCCCCCCCCCCGCTGCCCGAGAGAATACCCACCCTGAGAGTACCTACCCGGAGACTCTGTCACCCAGAATGTATATGTATGTATTTAAGGTTTTTAAGCCAAATACTGGAACTCGCGCTGGCCTGTTCTTATACCTACTTGCCGTACATATTGTAATGGTTTATTAAAGCAATTACGCCCATCCACCCATATCACGTAAGAGATACGCGCGAATTATGTTGTGTCCATACTATCGGACATATAATACCACAGAAAAACAACATATATACTGCGTTCATAGCGTGTAAAAGGTTACAAAAAACACATAACAGCAAATTAAATTCCGATTATCACCACCAATATTGAAACTGTTTCGAAACAACGCGGTTGAGTTTCTTCAGACAAGGAGAGAGAGAGAGAGAGAGAGAGAGAGAGAGAGAGAGAGAGAGAGAGAAGAGAGAGAGAGAGAGAGAACAAATCCTGAAACTTGTGAGTGTGGAGGTTTTTCTTTGTTCTCGCCGTGTCTTCGAGAATAAAACACTGGATTAGGGACCCCACCCACGCCCAAGAATACTAAACGATGATATTGTATGGTACTATATCGCGCAAGAATACTAAACGATGATATTGTATGGTACTATATTGCGCAGGCCATGGCAGAATTTTGCCATGGCCCGTTGACGGTCCGTTTGTCCGTCTGCACGTTAACACGTCCCAGGCTGCAGGTCGTCTTTAAGGGTCGATTTTTACGAAAGTTCTCATGTACTCTTGTTATGACCGTGCGACGAGGACGAGTGTTTTGAGTTTGATTCTAAATGGTTGACCACCATACGGATTATTTCACAGTACCATAGTATAACAAACTTTACCATGGTACCTTGGACGTACCAGGGTATGATATCATAAATTATTTATTTATTTCTGTCTGTCTGTCTGTCTGTCTGTCTGTCTGTCTGTCTGTCTGTCTGTCTGTCTGTCTGTCTGTCTGTCTCTCTCTCTCTCTCTCTTTCTCTCTCTTTCTCTCTCTCTCTTTCTCTCCCCTATCTTTCTCTCCCTCTCACTCCTGGTCTGCACAACGCTGACGAGTCAGTTGCTGTGAACCTATAAATTCGCGAGAGACCACGCAATCGTTGTTGAACCAAATTCATAGTCTGGTTGTTCGACAGGACTTGGTTGAGGTTCGTTTATACCACCGCTTACTTCGTGTTTCACAATGTCTTGGCGCTGTATATTGAAACTGTCGGACCGACACTTTCGCTTTTAAGAGGCGAGTGCGGAATCCGCAACAGTTCCATCGTGATGATTTGATGACCACCAACTCAGTTCCTTGGTTGTTGGGAAACCAAAGCGACCACGTTATCACGTCTGTTTCGTCTCTCTCTCTCTGTCTGAAGAAATCGAATCGCCTTGTTTCGAGACAGCTTCAATGTCGGTGACAGTTTTATGGGTGGAGGAAGCCGGAGTACCCGACGAGAACCACCGAGCAGCTGTCAGCTCTCCAACATCGCAACTCTGAACTCTGCACCGCAGCACAGGCAGGGTTAGATTGGTTGAAGACATGCGCACCATCGACGTGCAGTACGCCTCAGTACACAGCGTAATCGTGCCCCCATGTAGGCAATCGGGGTGAAGTGTCTTGCCGATGGACGCAAAGCGGTTGCCGCAGGTGGGATTCGAACCGAGGACCACTCGGCTTGCAGCTTGCACCTCTAACAACTGAGCCACCGCGCCCCCAATTGGAATTTAATTTGCCGTTAAGTGTTTTTGTAACCTTTTACACGCTGTGGACACAGTATATATGTTGTTTTTTCGTGATATTACATTTCCAATACCATGGACACAACATAATTCGCGCGTATCTATTACTTACGTGATGTGGGTGCCTGGGTGGATGGGCGTAATTGCTTTTATAATTCATTACAATATGTACGGCAATTTGCTCGCGGGGGGTGGGGAGGGGGGGGGGGTATATTTCGGTTTGAAATTTCCAGTGGAATTCCCGAAGGACAATATACTAGGGGGTATTCTCTTGGGGGCGGGTACTGCGCGGGGGACTCTCTCGGAGGAAGAGAGCCGCTATCTGGGGGTTATACTTTGGAGGTGGGGTGGGGTTGGGGGCACCATCTTGTATACATATGTACAGCACTACTGCGCTACATGATTTACCACCATACAGATCATGTTAGAGTAAACAAACTTTACCATGGTATACCTGGAACATACAGTGGCGTATTACGATACGCCATGGCACCATGGATTACCGTGGCACACCGTCGTATAGTACCATGCAATAACATGATTTAGTACTATTAGGTACACCACAGTTTAGCATGATACACTTCGCTTTATCATGCTTTTACTTTGGATACCATGGTGTTTAATGTATAGCCGTTGTATTTTAAGGTATAACACCACTGGTTGAAATTCACTGACTGACTACAAGATCGGTACAAGATGGGGTCTGGAATATTTTTTTTGCGAAATAACGCAATAACTTTGCGAAATAACGCAATAACTTTTGCGAAATAACGCAATAACTTTGCGAAATAACGCAATAACTTTTGCGAAATAACGCAATACTTTTGCGAAATAACGCAAAGTTATTGCGAAATAACGCAATACTTTTGCGAAATAACGCAATAACTTTGCGAAATAACGCAATAACTTTTGCGAAATAACGCAATACTTTTGCGAAATAACGCAATAACTTTTGCGAAATAACGCAATAACTTTTGCGAAATAACGCAATACTTTTGCGAAATAACGCAATACTTTTGCGAAATAACGCAATAACTTTTGCGAAATAACGCAATACTTTTGCGAAATAACGCAATAATGTTTGCGTTATTTCGCAAAAGTATTGCGTTATTTCGCAATAACTTTGCGTTATTTCGCAAAAGTATTGCGTTATTTCGCAAAAGTTATTGCGTTATTTCGCAAAAGTATTGCGTTATTTCGCAAAAGTTATTGCGTTATTTCGCAAAGTTATTGCGTTATTTCGCAAAAGTATTGCGTTATTTCGCAAAAGTATTGCGTTATTTCGCAATAACTTTGCGTTATTTCGCAAAAGTATTGCGTTATTTCGCAAAAGTTATTGCGTTATTTCGCAAAAGTTATTGCGTTATTTCGCAATAACTTTGCGTTATTTCGCAAAAAAGTATTCCAGACACAGATCTTGTAGTAAGTCAGCAGTGTTGTTATACCGTAATATACAACGGCTATACATTAAACATCATGGTACTAAAAGTAAAAGCATGGTGAACCGAAGTTTTATTATACTAAACTATGGTGTACCATAGTACTAAATCATGTTATTGCGTGATAGTATACGACGGTGTGCCACGGTAATCAACGGTATCATGGCGTATCGTAATTATTTATTTATATTTATTTATTTATTTATTGATGTTTAAGGTCACATATTTAGGCACAATGGCTAATCAGGACAGTGACAGTTTTACGGGTGGAGGAAGCCGGAGTACCCGGAGAGAACCACCGAGCAACGACGAGCAGCTGCCAGCTCCCCAACATCGTAACTCCGCCCTGCAGCACAGGCAGGGTTAGATTGGTTGAAGACATGCGTACCATCGACATGCAGTAGGCCTTAGTACACGGCGTCATCGTGCCCCACGCGGGCAATGGAGATGAAGTGTCTTGCCCAAGGACACAACGCGGTTGCCGCAGGTGGGATTCGAACCGAGGACCTCTCGGCTTGCAGCCTGCACCTTTACCTACTGAGCCACCGCGCACCCCTGGCGTATCGTAATATGTCAGTGTACGTTCCAGATATACCATGGTAAAGTTTGTTACACCATGGTACTATAACATGATCTGTATGGTGGTAAATCGTGTAGTGCAATGGTGCCATATATGTGTATACAAAGTCGTGCCCTCACCCCACCCCACCCCCAAAGCACAACCCCCTGATAGTATCCCCCCTCCCTTTATCCGAGAGAGTTCTCCGCACAGTACTCTTCCCTCGAGAGAATACCCCCACGTATATTATCCACCGAAAATTCGATGTGCCACGGTAATCAACGGTATCATGGCGTATCGTAACATGTTAGTGTTCGTTCCAGATATACCACGGTAAAGTTTGTTACACCATGGTACTATAACATGATCTGTATGGTGGTAAATCGTGTAGTGCAATGGTGCCATATATATGTATACAAAGTCGTGCCCTCAACCCCACCCACCTCCAAAGCACAGCCCCCTGATAGTATCCCCCCCCCCCCCCCATTTATCCGAGAGAGTTCTCCTGACAGTACTCTTCCCTCGAGAGAATACCCCCAAGTATATTATCCACCGAAAATTCCACTGGAAATTTCAAACCGAAATACCCCACCCCCACCCCCCCCCCCACCCTGCCCGAGAGAATACCCACCCTGAGAGTACCTACCCGGAGACTTGTCACCCAGAATGTATATGTATGTATTTAAGGTTTTTAAGCCAAATACTGGAACTCGTGCTGGCCTGTTCTTATACCTACTTGCCGTACATATTGTAATGATTTATTAAAGCAATTACGCCCATCCACCCATATCACGTAAGAGATACGCGCGAATTATGTTGTGTCCATACTATCGGACATATAATACCACAGAAAAACAACATATATACTGCGTTCATAGCGTGTAAAAGGTTACAAAAAACACATAACAGCAAATTAAATTCCGATTATCACCACCAATATTGAAACTGTTTCGAAACAACGCGGTTGAGTTTCTTCAGACAAGGAGAGAGAGAGAGAGAGAGAGAGAGAGAGAGAGAGGTTTTTCTTTGTTCTCGCCGTGTCTTCGAGAATAAAACACTGGATTAGGGACCCCACCCACGCCCAAGAATACTAAACGATGATATTGTATGGTACTATATCGCGCAAGAATACTAAACGATATATTGTATGGTACTATATCGCGCAGGCCATGGCAGAATTTTGCCATGGCCCGTTGACGGTCCGTTTGTCCGTCTGCACGTTAACATGTCCCAGGCTGCAGGTCGTCTTTAAGAGTCGATTTTTACGAAAGTTCTCATGTACTCTTGTTATGACCGTGCGACGAGAACGAGTGTTTTGAGTTTGATTCTAAATGGTTGACCACCATACAGATTATTTCACAGTACCATAGTATAACAAACTTTACCATGGTACCTTGGACGTACCAGGGTATGATATCATAAATTATTTATTTATTTCTGTCTGTCTGTCTGTCTGTCTGTCTGTCTGTCTGTCTGTCTGTCTGTCTGTCTGTCTGTCTGTCTGTCTGTCTGTCTGTCTGTCTGTTCTGCCTGCCTGCCTGCCTGCCTGCCTGCCTGCCTGCCTGTCTGTCTGTCTGTCTGTCTGTCTGTCTGTCTGTCTGTTGTCTGTCTCTCTGTCTCTGTCTCTGTCTCTGTCTCTGTCTCTGTCTCTCTCTCTCTCTCTCTCTTTCTCTCCCCTATCTTTCTCTCCCTCTCACTCCTGGTCTGCACAACGCTGACGAGTCAGTTGCTGTGAACCTATAAATTCGCGAGAGACCACGCAATCGTTGTTGAACCAAATTCATAGTCTGGTTGTTCGACAGGACTTGGTTGAGGTTCGTTTATACCACCGCTTACATCGCGTTTCACAATGTCTTGGCGCTGTATATTGAAACTGTCGGACCGACACTTTCGCTTTTAAGCGGCGAGTGCAGAATCCGCAACAGTTCCATCGTGATGATTTGATGACCACCAACTCAGTTCCTTGGTTGTTGGGAAACCAAAGCGACCACGTTATCACGTCTGTTTCGTCTCTCTCTCTCTGTCTGAAGAAATCGAATCGCCATGTTTTGAGACAGCTTCAGTGTCGGTGACAGTTTTATGGGTGGAGGAAGCCGGAGTATCCGACGAGAACCACCGAGCAGCTGTCAGCTCTCCAACATCGCAACTCTGAACTCTGCACCGCAGCACAGGCAGGGTTAGATTGGTTGAAGACATGCGCACCATCGACGTGCAGTACGCCTCAGTACACAGCGTCATCTGCCCCCATGTAGGCAATCGGGGTGAAGTGTCTTGCCCATGGACACAACGCGGTTGCCGCAGGTGGGATTCGAACCGAGGACCACTCGGCTTGCAGCTTGCACCTCTAACAACTGAGCCACCGCGCCCCCAATTGGAATTTAATTTGCCGTTAAGTGTTTTTGTAACCTTTTACACGCTATGGACACAGTATATATGTTGTTTTTTCGTGATATTACATTTCCAATACCATGGACACAACATAATTCGCGCGTATCTATTACTTACGTGATGTGGGTGCCTGGGTGGATGGGCGTAATTGCTTTTATAAATCATTACAATATGTACGGCAATTTGCTCGCGGGGTGGGGGGGGGGGGGGGTGGGGTGGGTGTGGAGGGGGAGTATATTTCGGTTTGAAATTTCCAGTGGAATTCCCGAAGGACAATATACTAGGGGGTATTCTCTTGGGGGCAGGTACTGCGCGGGGGACTCTCTCGGAGGAAGAGAGCCGCTATCTGGGGTTATACTTTGGAGGTGGGGTGGGGTGGGGGGCACCATCTTGTATACATATGTACAGCACCACTGCGCTACACGATTTACCACCATACAGATCATGTTATAGTACCATGGTGTAACAAACTTTACCGTGGTATATCTGGAACGTACACTGACATGTTACGATACGCCATGATACCGTTGATTACCGTGGCACATCGAATTTTCGGTGGATAATATACGTGGGGGTATTCTCTCGAGGGAAGAGTACTGTGCGGAGAAGAACTCTCTCGGATAAAGGGAGGGGGTATACTATCAGGGGGTTGTGCTTTGGAGGTGGGGTGGGGTGGGGGCACGACTTTGTATACAAATATATGGCACCATTGCACTACACGATTTACCACCATACAGATCATGTTATAGTACCATGGTGTAACAAACTTTACCATGGTATATCTGGAACGTACACTGACATATTACGATACGCCAGGGGAGCACGGTGGCTCAGTAGGTAGAGGTGCAGGCTGCAAGCCGAGAGGTCCTCGGTTCGAATCCCACCTGCGGCAACCGCGTTGTGTCCTTGGGCAAGACACTTCATCTTCATTGCCCGCGTGGGGCACGATGACGCCGTGTACTAAGGCCTACTGCATGTCGATGGTACGCATGTCTTCAACCAATCTAACCCTGCCTGTGCTGCAGTGCGGAGTTACGATGTTGGGGAGCTGGCAGCTGCTCGTCGTTGCTCGGTTTTTCTCTCCGGGTACTCCGGCTTCCTCCACCCGTAAAACTGTCACGGTCCTGATTAGCCATTGTGCATAAATATGTGACCTTAAACATCAATAAATAAATAAATAAATAAATAAATAAATAAATAAATAAATAAATAAATAAATAATTACGATACGTCATGATACCGTTGATTACCGTGGCATACCGTCGTATACTATCACGCAATAACATGATTTAGTACTATGGTACACCATAGTTTAGTATAATAAAACTTCGGTTCACCATGCTTTTACTTTGAGTACCATGATGTTTAATGTATAGCCGTTGTATATTACGGTATAACAACACTGCTTGAAATTCGCTGAAATTCGCTGACTTACTACAAGATCTGTGTCTGGAATACTTTTTTGCGAAATAACGCAAAGTTATTGCGAAATAACGCAAAAGTTTTGCGAAATAACGCAATAGTTTTGCGAAATAACGCAAAAGTTATTGCGAAATAACGCAATAGTTTTGCGAAATAACGCAAAAGTTTTGCGAAATAACGCAATAGTTTTGCGAAATAACGCAATACTTTTGCGAAATAACGCAAAGGTTATTGCGAAATAATGCAATACTTTTGCGAAATAACGCAAAGGTTATTGCGAAATAACGCAATACTTTTGCGAAATAACGCAATACTTTTGCGAAATAACGCAAAGGTTATTGCGAAATAACGCAATACTTTTGCGAAATAACGCAATAGTTTGCGAAATAACGCAATACTTTTGCGAAATAACGCAATACTTTTGCGAAATAACGCAATACTTTTGCGAAATAACGCAAAAATTATTGCGAAATAACGCAACAGTTATTGCGAAATAACGCAATACTTTTGCGAAATAACGCAATACTTTTGCGTAATAACGCAATACTTTTGCGAAATAACGCAATACTTTTGCGAAATAACGCAAAGATTTGCGAAATTACGCAAAAGTTTTGCGAAATAACGCAAACATTCCCCGTTTAAAAAAAAGTTACTTTTCGCATTTGACCGTAATGGGCTTCCGTAGACACCCACTCCCATCCTCATGTCAGTTTTTTGGTGAAATTCTGAAATATTTTTCTTATTAAGGGAGTTACGTTTGTAAATAATGTGTAACAGGAGGAGAGATAAATGCGAACCATCGGCCTCCAGCACACAAAGCGACCGACTTACCAGGAGACTAAGAGATCCGGACCATCCAGGCTGGTTGGTAAATGACCTTTATACCTCGACCGCTATAAATGCTTCTAAATAGGCTTTTATGGCCAATTGGTGACATTTTGTTACTGTTTGGGGCACATAACAGTGAAAAAGGGGGAAAATGCATTCACTGTTTACGGACATTTTTGGCACCTGACCACGCTCCCCACCCATCCCCACCAACCCCCTACTATGTTCGCGCAATTCCCCCCTCCCGTACATCATCCATGAAACCCACTTGTTGGTAAATGACCAATTCATCTTACAAAATAACCATCCCTTTCTTGATCTGTTCACATATATTTTGACAATCATTCTGCTTCTGTGAGTTGATGTTTTATTAATGAAGATCATGACGTCGTGGAATTGCGTTCTTATGCTACGTCGCCTGAGTGCTAGAATGTCCTATGTCCGCTATGGGACATAGGACATTCTAGCGACATTCTAGCACTCAGGCGACGATAACGTAATCCCCATTCATTATTCTACTTGAACTATAACAGCTGAAGCTTAAGGTAGTGTTTCATCTATTTGTTTCTCTGTTTTATTTTTCAGGTTTAACACATGGTATTTCTATATAAAATATCATCATGGCCAAAAAATAATCTAGTCTACATTATGTCATTGAGGTGGTGATTTATTTATCATCTAATTACTGAGATCAAAAACGACGAGTTTTGGTGGAGTGTAGGTAAAAAAAATGTTTTCTTTCTGAATTGAATGATCATGCGTGCGGTTGCTACCCTAAATACAGATTTGCATTTTGTCTAGACGTTTTGACTTATATTGGTAGAAATACTTTCTTGTAAGATTAAAAAATACCTCGTTTTAGAGAGATGACCATGTAGTTTCGATGTTCAATAGAAGGTTTATTGTGTAATGGGTTTTAACGACACTTATAATAGCCAGGGCCATGTCGTGTCGGGTCAAGACAAGTTATTGTCGCTATCATGATTCTATTTATAAAATGACAAATCATGTACGTCACGACATTTATCGTCTGTGACAATACTGGTCTTCAGTGACATTTTCCACCAATTTGCCAACTGGCTTAAGGCGGCCTCGATCTCAAACTGTGGGTGATCACGTAATATATCTTTTTGGCTAAAAGAAAGGCCGAGAGGAGAAAGTAAGACAAAAGTGACAAGGAGAGATATCAAGACAAAATAAAATTTATGATGCCTGGTGTGCTTACATTAGTTATCACTCGGGGAGAGAGGGTGGGGTCTGACCAATGATAACACAATTTACAGAGAAAAGAGCATAATCTGAGAAAATATAGGAAATATTAAGAAAATTCTCAAGGCTTTTAAAGGATATGATTTGGCCATTTTTCCACAAAAATCTAAATATTTCTCACCCTTGACCGAATCAATGTCAGCTGGTTGGATCCAGAATCCCCAGCAAGTCCGAGGGAGGGATGTGTTAATGTTGTGAGCTACATGGTGTGATTCTGTGTTTGATTGCTTGTGAAAAAGGCAGCTTGACTTCAGTACACCAAATTTCCATCTGTTATAGTTTTGATAATCTGGATGATCAAATGTTAAGAGTAAGATGATCCAATAAATGTATATTCTCTTTTTGACAGCTTCTGCATGTCAAGGCAAACATGACTATATTTATTTCCGGCAAAAATAAGATTGGAGCAATCCTTGATACCCTCTGGTTATCCATATACGCTGGTAATCCAGTGTCGAATATTAAGGTTACAAGACCACTAATAACAATTGGTTTGTGGAGTTTCACATACTCAGTCGTCTGGAATATTTCAGTGGATTGGAAAAGCGAACCGTTGGCGCGCTTTTCCGACCAATTAAATATTCTAGACAATTTAATATATACATGGCCGATGGATTATTTAATGGCTAGACTGGTTTCAGGCTAAACAGTGTCGAATTTCTTACAGAATTAGACTGGCGGCGTGATAGATGGTATTCTAGGTGGATCATTCCAGTCGTTGTACTAACTCTGGTAACAAATCATTATTTACCTTGCTTTTGATCAACAAAACGGGGGCGCGGTGGCTCAGTTGGTAGAGGTGCAGGCTGCAAGCCGAGAGGTCCTCGGTTCGAATCCCACCTGCGGCAACCGCGTTGTGTCCTTGGGCAAGGCCCTTCACCCCGATTGCCTACATGGGGGCACGATGACGCTGTGTATTGAGGCGTACTGCACGTCGATGGTGCACATGTCTTCAACCAATCTAACCCTGCCTGTGCTGCGGTGCAGAGTTCAGAGTTACGATGTTGGAGAGCTGACAGCTGCTCGTCGTTGCTCGGTGGTTCTCTCCGGGTACTCCGGCTTCCTCCACCCGTAAAACTGTCACGGTCACGATTAGCCATTGTGCATAAGTATGTGACCTTAAACACCAATAAATAAATAAATAAATATATCAACAAAACTCCGTCTGAAAAATTAAGATCAACCTTTTCAGATTGCCTGAAACTTGTCTGAAAAATTAAGTTCAACCTTTTCAAGTTGTCGGAATTTCTACTTTGTGTACAGGACACTGCGAATCTCAATCACATTTCGAACCAGGCAATGAGATTTCTAATCGAATGAAATCTAGAATAGAATCTCACGGTTCTTCAAATTGTAAATATTGCACCTTCATACAACCGTAAATGTTGCCAGACTCCACTCAAGTATTGTATTCAACGTCGAATCATCTGTTTGGGCGAGTCAAAGAGCGGAATATTCCAGAACGGAATCAAAGTTGTCTCGGACGCGGAACTTTCTTGAACTATTCTTCTACCGTTAGGTCTCCTGAGCAGTAAGAAGAGTCCAAGAGGAGACATTTGGTAGGATTTTGAGAACATCTCAACGATTCGAATGAAATCATGGGGATGATTTCGAATGGAATCGAATTTCAAATCTTCGCAGAGTCCTGTATGCACTAGTCTGTGCCTTCCGTGTTTGGACAATACTATATGTACTGATCCGTGCCTTCTGTTTGCTTAATACTATATATACTGGCCTGTGCCTTCCATGTTTGGTTAATACTATATGTACTGGCCTGTGCCTTCCGTGTTTGGTTAATACTATATGTACTGGCCTGTGCCTGCCGTGTTTGGTGAATACTATATGTACTGGCCTGTGCCTTTCCTGTTTGGCTAATACTATATGTACTGGCCTGTGCCTTCGGTGTTTGGTTAATACTATATGCACTGGTTTGTTCCTTCCGTGTTTGGTTAATACTATATGTACTGGCCTGTGCCTTTCGTGCTTGGTTAATACTATATGTACTGGCCTGTGCCCTCGGTGTTTGGTTAATACTATATGTACTGGCCTGTGCCTTCCGTGTTTGGTTAATACTATATATACTGGCCTGTGCCTTCTGTGTTTGGTTAATATTATATGTACTGGCCTGTGCCTTCTGTGTTTGGTTAACACTATATGTACTGGTCGGTGCCTTCCGTGTTTGATTAATACTATATATACTGGCCCGTGCCTTCCATGTTTGGTTAATACTATATTACTGGCCTATGCCTTCCGTGTTTGGTGAATACAATATGTACTGGCCTGTGCCTTTCGTGTTTGGTTAATACTGTATGTACTGGTCTGTGGATTCCGTGTTTGGTTAATACTCTTTGTACTGGCCTGTGCATTCCGTGTTTAGTTAATACTATATGTACTGGCCTGTGCCTTCCTTGTTTGGTTAATACTATATGTACCGGTCTGTGCCTTCCGTGTTTGGTTAATACTATACGTACTGGTCTGTGGCTTCCGTGTTTGGTTAATACTGTATGTACTGGACTTTGCCTTCCGTGTTTGGTTAATACTATATGTACCAGTCTGTGCCTTCCACGTTTGATTATTAATATATGTACTGGCCTGTGCCTTCCGTGCTTGGTAAATAACAAGGCAATATGTGAAGAGGTAATTAAAACCCCCATAGAGTCGAGTTCCCATCCGAACAATAACTTGTTTTCGGTTAAAATGCATTAGCAGCAAAGTCTAAGTTTTTGACAACAAAACTCCGAGACCCATTAGCTGAATCTTAATTCATGCTTTTTAAGATCTGACAAAGTTTGATCATTTTTTATCTGGGTGAAGACTCCATTCCAGGAGTGTTTAAGAGTACTTTCCTCTACAAGTACTGCATTGGTTTGGTTGTTTTGTTTCAAGGTCGATTTCCGCAGCTATGTCTATATCGCAAACAAATTTGCCAATGTTTTAAATCATGTTGCCAGTTTTCGAAGACTCAAACCCCATGCGTCGAGCTCTGGGTTATATTTTACAAGTAAACCCGATTTTTTTCTCCGACAGCAAAAAGCATTGTTCGACATCCTAGAGTTCACAGAGGTGGGGGACTGTCTTGGTAGAATTTTTTTTTTTAATTTTACATGAAGGAATACTTAATGATTTCAGCCTTTCTCTCTTTGGCCCCAAGTTGAAAATATTAATTGGCCCGCCAACAAGTTCACTGAGGACTATCTCATATTACGCAATTTGCATGTATGTTGGTACTGTGAAGCCAATCTGAGGAACAGTTTCGAAAAACATAAGTACGATAAAAAGTACCCAGGAGATACATTTACTTAGGTACAATATTTTTATTATTTTGCATGTTGGTACAGTAAGAAAATTGTTACAGTACAACTTCATATGTAACAAGATTGCACAATTCTTGTTTTATATCATCCATTTAGTTTAAACAATATTTATTCATGAATTATAATATTATACATACAGGTAAATGATAATATCATAATGTTCATGGAGACTTGTAATACAGGTGTATGCATAAAGGTATTTCAACATAGTTGATATACAAGTTGTATGGGTGGGATTCAGCAGTAAACTATAAGCTTATGTTAAGCTGTCTCCCATATCATCCATTTGCGTGTAAAAAGTGAGTCTAACGTGTACATTTTGCAACAAACAACAACAAATAATAATAATAATAATAATAATAATAATAATAATAATAATAATAATAATAATAATACTTTGGCTTTCCGCTGATTTACCGCGGTCCTCTAACGAGGAAGCCTACGCCGAAGCCAACCTTGTCACCGGCCTAGTCGCTCCTCCCCTAACTACCCCTCCTAATATTCCAGCATTCTTACACTGTTTTATTATTTCCTGCATTGGTGCCTTCTCAAGCTTCCTAACTATGATATTGACTCTTTTCCTCAAATTATCCCTCGTCCACTTAACTCGCATGCTTTCATCCCATCCTTCATTAGTTTTTCAATGAATCTTATTCTTCTAGACAAGTATTTAGAGAATGTTTCAGTGTCTCCGCTACCTCTAAGCTGCACATTTAGTACCCTCTTTCCTCGCGTTTCCCGATTTCCCCCTCAACTCTAGTGACTTTGATCTCACTTTGACCAACTATGAACCCTCCCACCCCACCCCCACCCCACCCCCCAAAAACACACGCACGCACGCACGCACGCACGCACGCACGCACGCACGCACGCACGCACGCACGCACGCACGCACACACACACACACACCAAACGAGGCACTTCTCAAAAGCTGGCGGATCTTTTTTGTACCACCCGACCAAAGAGCTCTTGGCCCCGACTCGCCAGTTTTTATTGCTCTGGACTCGAAAAATAGACCTCAACAGCGCTTCGGCGCGTGCCTTGATCTGGGCTAAAAAGAACTTTAAAAATAAGTTGACAGATAAGACGATTTCGGCCTATGAGTCTTACATTTCGGAACTTCGCCCAGCGTCTGGAGTAAGGAACAATACGGGAGGGAGCAAGCAAACTCCGGCCCGTGTTGTCCCTCTACCCCAACGCGAAAAGCAAAATAAGAAAAGATCAAGGCAGAGCACTTCTCCCTCTTCTTTTCCTTCTACTTCTTCTTTCTCTCGGAGTAAGCGCCTCAATTTGCAAATATCTCCGATCCATATTGTGACTGAAGATGCTCGCAAATTGAGTAACGCTGTCTCGCCTCGCTTGTTCCTCTACCTCCTACTCCTCCTCAGCCTTTCTTCTCTGATTCTCTTAGTGCTCTCACTAGAACTCCTCCTCCTCCTTCTGTTTCTTCTCCTGCTTCTTTGTCCTTTCCTGCTTCTGTTTCCTCTCCTGCTTCTGTTTCTTCTCCCCCTTCTCCTGCCTCTAGTGTGGTTCAACCAGGTATATCGTACTCAGAGAAAGTCAAATCACCGAGCCGCAACTCGGGTCGCTCATTTGATTCTAAATTCTCCCAGTTTCGACATAAAAGCGGAGTTAATTTTGACAAAAGGAATTGGCGCCTCCCTGATGTTTGTAAAAACATCCTTATGATTGGAAGTTCACATTTAGGACGCATTGATCGAAATCCCCATCCGGACATCCAGGTGGAGTGTTACCCCGGCGCCAAATTCAATCACCTGCGCTCTATGTTTAAAGGGCACAGGGGCCAGTCCAGTCCCCAAAAAATATTATTAAATATTGGCGTGAATTCTCGAAACGATAATTCTGATCTCGTAGTTAAGCAGTTGCGGAATATGCTTAGCGATATCAGGGTCAAGTTTAGATCAGCAAAAATTTATTTCGCTGAACTAAACTTTTCGCAAAACCTCCCTCAGGCTGAGAGGAGAACCCTGGGCATCATCAACTAAACCATTCGGAAAGTGAAGGACGTTAACATTATACCAAAAATTTATGACGCGAAGTTTGATGTTGCTCGGGATTTAATCCATTGGACCACGAGAATCGCCAATATTATGTACGATCACTGGTTGAACCACCTAAATTTAAACTAAGTAAAGGCAAAGGTAACAGCCGCCTAACAGATGTGGGATTAGGAACTAATGTGGTTAACCTGTCTGGCACCAATGACCTAACAACCCAAGAGAAATCGCTTTTAGATCGCGGTTTAACTTTTGTACCAGCACCAAAGCATAAAACTGATAACCAAACAAATTTACCATCATACAACTGTAATTTTCTTAGGCAAATGAAACTAGCCGACCGCTTCAGAAACTCCAGCGGTCGGAAACTTCCTTTTACAGAATCATCTGGTTGGTCACAACCAGATAGTGAAGTAGATCCCGAAATTATTGAGGCTAGCAAACGAATCATCAAAAAGGTGTTCAGCATGAACATACTCTCCGATAAAGACAATTTAACAGCTGGTGAACGGAGAGCCCTCACGAAACTTCGAAAAAATAAGAAATTAGTAATTAAACCAGCCGACAAAGGTGGGTCGATAGTTGTTCTTTCTCGGGATAATTATATAAAGGAAGCCATGAGACAACTCAGCAACACTAAACATTATAAGAAAATAGATTCACTTATTTGGTCTAGTAATATCGAAAAATTCAATAAGATCTTAAAATTTCTCCTCGACGAAGGTCACATTACCAAAAAACAATTGAAATATTTAACAGCTAAGCTCAGTGCTCAAACAAGACAATTTTATATCCTACTAAAGATCCACAAGGACCGTTCTTCATGGACGGATGACTTAACTCCACCCGGGAGGCCAATTGTATCAGATTGTAATTCGGAATCTTATGCGATCTCGGAATTAATTGATTATCATCTGAAACCTATAGCAAATAGACATCCGAGCTATCTAAAAAATACACAGGAGTTCCTGTCAAAAATTTCGAAATTGAAAATATCGAAAAATGCAATTCTGGCTACTTTGGATATCGACAGGATGTATATGAACATTGATATTGATAAAGGTGTTAAAACAGTTAAAAATGCATTTGAAAAATATCCGGATGCGAAACGCCCGGATGAACAAATTCTGGATCTTTTAGAGCTGAGCTTAAAAGGTAATGACTTTCAATTCAATGGAGAATATTTTCTACAAATAATGGGTTGTCCTATGGGCAAAAGATTCAGTCCTAATTTTGCAAGCATTTATGTAACGGAATGGGAGGAAAATGCCTTAAGCAAATGTGCAAAGCATCCGCTCGTATATCTCAGGTATTTAGATGACACTTTTATTATTTGGGAACATTCAAAAGAAGATTTTGATGATTTTTTAGAAATTTTGAACAATCACGATCCAAATATTAAATTGAAAGCTACTGTCAGTGAAAATTCTGTTGATTTTCTCGATGTGACCGTGTATAAAGGCAAGCAATTTCAGGCGTCCGGTCATTTAGATTATAAAGTGTATTTTAAACCAACTGATTCACATCAATTGTTGCACACAAAATCATTTCATCCTCAACATACATTTAAAGGTATCATCAAATCACAACTCATTCGTTTCCACCGCAATTCAAGTGATAAGGTAAATTTCAATGAGGCTTGTTCTACTCTATTTGGCGCCCTCAGATCGAGAGGATACTCGCTGCTCTTTTTGCGTACCTTAAAATCTCAAACTCTAAAAAAGCTCGAAAGTCCAGCTGAAACTACTGATTTCGAACCACTGAAGATTGAACACAACAGACCGTTGCAGAATGGTAGTGGCGCGGTATTTAATTGCAAAAAGCCTCGATGTAGATTGCATACTTTTATGCCTGATCAGAAAGAGGAATTTTCCTCCGAACAAACGAAAAATCATTATCAGATCCGTAACCCCCTCCATTGTGATTCACCAAACATTATTTACCTTATCACATGTAAGCGCTGTCGGAAACAGTATGTTGGTCAAAGTCAAAATCCTTTCCAAGAACATGCTACTAGACACAAACAGGATATAAAACATAATGCTGATGCCCCAGTAGCACAACATTTTAACCTTCCTGGCCATTCTTTGGACGATTTCGAAATCCATCCTATTGAACAACCACCAATTAAAGACACATTAGAAGAAACGGATGAATTTAGAAAAAAACGTGAAGCTTTTTGGATCAATACGCTTCAAGCCCTCTGGCCATTTGGTATGAACATATCAGAGGGCGAATGCGAAAGGAGGTCCAACATTCCTTTCACTTTAACGTACAACAGAATGAATATCGAAATAGCAAAAATGTTAAAAGATGAATTCAATTTTACCAATGCTAAATTAAATGAACCTTTGAATCTTCGACCTGTCATCGCCAAAAAGAAAAACAAAAGCTTGCGTAACATCCTTGTAAGGACTAAATTAGAGCCCATCAATGAATAACATCAATTTTTGCCAGTCAGTTTAACCAGTTCCTAAGCTCATCACTTAGTTTAAATCAATTTTTATGTACTTTTTTGTCATGTTTGAAAGCAATCAGGGTTCAGTAAATGAAAACATTTTTTCGGCGGCATATTAAAAGAAAAAAACGTTTCAGTAGGAAATGTCTGTGCCAGTGCGATTCTTTAACCTCTCTCACACACACACACACACACTCACTCGTTCGCTCGCTCGCTCGCTCGCTCGCACGCACGCACGCACGCACGCACGCACGCACGCACGCACGCACGCACGCACGCACACACACACACACACACACACACACACACACACACACACACACAACGAGGCACTTCTCAAAATCTGGCGCATCTTTTTTGTACAACCCGACCAAAGAGCTCTTGGCCCCGACTCGCCAGTTTTTATTGCAATCCTCGACAATCGTTACCCTGATAGAGCTGGCCCCTGCTTCACTACCCCTTCTAGATCTCCAGTCTCATTGGGATAATCCACAATTAACTCCTTAACCTGCCTTGTCCATTCTGCCTGAATGTTGGAATCCCATACATAGTTAAATGTCGTCTTTCACTACCTGCTGTATCGAAGGTTTACCCATATCTGTTCTGTCTTTAACAGACATAATACCAAGTTCCCTTATGACCGCTTCCAGTGCGGCTGCGTTACTTGACTCGTTTATCCATCGAAACGCACCATTCAAGTTCCCCACTACCGTTTGGTTCAAAGGGGTCAAAGTTTGGTGGGATAATTCGGGCAGACAAGTGAGTATCTTTCTTGCTCGTTTTGAGGTCGCAAAATCAAACATGTGCGGCGCAATTTCACCAAAAATAGAATACTTGCTACATAGCCTAAACTCGGAGAATTATACTACCTTTTTAATAACTGTATGCATTACCTAGGGAGATGACTTCCAAAAACTGCATGCTTTCTGTCGAATCCCTTCATAACGCAGAAGTTTGTCTTCTGTAATATTTAAAGGTTATTACTTGGCTAGTTTCATATCGGCAGAGATATCAACCAAAGGTAACTTCATATCAGCCCAAGGTCGAAGGCTGATGTGAAGTTACCGAGGGCTGATATCTAGGCTGATATGAAACTCTCCAGGTAATAACCTCTTTATTTATTAAACAAAATCAAATTCAAATAATTAAAAAATGTTCTCAAATCTGTTACAGTTTTCTGACAGTTTTATTGTTTGTCATTCTTTTCATAGTGTCCGAAGTTTGCAAGTTGAGCTGTACGAGCGTGGGGAAGCCGCGACGTTCGGTTAGCTGAACTATCTCTTCTCTTGCGTTGACGAATCTCCGCTCACGACTCGGAATCTTGGTGTGCATTGAATTTTTTGTACAACTCTCTTCTTTTTTCTCTTCATCCACCTAATCCTTACTTATTGTCAACATTCATTTCTCACCATACAAAAACTACTTTCCTTTGCCTGGTAACGACAATTTTACTGATAGATTACTTTCGATGAATAACTGTGAACAATTTAGCTGTAAACAAAATGGCTGCCAGGGGGAAAACTCTAGCTTGGTTCATATCGGCTGTGATCGGTATGTAAACAAAATGGCTGCCAGGGGGACAACTCTAGCTTGGTTCATATCGACTGTGATCGGTATCATATCAGCCAAGTTTGAAATCTTATCAGTCGAGCTCGATAATGGGCAATTCTCGGAAAGACAATCATAAGTAATAAATAGACATGTTAAACTGACGTGTCTTGCATCGTTACTTTTTGCTATTCTAATGTGTAATGTATACATTTAGTATAATCTTGGAATAAATATTGTTTAACCTTTAACCTGCTGAGTATTTTCAAAATATTTTTCATCAAATATAGTCATGGCTGCTGTGAAGACTAGATTTGATGAAAAAATTCATCTAAATTTAACCCTTTACCCAACACAGACGATATCAAAATTTATTATTTTAGATAAAAATTTTTAAAATTTTTCAAAAAATTTCAACAAAACCATATCATGTGACCCCTCATTGGAACGAGCTCAATGAGCTCGTTCCAATGAGGGGTCACATGATATGGTTTTGTTGAAATATTTTGAAAAATTTGATTTTTTCAACTGCTCAATTTGCATATTACGCGGGCGGATGCGGGTGATTCGTTAGGTAAAGGGTTAACACGAAGAATCAGTGGTGAAAAAAAATCCATTCAATTTAGAAGGGCAAAATTTGATTAAATGTGCCCAAATTATACTTATTTCAGTAGTTAGAGAAATTCTGTCCTGGCAGGAAAATCCGCTAGCAGCATTAAGGAGTTAAACTAAACTTGGAGAATTTTCATTGGATTTCCAAACGGGATTAGACGAAATCCGTCTTACACTTAAATGGAGGAAGCGTTCATCTTCTAGCAAAAAGCCGAGATCTTCAGCCAAAGTTTTGATAGACCAAACTACGGCAAGAAGAATTTATCAAAAGAGAACAAAAGGAAAAAGACCGGATTGAAGATGCGAGCAACAGTGAAACAGGAATGTTTTATCCAATTTATAAAGAGAAAGCATCCAAGGCCATTAATCATTGATTAATGTGAGCACACAAACTTTCTCGTTTGCTACAGTTAACTGTGGAGTGATCGTTCGTCCCCAGCAGGTAGCTATATCGGTACAAGGTGTACCTCACTCGTCAAATGCGCTAACGCAAAGGTTTGGCGGACAAGGAGATCCCAAAATTCTGACAATAGAGAGGCCTCCAACAGATGAGGCGAAATCAAAACCAGAGGCTCAAGTGAGCCTAAAACGCTCACCTGGCTCAAGCTGTGAGAAGGGATGAGTGTGTCAGTAAGTGATGGGCAGCAAGAGCAATGCTTTTAGTTGTCATGACACAACCAAAGGCAATTTTTTGGCGATTCATTTTTGCTAGTTCTAGGAAAGCTTCCTAGGCAAAAACAAAGCTCTGTTCTGTGAAGTCAAAAAAGTGTCCGAAGGAATTTTTTGTTTGTTTTTAACCCCTATGGATCTCTCTAACCGCACCCCCCCCCCCCAAAAAAAAAAATCGGACATAAATCAAGCATTTTAGGACTCCATTGGACCTAAGGAAGCTGCACACTTTCAGACTTTTGTCTTTGAGTTTAGGTCAGCTTCAGCTTTCATAAAAAGTCCTGCATTCGCCTTATTTGGTAGCTTCGACAAGAGGTGCTGAACTTTAAGAATACCTGATTTGCGGTGTTGTCTAAACTGCAAAAGGTGGTAACTTTACACCGCAAATAAGGTATTCATAAAAATCAATTACCCCCTCGATAAATTCCGCTTAAACATGTTTTCACAAAAGGCTCACAAACGTAACTTACACATTTGGCTAAAATAAGACAATTCTCCATACGGATGCTGCTCCAAGGACTCACAATAGCATATTTTAAATATAATTCGCAGTTCAAACCCAACAACTAGAATTTTTATCTCCATATTTCCACTTTAAAATACTTTAAAAAAATTGTTTTTTTATTTCTCTCATGAAAATATTTCTTGGATGAAAGTATTGGTGATTAAAACCTACCCTGAAAGAGTTTGCAACACAAGTAGGCTTGTTGATATGCGTGTACTTACCAATTTTCCAACTTGCATGCGTAACAATCTGCTGTTTTTTAAACCTCAAACGAGGTACTGCACCGCAAAGGTGGTAATCGGATGACCCGCGTGAAACTTGAATCTGACACCCCTAGAGATGTCACATACCAAATATGAAAGGCTTCTGATTTGTGGATCTGAAGAAGATTTTTTAAGAAATTTTCTCATATTGCATTAAGTTAAACTTTGGGCTCCAATAAAGAGCCCAAATATTAACCCAGACACTCGATTTGAACAAACTTGTATCTGACATCCCCCCTCCCCCAGAGATGTTGTATACCAAATATCAAAAGAATCTGACTGGTGGGTCTGAAGAAGAAGATTTTTAAAGATTAGTCCCCATATTGCACAAAGTTAAAATTCGGGCCAACAATGAGGTATACGAAATATTAAAAGATTCTGACTGAAGGTTCTGAAGAAGAAGATTGTTAAAGCTTATTCCCCATATTGTCCTTTCAGGCCCCTGTATTCAGCTCAAATATGAACAGAGGGGCTCAATTCGAACACGCTTGTATCTTACTCTGACCCCCCCCCCCCCCTCCCACCACCCCACTCCCCGATGCTGTATACGAAATATCAAAACATTCTGATCAGTGGTTCTGGAGAAGAAATGTTTTTAATTTTTCAAATATGCCGACTCTGCATTTGTTCGATACCCCTTATAGAACACTCTGACACAACCAAGCATATCATTCTACTGGGCCTAAGAATGTTTCGTATCAAATAACACTTCTCTGTTTCGTGTGGTTTGGCAAATACGGGCGTTTGATATTTTTTTCTATTTTTTGCTCCTGGGTTCCCACGAGGCTGTGAAACAAAATTTCGGGCATCAATCAAGTACTTATGACCCGATTATACTACAAATTTGGTTCGAATCAGCCCATCGGTTCTTGAAATATAAATTTTGGGTGGCGCCCAAATGGGTATGCTCCCACAGAGAGCCCAAGTATTGACTTACAAAACTTTACAAACTTTTCTTGAACAAATTTTAATTTTCAACACCAAAAGATGTTTTATACCAAATATCAAGGCATTCTCTCTGGTGGTTCATGAGAAGAAGAGTTTTAAAGATTTTTAGCCTTTTGGGGCATTAACCACAGCCCGAAGATTGCAACTGCTTGGTTTTAACAAAATACAAAGGGTATACTCCAAAGATGGTCTGTGCAATATATATTTGAATTTGGCCCAGTGGTTTTGAAGAAGAACACAAGTTTCAAAAGTTAACGGACGACGGACGACGGACGACAGACGCCAAGTGACGGCAATAGATCCCACTGATTTGCAGTCAGGTGAGCTAAAAAAAATAACAGATAAATTGATAAGGAAGTGTTCGTCTATTAAATACGGTATGCAATATTTTAGTTTAGTGATATACTCTTCTTTATGTTCTCGTCACGTGAATGTTGGAGTCCAGTGCTGTGTTTCTAAATTAGTAACATTGTAAATACATTGCGTGTTCGTATCTTACGTGAAATCCCCGGTACAAAATATCTTTGTTCCCCAGTAATATCTTGATGCTTTGAAGGCGAATTAAATCCTTATTGGTTGGTATAGCTATAACTGGAGCATGAAATAATATATGTATATCATTCTGAGTAAAGGTACATCACATAAAGTTGGGAAACTCTGCAGAGTCGGTGGATAACAAGGTCGAGTAACGCGGCAGCACTAGAAGCAATCGGGGGAACTTGGGTGGATGAGAAACAAGGAAAGCACAGACGAGATGATGAAACTTGGTTACTTTAACTCAGTGGTAAAGTTCCCAGAATATATGGATTTCTAAAATATCCAGACAGGGTGGGTAGGGCAAGTGGGGGAGTAAATAGAGAACTCTTCAAAAGAGGTCTCGGACTTGGGAGGGGGGCAATCCAGGTAAACAAATCATCAGAGAGCGAGAGTTATGGATGCTTGTTACCAAAATTAGGGAAATTTATTTATGTAATTATTGGGGCTTAACGACACTTTCAACAGCCAGGGTCACCTCGTGTCGGACAGTTTTACGGGTGGATGAAACCGGAGTACCCGGAGAGAACCACCGAGCAACGGCGAGCAGACTTCCCAACGTACTAACTCCACACAAGCAGGGTTGGCATTGGTTGAAGACAAGTGCACCATCGACGTGCAGTACGCCTTAGTACACAACGCCACCGTGCGCCCACGTGGACATTTGGGATTAATTGTCTTGCACAAGGACAGAACGCGGTTGCCGCAGGTGGGATTCGAACCGAGGACCTCTCGGCTTGCAGCCTGCATCTCAAACAATACTGAGCCACCGCGCTCCTAAAATTGGGAAGAAAGAGGGCAAAAAGAAGCCATGTTTTGAGGAGTACCTTGATGGCAAAATATCAGTCTGACAGAATAACATTCACTAGGAGTATAATGGGGAAGTGAGGTGGGAGAATGAAGGATACGTGGTTACAGGGTGACGTAACGTGGAGAGATAGTTTACTTATCGGGGAAATTGGGAAGAAAGCATGGCGGGATATCACCAAGGTGTTCGTGTCTGGTGTTTGGGGAAAAGTGGCGTGGGGCGGGGCGTCATTTGGGAGAACAAGGGTAAGCAATGCGACAAATCAGCGGCTGTCTGGGGTGTTATTATATCATTATTATTACACCAATGGAAGTCTGTGTGCAGAATCCACAAAAATGTGGGTAAACAAACAGCCCATAACAGCGTCGGATTCCTAACAGAATTTAACTGGTGGTTTGTTACTGAGCTCTACTATACCAACCAACAAAGCAGAATTTATTTTACAGCAATGGAGGATGGCTCCATCTCTCGGGGTTCTCACGGAGAGTACATTTCTCAACAAACTGGCAAAAGGGCATACCTTGAAGATTTCCTCCAACGTCGTAATTTCGCACTTTGAGTATCTGGCGTGTGTTAGAGAAGTGACATACCAAATCCCATTGCAATCCGTTAACTATTTGTGAAGTTACTGTAAGCTTGAGACTTCGTACAGGCAGACATCCTTATATATGGGCCCTCAAATGCGTTTTCTTTTGTTGCAAATTCAACCTATAACCACTTAAGAATAAAAGAATTTCCACTCAAGGAAACAGAACCCGATATATGGACAATGGAAATATGCTGCGTTAGGGCACATCTCCAACCACTTAAGGTAGTGAATGTAAGCTCGGGTGGTCACACACTGGAATATGTGCGAGTGCTTGTAATCTTTGGGCTGAGGCAATGAAAAAGAGCGGTATATTCCAGGACGGAATTAAAGTATTTTTGAAGCAAAAGCTCTTTGAACTGTTTTTCTATCATCAAGTCTCCTGTACTTAAGTCCTGATTGTGGAAGAAGGGTTCAAGAGGAGATATTTGGTAGGATTTTCAGAACCTCTTCACGATTCTAAAAAGCTTCGGGAAAGGAGAGGAACGAGGGTGCCGAATGTGCAGCTTAGAGCTAACGGGGACTATGGAACATTTCATTCTGGAAAGGCCTAAATATATGGCTAGAAGAATAAAATTCCTTGAAAAACTAAAGGAAGAATGGGAAGAGAGCAAGAGAGGTTAGTGGATGAGGGATGACATGAGAGAAAGAGTTAATAGTTGTGGAGATTGAGAAAGCGCCAGTGGGGGAAATCATGAAACAATTTGTGTCAGAATGCTGGGAGATTAGGAGGGATGGTGAGGGAGGAGTGACTAGGCGGGTGACGGGACTGATGTAAACTTCCTCGTTATAGGATCGTGGCAAATAAGCGGAAAGCCAAAGAATTATTATTATTATTATTATTATTATTATTATTATTATTATTATTATTATTATTATTATTATCTGGAAGACTTCGAATCGAATTTTGAAGCGTCTCAAGGCCCAGAATTTGGTTGAGTTACAGCTTGACAACAGGAACTTCAGTTCTCTTGTAAATAGAGCTGAAACGGTTAAGGGGTTTTCTTGATCAATTAGTCCCGTGGATTAACCCTGGTTAACCGATTAATCACTTTTCCAACTAGATATCTGAATAGTTGTCATACCGTTGATGATTTACAGCATGAACTCTTTACCCAACGTAACAAACAAAACTGACTAGGCCCATATACAAAATCTCCATTCAAATTTATTGTTTTCAATTTTTGTCTCAAAAACATAGCTTATGACCCTTCATGGAACGAGCTCGTTGAGCTCGGTCAAATGAGAGGTCATAAGCTTTGTTTTCGAGACAAAAATTGAAAATTTTTAGTAATTCATGAATTTATTTTGCAAGTATCGTCTGCTACTCGCAATGGGTAAAGGGTTTATGATGACCATTTCCAGCCACTGATACAGTTTGATGATCATGCAAGTTATCAAGTATGTCAGCAAGTAATTTACATGCTTTCCTCTGTCTCATATAATTAGTGTGAGTCAGTGTAACAATGTTTGTTCCTTTGTTAACCCATATAACACAGTAGTTCAAAAGTAACGGTAATCGATCAATTACTTTTTGGATCGATCAAGATGTTGATCATTGATTAATCGATTAATCAGTTAACCGTTTCAGTTCCACTTGTAAACACATTGTAATCTGACCAAAGATATGCAGTGCGTTAAATAACCATCTATTCAAGATAAGTTTCCGCCGCCATCTCTCCACAGACGCATAATATTTCTACTTTATACGAGGTCTGTGGAAAAGAGACAAAGTTCAGTAAGATGCATTCTCACATCTATTACACAGGTTATATCAAATACTTCTATAGCCAGGGTTGAAGATCGTTACTAGCAGTTAAAGATCAAAGATACGGTCGTCCAGGGATCATTACACGACCCAGGGACCAGTCAGAGCAAACTGAATGATGTACAGTTAGCGCGAATCTGACGTTGGTAGTCCAAATACGTATGGGCAACACTTGGTGGTCGTGCGATCACTTTTGACCTCCTAACAACCACGTAAGTCTAGAACTTTGATTGATTCAGCTACGGTTTCTCTAAAGTACTAATTGTATCAAAATCCATAAAAAGACATCTTCAAAGAATGCAACGATAGTGTAAATCCTTGAGTGCAACAAGGCGCCATCTGCAATGCTGTACTCAAGGGACGATATTGGTGAAGGGAAATTTCCAACGCCCTAATAACGCCTGCCACAGTTGCATGCCATTTTTTATTGGAAATTTGATGGCCCTGCCCTTCACCATTCCAGAAATTCCGGTGAGAATTTAGCGCAGCAAAGCATCGTCATGTGCCACACAGATACACCGCTGTGCTTCGCAACGCTCATTTCTGTTGGAAATGTCATGGTCTCGTAATTAAAACTCCCACAACTACCACCATCTCACCACCACTACAACCAATATATGGTCTGTACCACTGAAATAGCATAGATGATAGGTTTATAAGTAGGACGATCTTGGTATGCCAATTTAATAACTTGGTGCGAATTTTTTTTCAGGAGAAAATAATGTCTTGCTTCCGCCTCGAGTTTCAAGTGGAAGTTTGGTGAAAGGGTATTTCCACTCCTCGATTTTTTTCGAAACGTATTTTACGTTTGGAATCTTTGCAAAGAAAATTTAAAAAATTTCAAAGCGTAAGTTCTCCGCATAAGTTAACCCTTTACCCAACGTAACGGCCAAAACCCGCCGGCGCTATTCTCAAAAATCGCCAATTATTTTTCAATATTTTTTCATTTTTTGTCTCAAAAACATAGGTTATGACACCTTGTTGGAACGAGCTCGTCGAGCTCGTTCCAACGTGGGGTCATAACCTATGTTTTTGAGACAAAAAATGAAAAAAATTAGTTATTCAAAAATTTGTTTTGCAAGTGTCGTCTGCTTTCCATGTTAGGTAAAGGGTTAAGAAGTCGAAAAGGTATTTGAAAACACGTTTTGATTGAAACAATGCAGAATTGGGGAAAAAATTACCAAATATTGTTTTGACTTCTTGACTTGTGTCAAGCACCTGCAATTACAGAATTCGTGAGCGTTGATTTTGAATCATCGGTGTTTTCACGCATCTGACAGATTAGGAATACCGATTTTTCAATATTTGAATAGTATTTGTTTGCCCGCATTATTTATTGGTGTTTAATGTCACTTTCATTATCGATGGCTATATCACGACCCCAACGCAAGTATGAAGTTTACTGTGACCAAACGTTATATTTTTGTGGACCCCCTTCCATCTCAAGCGTTGGTTATCGCGTCCTATTTCACCAGTAAAACAAGCATGTTTACGCTGTAAACAAGCACTGTTCTACTTCCACGAGTTCTAGGAGGAATTTGAACGTTCGAAAAATTATTTCCTGTACGTATTTGCTAAAAGGACTGAGATGCTTCAACGTCTAGCTCAACTCTTTACCAAACACGACTAAAAGTCGACAATTGAAAAAAATCTTAATTTGCTAAAGCTTTTCCTTTTTGACATTAAAATATAGTTTATGGCACATTGGAACGAGCTCGTTCCAATGAGATGGTATAAGCTACGGTTTGGGAGAAAACTGAAGAAAAAATAATAAAATTTCAATTTGGTGATTGTTGAGTACTGCGTTGGTCGGTTATGGCCGTGACGTGAGACAAGGGTTCAAGAACCCTTCACTAATGGGAGACCAACGTCCCGCGAGTGGAACATGGCGCCATCTGCAATGATTTAGCATTGCAGATGGCACGTTATTCCACTCAGGGCGTGAAATGTCACTAAGATTGGAGTTGGCTTTGTCCATAATTAACGTGAATGCACGTGAGCGCAGTGGCTCAGTGGTTACGTCATTGGACTCCAAACTGAAAGGTTCACGGTTCGATCCTCACCAGGGTAACTACGATGTCTCTATGGGCACGGCATTTAATCCCGATTGTCCGCGTGGTGGCACGGTGGTGCTGTATACTAAGGCATACTACACGTCTATAGTGCATTTGTCTTCAACCAATGCTAACCCTCCTTGTGCGGAGTTAATACGTTGAGGAGTCTGACAGTTGCTCGCCGCTGCTCTGTGGTTCTTCCGGCTCCCTCCACCCGTAAAACTGCCCGACCGAGGTGACCTTGGCTGTCGAAAGTGTCGTTAAACCCAATAAAAAAGTGTGAATGCACAGGAACAAGAATAAATTAACAGGACTGATGTCCTGAGCCGAGATAGAAATGCAACAACAAAGATATTAGAGTGTATTCAGTCATTTCTCCCGATTTCCCCCACCCTCACCTTCTCCTACCTCAACCATTTCGACGGGCACATATTTGAAGGCATACACTTTGCAGAGGAATTCTTGACAGAAAGAACTCATGCAGGATATAGCAGGTTCAAATTCCACAGTTGTAAAACTATTCGTGCTCTCGTAAGAAGGGAATTCTTCTCATATACGTAGCTGAGAGAGAATGTACACGCCCTGTAAGCCATAATTGAGACCACGAATCCATACAAAACAATATATTGCTACCAGATGTCAATCTACCTATAGTAAAGATAAAACTTTTTCTATTGATAATTATTTGTACGAGTGGATCTCGGATTAGACACAATATCCATATAACCCATTCAGTACTACGAAAGCGAGACCACATAAGGCGATTGCAGGGCCCCTAGAACAATTTTCGATGTCGGTGGGCTAAATCGAAGGTTCGATTTTTTGTGTGCGAGTGTTATAGAGGATGGGGTGTGCGTGTGTATGCTTCAGTGTGATTCCTACTTTAACAAAATGCTCAGTTAAATTAACGTGTAAGTGATATGCCTCAAACAACTGTGCTCTACCGTTGTTACTTTAGTAGCGACTGTAGTGCAGTTGTTTTGAACATTTCATTCGCTTGTTAATTCAAGTTGACAATTTCACTCAGGGTGAGACGAGGAAAAGAGGAAGTCGTGAGGAGCTGTAGGTAAACACAACACCACAGTTTATACATGGTTGGAAGTTTTGCAACCTTTGCTTTGCTTCCATCTGTTAGTCGCATAAACTGGCATTGTTACGGAATATAAAATGAAAGTGCCAATGACACTGTAGCTCAACTTGTCAAGACATGTACATGTATAGTATGTGGCACAGCAATGACAAAGATCTAGGTAATGACCTGATAACAAAGGTACATATAAAGTATTGTAACGGGTCTGTACATAAATACTGACCGTAGCCTGTAACAAATGTATAGGTAAAGTATTGTAAAGGTGGTTGACAGTCAGATGCTAAACTAGAAAAGAAATCTTTGAGTCTCAGAGTGGGTCTGACTGGACCCACAAATATTTGTTCTCATAGCACAGTGATAACAAAGGCACCCCAAAACACATTCATTCCTGTCCCAAGGTGAAAACAAAGGTACCCAAGAAGTTTCATGAAGATCAGTTCATAAATACGAGCTGTATAGAAGTTGTGACAAAAAACTGATTGGATCTAATTTCGGTACAAAATGGCCACTGGCAGCCATCTTGAATTTTGGACCGCACTCAGAAACACTCGTTCTCGTCCCAAGGTGATAACAAAGGTACCCAAGAAGTTTCGTGAAGATCGGTTGATAAATACAGCCGCTAGCCCGAGCCGTATTGACATGTGCACTTACAGTGTATAAGTAGCACTAAATAAATCAAAATTCATCTAATTTGCATAATTTCTGCACGAGAAAAAAACTCGTACTGTATGTGATGTATTCCATTTTACTAAACATTCATACAAAAATTTATTCAAATCAGAACTTTCATACAGAAGTTCTGTACAAAAGACTGACTGCACTAATTTTGGTACAAAATGGCTGTGGTGGCCATCTTGAATTTCGGACCACACCCAAAACACTCGTTCTCACCCCACGGTGATAACAAAGGTACCCAAGAAGTTTCGTAAAGATCGGTTCATAAATACGGCCTCTAGCCTGAGCCGTATAGAAGTTATGTACAAAAAATTGATTAGACCGAATTTCGGTACAAAATGGCTACTGGCAGCCATCTTGAATTTTGGACCGCACTCAGAAACACTCATTCTCGTCCCAAGGTGATAACAGAGGTACCCAAGAAGTTTCGTGAAGATCGGTTGATAAATACAGCCTCTAGCCCGAGCCGTATTGACATGTGTACTTACTGTGTGTAAGTAGCACTGAAAAAATCAAAGTTCATCTAATTTGCATAATTTCTGCACGAGAAAAAAAAACCGTATTATATGTGATGTATCCCATGGTACTAAACATTCATACAAAAAATTATTCAAATCAGCGCTTTCATATGGAAGTTCTGTGCAAAAATCTGATTGCGCCTAATTTTGGACAAAATGGCTGCCATCGGCCATCTTGAATTTCGGACCGCACCCCAAAACACTAGTTCTCGTCCCACGGTGATACCAAAGGTACCCAAGAAGTTTCGTAAAGATCGGTTTTTAAATACGGCCTCTAGCCCTAGCCGTATTGGCATTTGCACTTCCAGTGCTGAAATTAACACTAAATACATCAAAGTTGGTCTAATTATCCCCGCATTTTAAAAAATGCGGGGATATTGTCATGATCTCCGTCCGTACGTCCGTACGTCTGTACGGCCGTACGTCCGTACGTCCGTACTTCCGTACGTCCGGTTTTGTAATTCGAAACGCTGTAACTTTCTACAGTTGTTCGATAGGGTCTGTGCAACCCAAAAATACAACTTTTAAATTTTTGTGCCACCAGGTGGCTTCTGTGGAGCCACTTAAAAAATGCGTTATTTTTTCACTTTTTTGCTGAATAGTCCCAACCTATGTAATTCGGAGTTCTAAAATTACACTAGGGTGTTGCTAAATGATCTGTAGATATGTAGGAAGGTTTCGGATTTTTCGGGTGCCACGTGGCTGTGCCACCGTAGCCACTTTTGTGTTTTCTTAGACCGTTTCCGGCAAAAGGCTCGTAGGATATGTAATTCGAAATGCTAAATCCATGCTCAGATGTTGCAGTAGGGTCTATAGATGCGCACGAAGGTTTCGGATTTTTCGGGTGCCACGTGGCTGTGCCACCGTAGCCACTTTTGTGTTTTCTTAGACCGTTTCCGGCAAAAGGCTCGTAGGATATGTAATTCGAAACGCTAAATCCATGCTCAGAAGTTGCAGTAGGGGCTATAGATGCGCAGGAAGGTTTCGGATTTTTCGGGTGCCACGTGGCTGTGCCACCGTAGCCACTTTTGTGTTTTCTTGAACCGTTTCCGGCAAAAGGCTCCTAGGGTATGTAATTCGAAACGCTAAAACCATGCTCAAATGTTGCAGTGGGGTCTGTAGATGCGCACGAAGGTTTCGGATTTTTCAGCTGCCACGTGGCTGTGCCACCATTGCCACTTTCGTGTTTTCTTAGACCGTTTCCGGTGAAAGGCTCCTAGGGTATGTAATTCGAAACACTAAAACCATGCTCAAATGTTGCAGTAGGGTCTGTAGATGTGCACGAAGGTTTCAGATTTTTCAGGTGTCACGTGGCTGTGCCACCGTTGCCACTTTTGTGTTTTCTTAGACCGTTTGTGGCGAAAGGCTCCTAGGGTATGTAATTCGAAATGCTAAAACCATGCTCAAATGTTGCAGTAGGGTCTGTAGATGCGCACGAATGTTTCGGATTTTTCAGGTGCCACGTGGCTGTGCCACCGTTGCCACTTTTATGTTTTCTTAGATCGTTTCCGGAGAAAGGCTCCTAGGGTATGTAATTCGAAACGCTAAAACCATGCTCAAATGTTGCAGTGGGGTCTGTAGAAGCACACGAAGGTTTCGGATTTTTCAGATGCCACCTGGCGGTGCCACCGTTTTTCTTTCATGTTTTCTTAGATCATTTCCGGCGAAAAGCTCCCAGAGAATGTAATTTGAAATGCTAAAACTATGCTCAAATGTTGCAGTAGGGTCTGTAGATGTGCATGAAGGTTTCAGATTTTTGGGGTGCCACGTGGCTGTGCCACCGTGGCCACTTTCTTGTTTTCTTAGACCGTTTCTGGCGAAAGGCTCCCAGTGTACATGCATGTAATTCGTAACGCTAAAGCCATGCTCAAATGTTGCAGTGGAGTCTGTAGGTGCTCACGAAGCTGTGTCACCTGTGCCACTCAATATGATTTTAGTGTGTCATATAATACATTTCATCTTTGTATCAAGCATTCATACAAAGTCAAGGATGCAAATGCGGGGATACACTATAGTGTGCTTTGCACACAAGTGACACCATCTAGTTTGCATAATTTACGTACGAGAAAAAAACCCGTATTATATGTGATGTATCCCATGGTACTAAACATTCATACAAAAAATTATTCAAATCAGCGCTTTCATGTGGAAGTTCTGCGCAAAAATCTGATTTCACCTAAGTCTGTACGAAATGGCCGCCAGCGGCCAACTTGAATTTCGGATCGGACCCAAAAACACTCGTTCTCGTCCCACGGTCATAACAAAGGTACCCAAGAAGTTTCGTAAAGATCGGTTCATAAATATGGCCTCTAGCCTGAGCCGTATAGAAGTTATGTACAAAAAATTGATCAGACCGAATTTCGGTACAAAATGGCTACTGGCAGCCATCTTGAATTTTGGACCGCACTCAGAAACACTCATTCTCGTCCCAAGGTGATAACAGAGGTACCCAAGAAGTTTCGTGAAGATCGGTTGATAAATACAGCCTCTAGCCCGAGCCGTATTGACATGTGTACTTACTGTGTGTAAGTAGCACTGAAAAAATCAAAGTTCATCTAATTTGCATAATTTCTGCACGAGAAAAAAAAACCCGTATTATATGTGATGTATCCCATGGTACTAAACATTCACACAATTTTTTTTTCAAATCAGCGCTTTCATATGGAAGTTCTGTGCAAAAATCTGATTGCGCCTAATTTTGAACAAAATGGCTGCCATCGGCCATCTTGAATTTCGGACCGCACACCAAAACACTAGTTCTCGTCCCACGGTGATACCAAAGGTACCCAAGAAGTTTCGTAAAGATCGGTTTTTAAATACGGCCTCTAGCCCTAGCCGTATTGGCATTTGCACTTACAGTGCTGAAATTAACACTAAATACATCAAAGTTAGTCTAATTTGCATAATTTACGTACGAGAAAAAAACCCGTATTATATGTGATGTATCCCATGGTACTAAACATTCATACAAAAAATTATTCAAATCAGCGCTTTCATGTGGAAGTTCTGCGCAAAAATCTGATTTCACCTAAGTCTGTACAAAATGGCCGCCAGCGGCCAACTTGAATTTCGGATCGCACCCCAAAACACTCGTTCTCGTCCCACGGTCATAACAAAGGTACCCAAGAAGTTTCGTAAAGATCGGTTCATAAATACGGCCTCTAGCCCGAGCCGTATTGAATTGTTGACGGACAGACGGACAGACTGGCCATGGCATAAGCTCAGATTTGGCTTCGCCAAAGTTGAGCTAAAAATTACAACTTCGGTAAAAGGATGGGTCCGCAGCTCCATCAGGGATAATGCTTTAAAACTTTTACAATTTTATTCTTTCTAGAATTGTATTCTCTAGTTACGACTTTAAATGGGTTGAAATAAACCATCAGGATTTTTAAAGATGTGGCAATTGGCCAGTTGGCAAATTGCTATATCTTTCAAAATGCCAATGATTCGTTTTAGTCAATTATATTAATAGGTAGAAAATAGAATTCTAGAAAATACAATTGTAAAAGTTATGTAGTTTTGGCTCCAGACCTTCCATTCTACAAGTGATTCGAGCTATATATTGATGTTATAAAACAATATAGAGCACACCAGAATCATATACCTGTAATTATTCTATGAGTGTGGGTTTAATGCATGGAAATAGGAAAGCTGCCTTTTGATGGATTAACCCTTTACCTAACGAATCGCCCGCATCCGCCCCCGTTATATGCAAATTGAGCAGTTGAAAAAATTAAATTTTTCAAAATATTTCGACAAAACCATATCATGTGACCCCCTCATTGGAACGAGCTCATTGATTGAGCTCGTTCCATTGAGGGGTCACATGATATGGTTTTATCGAAATATTTTGAAAAATTTAAAAAAATGATATTTAAAATAATAAATTTTGATATCGCCTATGTTGGATAAAGGGTTAAGGATTCACTGGATTGACAAAACATGGTAAGTTTGGACAATTTACTTGACAATTCTCAAACGATCAGAGGTACGCGACACCACAGATTTGTGATACATGGAAGCGCGGTAGTTAAAAAATGGCTATAGCAACTCGTCCTATTTATTTATTTGGTTTTTAACGACGCTTTCGACAGTCAGGGTCACCTCGTGTCGGGCAGTTTTACGAGTGGAGGAAGCCTGAGTACCCCAGCAGCGGCGTTCAACTGTCAGACTACGAACGTACTAACCCCGTACAACAGGGTTAGCATTGGTTGAAGGCAAGTGCACCACAGACGCGCATTACGCCTTGATACAGTGCGCCACCATGCCCCCTCGTTGGCAATCAGAATTAAGTTCCTTGCCCAAGGGCACAGTGCAGTTACCGTTGGTCAGGATCTCGCTGTGGGCCTTTAGGTTTGAAGTTCAACGTTCTAACCACTGAGCCACCACTCCCCCAGCAACTCGTCCTTAACGCTTTACCCAACGCAGACGATAGCAAAATTTATTATTTTAAATATTATGTATTCAATATTTTTCTTAAAAACATGAATAAAAGCGTATCACGTGACTCCTCATTGGAACGAGCTCGTCGGGCCACATGATATGGTTTCGTTGAATTGTTTTGAAAAATATTTTTTTTCAAATTCTCAGTGTAAATATTTCGCGGGCGGATACGGCCGATTCGTTAGATAAAGGTTAATTAAATCCCGTCAAAAATAAATTTCATGGCATTTAGTACCTACATCTGCGCGTGTAATATACTCAGAACTTGGACTTTCATAGCGATCTGCAGCATTTCTGATGAATGGTTGATTATGAAAAACATGGATATTTTACTTCCAATTCGTATAGGGAATGGGTTAGACATCCAGCCCCTCAAAGAGCTTGAATTAAACCCTGCGATTGAGCATGAGAAACAATGAGCGCCTTTGCCGAGGGTGAAAATTTTAGTTTCCACGTACCCACTCATGAGATAATTCTGGTATCTATTCAAATGCCATTGATTTTCTTTTTACCGTTTACTTTACGGACTGATTTTCGGGAGTGTTGTGTCAGAATTTTATAATTTTAATTCGGGTTGCACTTTGGTCTCGGAGCAGCCAGTATTTGTGTTTGTTTTACAGCACTCGGCTTTGAGGTATAACGCAGTCGAAATTGTAAACTTGAACCAAACATTTTTATGATCACTTCATCAAATATTTATTTAAATATCCCATAAGGGAGCGTAAAATAATATCGACTATTTTTATGCCAGCTAAACGAAGTGTGATATTCGCTGTCAAACAAAGATAGTTCACAAGTTGAAAGCGGTGTTTCAGTAATAATCAGCAGTTGGATATTTGACCTTGCTCATTTGGTGTTGTGTGTTCTCGTGTTGTCTTTGTTCAACAGCAGAGTAGAAAGACACGATCTCAAGATTAAGAGTGGCGATTCTATGTAAAATATATGAACCAAGTTCACTGAACATTTAAACCGAAGTTTATTGAAGCTTTAACCATTTACCATATATAACGGTCATGTCCGCGTGGAAGTCGCCACACAAATTATATTATTTTTCCACTGTTGGGTTAAAAAATATAGCTTCTCTGACCCCTCTTCGTACACCACAAGTTTAAAGTGCGTTGAATAAACTTTAATTTTCGTCACCCTACACAAGTTTAAATAAAAGTTTCGCCAATCGTTTATAATCGTTACCCACTTTTGAGGACTCGAGTCCACACGTTGGTCACCGAATCCTATGAAACTAGAAAACCAGAACTTGTCTGCACGTTTATTTCTGAAGTTACTCGCCTTACAATCGCAGCTAAAATAAATGTGTACCCCTAACTTATATCTATATATTTATTATTGGGGTTTAACGACACTTTCGACAGCCAGGGTCACCTTGCGTCGGGCAGTTTTACGGGTGGAGGGAGCCATAGTACCCGGTACCAGAACAGAACTGCGGAGCAGCGACCAGCAACTGTCAGAATCTGCATCGCACTAACTCCGCACAAGCAGGGTTAGCATTGGATGAAGACAAGTGCATCTCGACGTGCAGTGCACCTTAGTACACAGCGCCACCGTGCCCCACGTGGGATAGCGAGATTAAGTGCCTTGCCAAATGTCACAACGCCGTTATCCAAGGTTAAGTGGACCTGTCGGTTCGAAGTTCAATGCCGTAACGACTGAGCCACGCCCCTCGACTTTTTTCGCCGTGAAAATCTACCATCGATAAAATTATCGCCCTTTAAATTATTAGACGCGCGTCCAATTAACCCTTTACTCAACGTAACGGTCAAAACCGGCCAGCGCTATTCTCAAAAATCGCCAACTAATTTTCATTATTTTTTCATTTTTTGTCTCAAAAACATAGGTTATGACCCCTCGTTGGAACGAGCTCGTCGAGCTCGTTCCAACGAGGGGTCATAACCTGTGTTTTTGAGACAAAATGAAAGTGTCAATGACACTGTAGCTCAACTTGTCAAGACAAAGACATGTACATGTATAGTATGTGACACAGCAATGACAAACATCTAGGTAATGACCTGATAACAAAGGTACATATAAAGTATTGTAACGGTCTGTACATAAATACTGTGCGTTGCCTGTAACAAATGTATAGGTAAAGTATTGTAAAGGTGGGTGACAGTCAGATGCTAAACTAGAAAAAATCTTTGAGTCCCAGAGTGGGTCTGACTTAACCCCAAAATATTTGTTCTCATAGCACAGTGATAACAAAGGCACCCCAAAACACACTCATTCCTGTCCCAAGGTGAAAACAAAAGTACCCAAGAAGTTTCGTGAAGATCAGTTCACAAATATGAGCTGTGTAGAAGTTGTGACAAAAAACTGATTGGACCTGATTTCGGTACAAAATGGCCACTGGCAGCCATCTTGAATTTTGGACCACGCCCAGAAACACTCGTTCTCGTCCCAAGGTGATAACAAAGGTACCCAAGAAGTTTTGTGAAGATCGGTTCATAAATACAGCCTCTAGCCCCAGCCGTATTGACATGTGCACTTACAGAGTATAAGTAGCACTGAATAAATCAAAGTTCATCTAATTTGCATAATTTCTGCACGAGAAAAAAACCCGTACTATATGTGATGTATTCCATGTTACTAAACATTCATACAAAAATTTATTCAAATCAGAACTTTCATACAGAAGTTCTGTACAAAAGACTGATTGCACTAATTTTGGTACAAAATGGCTGCTGGAGGCCATCTTGAAATTCGGACCACATCCAAAAACACTCGTTCTCATCCCACGGTAATAACAAAGGTACCCATGAAGTTTCGTAAAGATCGGTTCATAAATACGGCATCTAGCCTGAGCCATATAGAAGTTGTGTACAAAAAACTGATTAGACCGAATTTCGATACAAAATGGCCACTGGCAGCCATCTTGAATTTTGGACCGCACCCAGAAACACTCGTTCTCGTCCCAAGGTGATAACAAAGGTACCCAAGACGTTTCGTGAAGATCGGTTCATAAATACAGACTCTAGCCCGAGCCGTATTGACATTGTGTACTTACTGTGTGTAAGCAGCACTGAAAAAATCAAAGTTCATCTAATTTGCATAATTTCTGCACGAGAAAAAAACCCGTATTATATGTGATGTATCCCATGGTACTAAACATTCATACAAAAAATTATTCAAATCAGCGCTTTCATATGGAAGTTCTGTGCAAAAATCTGATTGCACCAAATTTCGTACAAAATGGCTGCCATCGGCCATCTTGAATTTCGGACCGGACCCCAAAACACTCGTTCTCGTCCCACGGTGATAACAAAGGTACCCAAAAAGTTTCGTAAAGATCGGGTCATAAATACGGCCTCTAGCCCGAGCCGTATTGGCATTTGCACTTACAGTGCTGAAAGTAACACCAAAAAACATCAAAGTTAGTCTAATTTGCATAATTTACGCACGAGAAAAAAAACCCGTATTATATGTGATGTATCCCATGGTACTAAACATTCATACAAAAAATTATTCAAATCAGAGCTTTCATATGGAAGTTCTGTACAAAAAACAGATTTCTGCATCGTCGGTACAAAATGGCATCTGGCAGCCATCTTAAATTTCGGACTGCACCCAAAAACACTCGTTCTCGTCCCACAGTCATAACAAAGGTACCCAAGAAGTTTCGTAAAGATCGGTTCATAAATACGGCCTCTAGCCCGAGCCATAGCAGCTTGGCACTTACAGCTCTGAAAGTAACACTAAATAAATCAAAGTCAGTCTAATTTGCACAATTTACGCACGAGAAAAAAACCCGTATTATATGTGATGTATCCCATGGTACTAAACATTTATACAAAACTTTATTCAAATCAGAACTTTCATACAGAAGTTCTGTACAAAAAACTGATTTTTGCATCATCGGTACAAAATGGCCGCTGGCAGCCATCTTGAATTTCGGACCACACCTAAAAACACTCGTTCCCGTCCCAGGGTCATAACAAAGGTACACAAGAAGTTTCGTAAAGATCGGTGCCATAGCCAATTGTTGACGTACGGACACACGGACAGACGGACGGACGGACAGACAGACAGACGGACGACGGACGACGGGCCATGACAATAGCTCAAATTTGACTTCGTCAAAGTTGAGCTAAAAATGAAAAAAAATAGTTATTCAAGAATTTTTTTTGCAAGTGTCGTCTGCTTTTCAGGTTAGGTAAAGGGTTAAGAAGGAAGTGATTGTTAAGAAACACCTATGATGCAAGTAGAAAATAACGTCAAGTTTCTTCCTTTCGTTACTTTTAATGAACGACAACAACAGACAGCTCTCAGAGCTGGCTGTTATTTCGTTTATTAAAGTAACAAAAGGAAATTTTGCCTTTTATGACAAATTAATTAGAAGCAACTACTTCAGAGTCTGAGATAATTCGTCATTAAGACTATCAGTTCTACCTCCCTTCACTGAGTGGCCACTTTGGCTTTTTTTGTTTAGCTATTGTGTTTTTACAGTAATTTTAGTTTTTATTCTGCCCAGAAAAAAATGAGGAAATCTCACCTCTAAGACTTTTATATTCATGGAAAATATAGTGTCTGCGTTATTTGTCACAATGCGCACACAATTGAAAAAATGAACAGAAAGAAATTGTTGACCATGTTGGCTAAAACGCCAATTTCTTATTTTTAAATTGGTTTCGACTGAGAATAGTCAAACGTTCAAATTGATTGGGAAAGAATTGAAAAGAACTAGCTTCTGTATTTTTATAGTACTAGACAAAAAAATGCCTGCCTGAAGTTTGCGAAATAATGCGCACATCGATGATACAAATTCGCTAACAATTCGAAATTTTGATTTTAATATGAAATTCCCATACACTTAGCGTTAAATTTGCGGAGAGCATTAGGAAATTAAGGGAAGCTAACGTTCTCGCAATTCTCTTCCAATGGCGAAAATTGTCAGCCATGTGATTACGTGACTGGTTTGAAGAAACACGCATATGTACAAATGCTCCAGGTTTGAGATTTTATCTGGGCTTAGTGTCACTTGGGCATCTGTGGCTATATAAAAGGAGTGACTAGATCGAAAAGTACTTTAGGCAGTCATTTCCATCCACCTTACGCACTTCGAATATGCAATCCAAACATTGGCTGCCGGGTCGTTTTAACTTATGAATCGATCATGCCAGTGGATAAGTACTGTTCCAGTTTCTTTATTTGTTTTGGGGGTTTAACGACACTTTCAACAGTCAGGGCCATACCGTATCTGAAAGTTTTACGGGTAGGGGAAGCAGAGTACCTGGAATGAACTACCGAACCCCGGCATGCAACTGTCCGACTCTCCAACTTACTAACTTTGCAGAAGCTAGCCGCCGTTAAAGGCTCGTGCACGCCTTAGTACACATCGCCATCGTGCCCAACCTGGCTTGCCCAAGGATACAACGCAGTTAACGCTAGTCAAGATCCAACCGTCGACCTTACGGTTTAAAGGCCAATATTATAACCACTAAGTCAAAGCACACCCTGTTTTAGGAACCGACCAGTACCTACCACTGTTTTGCACTTTCCAGATCCTATTTCCGAAACCATCCATACCCAGACTAATGAAATGTCTTTATATGTCCGTGCTAAATGGAATGGGTCGAAGCGCTACTACAAGTTCGGCAACAAAATAGATATTCCCTGCATCAAAATTTAAAAGAATGGGTTAATTACCTCCCTTGATTTGCAACTGATTGAGGTGTAAATTACCTCCCTTGATGTGTATTTTTGATGGAAAGATGATGACTGATTCGCACGTTAAATAATTTTTTTCAATTACGCATGTTGTTGTAAGTCTGCTGTAGTAAATACATGTTTTGTTCATTAATACTTTTACCTTCAGATATTTGTGTTTCAATTCTCTGCAATACAATATGCGTGATTTGATAAATGTTTTTTTGTTCAACTTCAAAGTAACATGCGACACTTTCTGCAAAGAGAAACCAAAAGTGATATCATTTTACTCTTTGTTTATATCGGTTTCATGCCTTCGTCAGCATCTACGGTTATATTGTTTTGGGAGACAAAAAGTATAAAGTTGAGTTAAGTAAACCACGTGATTATGCTGCCCCACATTAGAGGACTTTACCTAACAAATTGCCGCCTCCGCCCCCATAATTTCCAAATAGAGCAGTTGAAAAAAATATTATGTTTAAAAAAATTTCAACAAAATCATATCATGTGACCCTTCAGGGGCGGCGGAACCGGGAGAGGAGCTGAGGGGAGGGGGGGGGGGGGGGGGGGTCTTCATCCCCTCCATTTTTTTGTCAGGCCATGTTTTTTTTTGTATGCATACATTTTAACGCAACCAACGACTGGTAAAACAAGGGGCGGATCCAGAGCCTCCCCATATTTTCGCCAGCTATGTTTCCCTCGTACTGGTTCAGTTTCGATGGATTTCGGATAATTTTTTGCAGTAAGTGGCAGCAAACGCTAAAATGTATAGTCTGTTAAAAAATCGGTTAACTGAAATAGATCGTAATCTTACAGGCAAACAAGTACCAAATCCACCCCCAGACAAGATAATCCACAGACAGTATAATTGCTGTTAACGTCTGATAAAGCATACAGGTGAGGTCTATTTATCAGCTTTGGTCGTTACGACCAAAGCTGATAAACAGACCTCAACTGTATGCTTTACCAACTTTTTTTAACGGCTCTCAAAGTGTGAAATCTTGCAAATACATCTCCTGAAAAAACCCAAAATATCCACTCAGATGCATGGAAATAGGAGTTTTATGGACCCTGGAATTTAAAATTTTCGTACGATGGGCCCAACTATGGTCGTCCCGTCATACCGACGACCATCCATTGCCCGATCCAGCCCCCCACTTTGAAAATCGTTCCGCCACCCCTGCCCATCATTGGAACGAGCTTGTTCCAATGAGGGGGCACATGATATGGTTTTGTCGAACTTTTAAAAAAAAAATATGCAGAAATATAATTCAAAATAATAAATGTTGATATTGTGTACTTTAAGTAATGAGTTAACCCAATAATAGACACATTAGTTTCCAGGTACTATTGTATGAGTGAAATAGAATATATATACCAAAATAATCAAGCACTTCTTCAGTTCTCATGGGAACCAACAAGGAAACAGTTCTAATATTCTGCATCCCTTAACTATTTTTTGTTCAAATATGCACATGGTGAGTATGTATCTTTGCTTTTGTTGATGGAAAGCTATGTGATACAATGTAGGAAATGTGTTTACTTATTTATTGGTTCTTAAGTGCACCTTCAGCATCTATGGCTATATCATGACTGGAATACTTATAAAGTCTTTAGTCAACCATTTATATCTATGTTGCCCACTTAAAAGGAGTTTGACCCCAGGCATTGGTTACTGGGTCCAATTTTACCAGTAAATCAACACTTGTCATGGCATGGCTGACAATTTTCGTCATTGGAAGAGATTTAAAGGAAAGTTAGCATTCTTTAATTTCCTAAAGATGTCAGTAAATTTAACTCTAAGGATATGGAAATTTCAAACAAAAATTCAAATTACGAAATGTTAGCAAATTGGTATCATCGATGTATTTATCATTTTACAATCTTCAGGCATTTTCCTGCAGAGTAGTAAAAAAATACAGAAAATGACTTTTACAATTTTTTCCCAATCAGTTTGAACGTTTGAATATTATTCCCTGTTGAAACCCATTTAAAAAAGCGAAAATAGCCTTTTCCCCATCTTTTGATATTCTGTAACTTTTTTCTGTGCATTGTATCAACAGTGTATGCATATAATACAGACATTGTCCTTTCCATTAATATAAAAGTCTGGGAGGTGAGATTTGTCATTCTTTTTCCTGGGAAGAATAAAAAAATTACTATAAAAACCCATTTAGTAAACAAAAAATCCAAAATGGACACTTCCTAAGTGTTGGCAGGTGTGATATCGATAGAATTTTTTATTGGGGTTTAATGACACTTTCGACAGCAAGAGTCGCCTTGTATCGATCGTTTTATGGGTTGAGGAAGCTGGGGATAGATAGATAGATAGATATTTTATTCACCAGTACACTAAGCAAATACAGAACTGACAAATGTGTATAAATCTACAATATCCAATTTACAGTAATAAGGCACATACACAATAAGAGACAATATTAATTTTTAAGGTGTATACTGGCAGGGAAAGGCATAGCCAGATTGGCTGTCTTCCTGCCTTTCCCTATAGGAAAAAAAACATAGAAGAGTAAGAGAGAACGAAGAAGATAAGAGAGAACAAAGAAGATAAAGGCGGGGAGAAACAAGGCATGTACAACATTGTGCTTTCTCAGTATTGTTTAAATTAATTTTTCACCGTATCTAATGTACCAACGTCTATTATAACATCTGAGTGTGTGCACGTGATGGTTGGACTTCAAGGACACCCAGGCACTGCTGAGAACCACCTAGCAATGGCAAGCAATTGTCAGACTCCCCAATGTTATAACTCCACACAAGCAGGGTTAGCACTGGTTGAAGAAAAGTGCACCATCCATAATATCCCCCCCACCCCCCACACACACAGGGAAAGTTCTTTTTCATAAAAGTGGTAAAAAAACACCATATCTTCTTCTCAAGCATAGAAGTTTTGGTCCAGTGGACCCTCTGACACCCCCTGGGACCTTAAGAGGCCTGCTTGACCCCATTTGAGCAACCTTTAATCTTATACACTCAAATTCACATCTAACTAAAATTTACCACAATCAGCTCTATCAGAATATGACCTGTGGATATGAAGAAGAAGATTTTTAAAAGAATAGTATCTATACTGCACTAAGTTAAAATTTGGGATCCCACTAAGAGAGCCCAAGTATGACCAAGTCACTTGATTTGAACAAACTGGAATCTGAACCTCCTAAGGATGCTGGATATCAAATATCTAAAGATTCTGACTGGTGGATTTGAAGATGATTTTTGACAGAATTTCCTCTGCATTAAGTTAAAATTTAGGTTGCCATAGAGAGCCCAAATATTAACACAGGAACTCCATTTGAACAAACTGGAATTCAACCCCATGAAGGATACTAGAAACCAAATATCAACAGATTCTGACTGATGGATCTCAAGAAGAGGATTTTGAACTAAGTTAAAATTGGGGCTCCCATCGGGAGCCCAAATATACCCGTAGGGACTTGATCTGAACAGACTTGAATCTAAACCTTCTAAGGATATTGCATTCAAATACGAAAAGATTCTGCCTGGTAGATCTGAAGAAGATTTTTTAAAGAATATTCCTTATATTGCACTAAGTTAAAGTTCAAATTCCCATAGAGAGCCCAAATATTACCCCAGGGACTTGATTTGAACAAACCTGACTCTGACCCACCCTAAGGAGGCTTTATACCAATTATCAAAAGATGCTGACTAGTGGATCTGAAGAAGAATTTAAAAACAATATTTCTCATGTTACACTAAGTTACAATTCAGGCCCCCACAGTGAGCCAAAATATGACTTCACTTCAGAGACTTAATTTGAACAAACTTAAAGCTGATCCCTGTAAAAATGCAGTATATCAAATATCAAGAGATTCTGACTTGTAGATCTGAAGAAGAAGATTTTTCAACAAATTTCTTCATATTACAGTAAGTTAAAATTTGGGTTCCCATAGGGAGGCCAAATAAGAACCCAGAAACTTGATTTGGACAAACGTAATGCTGACCCCTGTAAAGATGCAGTGTGCCAAATATCAAGATATTTTGACTGGTAGACCTGAAGAAGATTTTTAAATAATTCTCCTCATATTGCAAGTTAAAATTTTGGTTCCCATAGGGAGCCCAAATACATAGCTGGGAGCTTGATTTCAACAAACCTGAATCTCACCCACCAAGGATGCTACATACCAAATATCAAAAGATTCTGACTAATGGGTCTGAAGAAGATTTTTTAAAAATATTCCTCCCACAAGTTACACTAAGTTAAAATTTGGGCTCCCATGGTGAGTCCAAATATGACTCCAGGGATTCAATTTGGACAAACTTCATGCTGACTCCCATAAAAATGCAGTATACCAAATATCAAGAGATTCTGACTGGTAGATCTGAAGAAGATTTTTAAATAAATAAAATAATATAATAAAGGTTAGAATTTGGGTTCCCACAGATAGCCCAAATATGAACCCAGGGACTTGATTTGAACAAACTAGAATCTCACACCACTAAGGTTGTTACATACCAAATATCATAAGATTCTGACTTATGGATCGGAAGATTTTAAAAAAATATTTCTCATGTAAAATTCAGGCTTCCACAGTGAGCCCAAAAAATGTCTCCATGGACTTAATAGGGACATACTACAAGCTGATCCCCATAAAGATGCAGTATATCAAATATCAAGAGATTATGACTGGAAGATCTGAAGAAGAAGATTTTAAAATAAATCTCTTCATATTGCAGTAAGTTAAAATTCAGGTCCTCAGAGGGAGCCCAAATATGAAAGCTGGAACTTGATTTGACCAAATTTGAATCTCACCCCACTAAAGATGCTGCATACCAAATATTAAAAGGTTCTGACTGATGGATCCGAAGAAAAAGATTCTTAAACAATATTCCCCAGGTTACACTAAGTTAAAGTTTGGGCTCCCAATGTGAGCCCAAATACCACTACTGCAAATTAATTTGGACAAATTTGATGCTGACTCCCCTAAAGATGCGGTATACCAAATTCAAGAGATTTTGATCAAAAGAAGATGATTTTTAAATAAATTTCTTCATATTGCACAAAGTTAAAATTTGGGTTCCCAAAGGGACTTGGTTTGAACAAACTTGAATCTCATCCCATCTAGGATGCTACATATTCAATATCAAAGGATTCTGATGGGTGGATCTGGAGAAGAAGATTTTTAAAGAATATTCCTCATATTACACCAATTTAAATTTTGAGCTCCTACATGGAGCCTAAATATGACTCTTTGGACTTGTTTCGAAAAAACTTCATTGCCCCCCCCCCCCCCCCCCCCCCCCCTCCCCTCAAAAGATACAGTATATCAAACATTAAAAGATTTTGACTTGTAGATCTGAAGAAGACTTTTAAATACATCTCCTCATATTGCACAAAGTTAAAATTTGGGTTCCCATAGGGAGCACAAATATGAACACAGGGACTTGTATCGAACAAACCTGAATTTGGTCCCTCTAAAGATGTTGTATACCAAATATCAAAAGACTGTGATTGGTTGTTCTGGAGAAGATTTTTTAATCTAAAAAAATAAATTTGTGGGATGCTAACAGAATTATGCCCCTTTTAGTGCCCCTGTGGGCATGACATCTTTATTGGAACAAACTTGAATTGACATATAAGGAACATGCACATCAAATTTGGTTCAATTCCGATAAGTGGTTTATGAGGAGAAGTCGATAGGGAGCCCAAATATGAACACATTGTCTTATTTCAAACAAACCTGAATCTCTCCCCTCTGGGGATGGTGAAAACCAAGTTTCAAAAGATTCTGATTGGTAGTCCTGGACAAGACTTTTTCAATTTTATAAAAAAAAATTGCGGATGCTAACAGAATTGGGCTGGGCAGCTTTATTTAAACAAACTTGAATTGAAATATGATAAGGAACATGCATCATGCATATCAAATTTGGCACAATTCAGAGTAGTTTATGAGGAGGCATTGATAATGCAAAGTTCATGACAGATGGCAAACGGATGGACAAGGGATGAATGACAGATAGTGATCACTAAACCTCCCCTTGATCTTTGCTCAAGTGAGCTAAAAATGTGAGAGGCAGTTTCTAAAAAATTAAAAATGGCGTAAAGATCCACCATTCTGAGCAAATAAATGAACACACATGAAGACTTGTATAGTTAATCTCCACCTGCAAACTCATTCAAAATGGGTCATATAAAGATCAATTTTCTGTTTCCATGCAATGAAAATTATTCCCATGGACAAACAAGAGGCCCCATGGGGCCGGAAGTGCTCACCTTCAACAGAACACAATATATAGAGGATATTCACGAAAATTTGATGAATACCGAAAATATCTCGTGAGTGGCTACAAAGAAATATGAGGATCTTCACGAGCGACTGCGTCGCTCGTGAAGATCCTCATATTTCTTTGTAGCCACTCACGAGATATTTTCGGTATTCATCAAATTTTCGTGAATTTTCTTTTTATTTAATGCTCTACGACTACAAACTCTCCAATTTGTGGCCTTTATTTGCCATTAAGGCGCAAAATTTATGTGCCGAACCGGCGTCCATACAAAAATTACAACAACCAAACTCCAACCATTGGAATGTGTGAATATCCCCACAAAAAGTAGTCCTGTCTTATTTCTCCCCTAACTTTACGATTTACCAAGGCTGGCGAATTGAAATAATCGCAATGTGTTTCGAAGAAATAGAACAATAACAAAAAACACCACTTTCTTATTTTCAATAACAAGACACGTCATTTTATTTTTTTTGAACTCAATGCACTGAAGACGTGTGAAGTTGAACTGAAGAAATTTGAAAGTGATTTCGGCTTTTCGCTGGAAGGTGAATGAGAAAGTCAAACTTTGAAACCGCTGATTTAATGAATTGATTTAGTCACTGTCACTATCAATTATTCGAATTCGTTTGTATTTGGGACTCTGGAATTCATTACTGATGTGCTGACTCGTTTAAAGTACATGTGATTCGTCATCCGAACCTACGATGAAATATCGATTTCTAAATATCATTTTGATATTTCGTTTTGCCGACCGACAGGGGAATATGACTTAATTTTTCAGCGTGAATTGATGCCTGAGCATTAAATAAAAATAGAGTCCAAGAATGAGTCTACATTAAGCAATCCATCTCCATAGGATACACTGTCAATCCTTGAGCCCATCCAGAGTGACAAAAATAGTCTGAACATCACAGAGCATCATACCTTTTCTTTAGTTGATCATAATGTAAAATGTAGAGCTCCCCTTTGATGCCCCTTGAGACAACCTATGTGGATTGATCTTACACACCTCTAGAGAGTACTGAATACAAAATTTCTAATTCTTCAGCTACATGGCCAATTCTGGTTCCCATAGTGAGCCCAAATATTAGCCCAGGATCTTGAGCAAAGCTGAATCTGACCTCCCTAGAGATGCTGTATACCAAATACGAAAGCATTCTGACTGTTGGATCTGAAGAAGAAAATTTTTGAAGTAAATTCCCTCATATTCTACTAAATTAAATTTCAGTTTTCCATATGGAGTCCAAATATTAACCCAGAAACTCGAATTGAACAAACTTGAATCTGAGCCCTTCCCTGCACCCTAGACCATAAAAGTTTGGAACGATTATATCTTCTTGTTTTTAGAAACGTTTGAACATCTGAACAGACTCTGAAGCCCTTATTTCAGAACCAAGCTTGTTCCAAAGTCGTATGGTTGAGGGAACAAAGGATTAAAAAAAACTATTAGTTCTGCAGAAGAAGTTATCAATCTGCTCATTATTTTGGAGTGAATTATTCTGCGACTGTACATGGAACCAACATGGTTAAGAAATCCGGTGTAAGTCCATTTTTCATTTTATTGAAAATAGTAAGTTTATGTTGCCAACGGCATTCTTTTGGTGAAATGAAACCAGTTGCACAGTACAGCAACTCATAGCTAGTACCACAAGCAGCACCATAGATTGTACGAATAGTATCAAAATGTAAATTCCCAAGATTATGCATTTTTTCAACTGTACAATTATCCCATATAATATTAGCATAAACAAATAATGGAAGAATGAAATGGGTGTACAATCTAATTAATGATACTCGTGAGAATCTGTACTTTAGCCTACGAAAACAATTTATCATCGGACTTATCTTACTAATAATTAAGTTTATATGGAGATCCTATGAGCCAATGTTTTGGAAAATAATACCTAGAGATGTTGTATACCAAATATGAAAGCATTCCGACTGGTGGATCTGAAGAAGATGATTTTTAAAGAAATTTCCTCATATTGCACAAAGTTAAAATTTGGGCTACCATAGCGAGCCCAAATATATACCTAGGGGCAGATTTGAACAAAACTTGAATCTGACCCCCTTAGAGATGTAGTATACCAAAAATGAAAGCATTCTGACTGGTGGATCTGAAGAAGATTTTTAAAAATTATCCCCCATATTGAACTAAGTTAAAATTTGGGCTTCCATAGGAAGCCCAAATATTAACCTAGGGACTTGGTTTGAACAATCTTGAACTTGACCCTCATAACAATGATGTATACCAAACATTAAAAGATTCTGACTGGTGGTTCTGAAGAAGATTTTAAAAGAATATTCCCCATATTGCCCTAAGTTAAAAATTCGGGCTCCTGTATTGAGCCCAAATATGAACCAATAGGCCTTATTTTAACAAACATGTATTTGACCCACCTATGAATGCTGTATACCGAATATCAAAAGATTCTGCCCATTGTTTCTGGAAAAAGGATTTTTTTTAATTTTTGCAAATATGCCTACTCAGCATTTTTTCAATGCCCTCTACAGAACACCCAAACATAACCGATGGAAATTTTTTTAACCACTCAATGATACTGGTCCTAAGGATTCTTCATACCAAATAACAGCTCTCTGTTCCGTGTGGTTTGGGAAATATGGGTGTTTGAAAATATTTCTATTTTTAGCGTTCCCATGGGGATGCAGGAATTTACTTTTGCACGAGTCAAGTATTTATGACCCAATAATACCACATACCAAATTTGGTTCAAATTGAACCATCAGTTCAGAAAATAGAAATTTTGGGCAGGGCCAAAAATCTCACCCCTCCCATTACAAAGCCAAATATTGCTTTACGAATTTCGTTTGAACAAACTTGATTCAACACCTCAAAAGGAAGCTCCATAACAAATATCATGTCATTGTACCCACTGGTTCATGAGAAAAAGATATTAAAAATATTTTGGACCATTTTCCCCCACCATCCCACCTATGGGGCTGGGCATGTTGAGTTGAACAAAAATGCAATACCCCTTTGGGACTATCACTCACACAAACTTTCACCTGAATTGGCCCAGTGGTTTTGGAGGAGAAACATGGTGTTGATGGACAATGGACGACAGACGGAGAGCAATGAGATTAGCTCAGCTTGACTTTGTCAAGGTGAGGTAAAAACAATAAACATGAAACAATAAACAGATTTTTATGGATCCCCAAGTGAGCAAAGGGGAGGTAACCCTGTAACCAAACATGTGAGGCCACCCATGCTGCCATAAAATGTTTCCTCATGCTATAGTAAAGTGGTGTGAAAATTTACATCAGTCTAACAAACACTGATACTGTTGGAGTACAAAACATGTTGGATGGACACATTTTAAATAATCACCTGAGTGAAACAAGTTAAAATAAGTAAATAATATGGCGATGCCATTTGTATTACCAGACAGTACAGTTGCCGTAGATTGGTCGTAATCCACACAAGGGCAGTGATGTCCACTCATGCGGTTTTACTTGATGCTTCATTAATTAAATTTTTGATGATTATTTATATAATTAGTATTTGGAATCTGATATTAATGCATCCATGGAAATATTGCCCACCCGTGGAAAGTGACCAGTCCATGGCGGCTGTTCTGTAGAGTATCCTTTCACATGAATTGATTACATAGAAGGATGCCAAAAAGCATTTGAATCCAACCACTAGTGGTGGTACTAGAACAGCAAACAGGTTGGATGGACATAATTTGTGACATATACACCTGGAACTTAATTGAGTGCCCCCTGTTTTTTTTCGCAGTGATGTTAATGGAAACTGTCATTACTTTCATGCTATCTTTAAGATGACCAAAATTGATTGTTTTCAGAAAGAATGGTCTATTGACAAATGAAAGACAACATGATGATGAAAACATGCAGTATTTTAATGGCAGTAATTACACATATCTGTCACTAATGTTTTTGATGGAAAAATGTTCTCTCAACAAGTATGGTGCTGAAACAGTCCATGATGAAACAATGGTGGTAATTACTGACAAAAAATGTGACTCGTGATCTCCTGAACACAATACAGTGTCTGACATCAGTAGCGAGTGTATCCACCATGTGCCCATTGATGGCAGCCTGAACCCCTTCCTAATGCTACCAAGGTGGCTTCTGATACAGTCCAAAGGCAACTGCTGCCACTCCTCATGCATTGCAGCTTCCAAATCGGCGAAATTCTGTACAGATGGATTCCTTGCTTGCATGTGATGTCCAAGAAAGTCCGAGATGACTTCTAATGGATTCAAATTGGGACTCATTGCAGGCCAAGGTAGTGTTGTAACAACGTTGTTCTGAAGGAATGCTCTCACAGCATGGGAACGATGTGGACTTGCATTGTCATCCATGAATACAGGGCAAGTAGCCAACGGGTGATTGTCAAAATGAGGCATGACAGCCGGATTGAGAATGTCCCCGATGTACTGATGACCACTGAGATTCCCACGTACAGTCACCATATCAAGTTTACAATCATGAGAGAGGCATCCCCAGATCATTACTGATCCTCCACCATAAGGAATAGTAGGTGTTATGTTCCTGGACACGTAAGAGCAGTATTTCTTTGCCTCCACACTCTCATGCGACCATCTGCAACGGGAAGCAGGAACCTACTCTCGTCTGACCAATGGACTCTCCTACATGTCCTGAGATGACAAAGTTGTTGAGCCATACACCACTCCAAACGTCATCTTTGATGCTTATCGAACAGAGTAGGATGCTTGATGACCCTTCTGGACCTCATACCCAGTGCTTTGAGATGGTTTCAGACAGTTCTGTTGCACAACGCCTGTTGGGGAGCCAAAGGCATTTCAAAACCGCACTTGAAGCCAAGGGTTCACGCCTAACAAGGCGTGCCAGACTCAGTCCAGGCCTTGGTCATTTCTTAACATTGTTGGTTTGTTGATTTTTTCCGACAAATCTGCTGATGACACGATTGACTGTAGCCAAGTTGCCTTCCAGTAGCTTTGAATGACATGCCTGTTGCATGCATGCCAATGATTTGCCATCTTAGTGCCTCTGACAGTCTCCTCCTTGCCATGTCAATATTTACTGATAAAAGAAGTTAACAAATTTTCTTGTTTTATATCTAGATACTGCATGTGGATGATAGTGTTTTTTGTGACATTTGTGGGAAGCATGCTTCACATGGACGAGGGTATGTGTTTGGAGTACGCTATCAACTAGAAACATTATGTTTCACGAGATGAAATGTACTGCAAGACATAGCAATCATCAAAACATAATAATCAGCAACTTTAAAGTCATGAAATATTTCAGGTGGTACTTAATTAAGTTCCAGTTGTATAGAAGTGTATGAGCCTACACATTACTTTTATACACCACTCACGATGGGGAATAATAACACAGCATTGACATCATGGATGAAAAGGATGAACTTTTGAACTCCTATTGTGTTTCAATCTTTACCCAACGCATAGGATATCACAATTTAATATTTCAAATATTATTTTTTCAATTTTTAAAAAAAATTTCAACAAAACTATATCGTGTGAACACTCATTGGAATGAGCTTGTTCCAGTGAGAGGTCACATGATATTGGTTTAATTTAAATTTTTTGAAAATTAATCTTTTTTCAACTACTCAATTTGTAAATTATGCAGGCGGATGCAGCCGATTTGTTTGCTAAAGGGTTAAAATTCCCTAGTGATTCTGAAGGTTCCATTAAAGTCCAGCTTGAGTTCACCGAACCGCTCAATGGCGAGTTTATCTAGTCTTTCTATTTGGGTTCCCAGGGTCATATCTTCGACCTTCACAGTTTCACACTCGGAGTCCGAGGTCGAACTGGATTTGTGGTGCGATTGGTGGGGATTGATAGGAGATCCAGGTACAGTTTAGATGACTTCCATCTCCTCAGCCTCCACTTCCTGCCTCTCCTCTCCCTCCATCCTCTTTGGTGTAGAGGTACGGTTTGGGATTCACGATGCACGTTTTGGAGGTAAGTTGACAAGTTGTCACCCTCGCCATCTCCTGTTCCTGTTCTCTGCCTTTTTCCTTTCGAGCAACGCCTCCATTCGCCTGGCTTCCTGGCACTTGGTTGACAGAGATTTCTTCTTCTTTCTCTGTTTCTTCGTCTCTGCTCTATTAGTTTTTGTGTTTTCAGTGGTGGTTGGCGTATTCTTTCCCTTCCTCTGGTATGGACCAGTGCGGTCGGAAATTATTTGGAAATATTAGGAATCACTATTAGTAAAAGGTTAACAGATAATTTAGCGACAGCATTACGCCATTCTGGGATATCCGAAATGGAATTGTAATTTAATTACTGTTGGCATTGCGCAGCTGCACTAAGTCCAAATATGGACACAGAAAAACTTATAAATTCCTTTATGAAACTAATATAACTTCATGATGATATAAACATAAGCCCAACCCCAGAGAAAGGAGGTAAATACCTGAAAGTGTGAGGTGGCTAACCCTGAAGATTTCAGACTATTCTTTCAGACCAGGCCTGAAAATAAGCAGTCTGACATTTGCAGAATGAGGTTCCCAGAGAGTGAATCTGATGATCCTATCCCATACAGTGAGCAAAACTATCCTCTGGGTACATGATTCAGATTGATGTTCACAGAGGGTAAATTTAGTGATCACTAAATTCACTCTCTGGAGACCTCATTTTGCAGATGACAGTCTGCTTATTTTCTGGCTTGTTTCAGACGTTAGATTGTGGCGTTACGGTCTTATATAGGGCAGAAACTCACAATCTAACCTCTTAAAATGCACTCCATATAATAAAGAAACTATAAGCTAGATTAATATCACTAGAGTGATGTTACGCATAGAGCCTGACTGTCCCAGCAATGACAATGCTTAGACACAAAATAATCTGTGCTATCTGTTGTTAACAGTTTACCAAATGAATCTGCCATATCTGCAATTGTGATATACATTAATTGCTATTCAAATTTTATTTTTTCATTTTTCTACCACCAAAAAATATCTCATGACCTATTAATGGAACAAGCTTGATAAGCTTGTTCCAATAAGGACTAACAAGCAATGGTTAGAAGTGAAAAATGAAAAAATCTGATGTTTCAGAAAAATAATTTGTACTGTTGGCTTCAACTTGTGTTGGGTAGAGGGTTAAAGATGCAGTTTAAAAAACATTCTCTTCCTAAAATCTTCTATTACAATACGACTGAAAAATAATTTTGGTAAAAAGTGACAAGAAAAATGTTCTGCTTTCTTTATCTTTCTGAAAGAAAGTATAAAATTATGTGTTTTCTGAAAATGTCAACAAAATTTGTAGTTAGATCATCAGCTGCATAGCTCTGTTGATTAGGAAATATAACTGCAGTCAATATAAGTTGGAATTTTTTTCTGCATACAGTCACTCTAAATCTTTCAAAATGCATTTTGGAGCGAAGAATTAATTATATTTTTAACAATGGGCAATAACTCTCATAATTTTCATCTAATAATGCTGGTCATCAAACTTGACACAGACATTTATGCTATAGAGATATATACCACAGAGAAATGAAATCCAGTTTTTATTGTTAAAGTTATGCCATAAACAAGTATTACACTATATTTTTTATGAAACAAAGGGCAATAACTCCAATAGATTCATCGGATATCGCTGGTCATTGAACTTGATGTAGACATTGTTGCTATAGAGACATTTACCAAAAAGAATTGAAATTTGTTAACTAGTGTTCAAGTTATACCATAAACAAGCATTACACGATATTTTTTATTAAACAAAGGGCAAAAACTCCCATAATTCTCATTGGATATCACTGGTCATCAAACTTGACATAGACATTGTTGCTATAGAGACATTTACCATGTGGGCTGCAAAGTGGACCCCACTCGAAGGTGGAGAGTGGGGGAGTTCTGCATTCCGGAAGGTAGGAGCAGACTTCTTAGTGTAGGAGAGACTAGTGACTATGAGTACCTGGGGGCAAATATAAACATCACAGGAAGAGGCATCTACCGAAACCACACAAATAAATTGATTCTGAAGGGGAAGCGAATCCTTAACCAAGTGAAAGTTCGTAGGGAAAACCATTTGGGAAATGGTGGGTCTGCCAAGTATAACATGCGGTGCGGAAGTTGTACCCCTAAATCAGACAGCTGTTAAGAGCTTGGAAACCCTGCAGAACGATGCAGGCCAATAGATAACAGGGTCGAGTAATGCCGCAGCGCTAGAAGCAATCAGGGATGAGCTTGGGTGGATGAGGATCAAGGACAGGATAGACCTATTGAAACTCGGTTATCTTAATTATTTGGTAAATCTCCCCGATAGCCGATGGTGTAAAGTAATGTTCCTGAGAACTTCCAACTCAAATATCAAGACGGGGTGGATGGTCCAAGTGAGGGAGCTAGTAGAAAACTACTCATTGGAGATCTCGGACCTTGACGTTGGGGCAAACCAGGGTAAAAAGATCGTCAGAGAAAGGGTTATGGAGGATTGTAACCGTAATTGGCGAGAGGGGGTCAAATCAAAGAGATCTTTGGGTGGCTTACGTGATAAAGAGAAGCCTGGTTTTGAAGAGTACCTTGATGGCACCTTTGGGAGCTCACTGCTGTTCAAGCTGAGGTCGCGGTCCCTGGAGCTGAGGGGAAAAGTTGGGAAAAACGGTGAAAAGGAGTGCCAGATGTGTAATTTGGGCGTAATTTGGGCGTGGTGGAGACCCTGGAACACTTGCTTATAGAATGCCCAAAGTACCAGTCTAAAAGAACAAGATTCACGGGGAGCATAATGGGGAAGTGGGATGGGAGAATGAAGGACATGTGGTTAGGGAGCGACTCAAAGGAGAGGGTTAATATGCTAATCGGAGAGATTGGGAAGAATGGGGCAAGGGATGTCATCAAGCAGTTCGTCTCCGAGTGTTGGGAGGAGAGAAGAAGCATAGGAATAGGGAGGCAGTTGGTTAACAGGGGTAACCAAGGCCTTCTAATATGAGAACCGCTACAAATCAGCAGCCGGCCAAAGTGTTATTAATATTATTATAGTTGCTTGTATTAACAAAAATTCACCACGCATACAACACAATTCTATTGCTAAGCAAACAGCAACAATTGCATACAGTAAAGCTACTAAAGTGACTTTCAGCACTTTTCAATAGAGCCATGATAGTGGCTTCTAGCACTCAACCAGTTAAAAATTATGTATCATCTGATTTCCACTCTATAATTCGTTTTCAGCCACTTTCAGTTGTGTTTTTTTGGGGGGGGTTAATGACGCTTTAAACTAGGGTTACCTCATATTGGACAGTTTTACAGGTGGAGGAAGAAGCAGGTGTACCCAGAGAGAACCATTAAGCAGCGACAAACAACTGTCACGCTCCCCAACATACTAACTCTGCAAAAGCCGGGTTAGCATTGGTTGAAGAAAAGTGCACCATCAACATGCAGTACACCTTAGCACACAGCACCACCGTTCCAGATGGGCAATTGAGACTGATGTCTTGCCCAAGGACACAACGTAGTTGCCCTGGTGGAAACAAACCATGGACCTTTCAGTTTGAAGTCCAATTCTGTCTCCACTGAGCCACTGCACTCCCTTATTAATTGTATTTTAATGGTAGCAGTGGTAATAACAGTAATATGATTTTACTGGATATTGCAGTTTATTAATGGTCCACCGGAAATGATCAAAAACCCTCCACCTTATTAGCAATCCTCGAGTGTGGTTTGTGTTTGACTGGAAAAATGGCAGATTACCCACTTCTTTCAATGATATATTTAATGCTATAGACAATCCATCTGGTAGGACAACCAGACAGTCAGGCCTCCTATACCTGATCTCTAGATAAACTTCCTTTATACACTTTCTAAAATATATGGAACAGTCTAGACAACACAACCTGTAATATTAGTAACAGAACAATGTTTAGGAAAAAACTTAACTTCTAAATTCATTTTGTCATATTCTAGTTATGTTCATTGTGATAATCTCTACTGTCCTGATGGTTCACTCCCAAAACTTGGACGTCCCATAACTTAGACATCCCATAACTTAGACAGGCAGTAAAAGTAGTTGTGTTCACCAACTATTATAATGGACTAGTCTGATATTATTATGGTGATAAAGTCATCAAACTTACTTGATGTTTTGCTTGAGAATCACCAGATAATTAATTATTAATTGTTTGGATAAACCTGTTTACACATGCCCAACATCAAATAAGTTGTTAATTGTTATCATTATTATTATTTACACATACACTGTTTAACTCTTAACCCGCTGGGTATTTTCTAAATATTTTTCATCAAATCTAGTCATGGCTGCTATAAAGCAGCCATAACTAAATTTGATGCAAAATTCATCAAAATTTATCTCTGGGAATCAATGGTGGAAAACTTCGTACAATTTACAGAGGTAAAATTTGATTAAATGTACCCAAACTATACTTAATTCAGTGGCAAGAGAAAGCCTTTCTGGGCAGGAATATCTGCCAGCAGCGTGTGAAGAATTAAACATGCAAAACATCATAACATATAAGATTCCTGATTTTACATGGGAATCACATCATGAAAATGGCTACTGTTAAGAAAGTTGAGTTTGTAATATCGCAGAAAGGCACTCCACAGATACTTTTGGATGGTTACAGATATAACAGAAATAAAATAAGACAGAGCTGCACTCACTGGAGGTGCATACAGTCTACTTGTAAGGGAAGGTGCACCACTGTTGGAGACTTTGTCAGAGATATCTCTGATCATTCACATCAGCCAGAAGATAGCAATAGCTTGAGGTTTATTAGCACAATGAGAGAGAGAAAGAGAAGAGACTACCCAAATCAGGTACTTATATAATGATGAAATAACGGAAAGAGACCAAAACCCAAGAGCTTTGCTTGAGTTGGCTGTATGATATAGGGAAGACCCAGCTATACAATCATGGATTAGAAGAACCACTGGACTTGCCCTTCTTCCACCAACTATTGTCCAGGAAACATGGGTAGATGCCATGGAGTCAACCCCACATGTGCCAAGAGTCACCGATTTTAATGATTATATGGTCAGAAGATTGAAAATGCTGATAAGACAAATGAAAGTGTCAATGACACTGTAGCTTAACTTGTGTGTTGTGTTTGATGAAAAGGATAACTTTCAATGTTTATGAAAGGATTATGAAATAAGACAAGAATTGTGATAATTGGGAATATGTTCATTTCTGTTCCCTGTATGCTATGTTTTTGATAAAAATAATATGAGGTGTACACTTTACTAAAGAGCTGAGGGGTGGGTTAATATGACCTCACAGTTAATGTATGTGGCCCTCACAGTTGATGTATATCAACGAAAGTTACCAAGTTACAGTGAAATTATTCCAAAACGAGTCATCCTATCAAGTTACATTGAAATCCCTGCATAAATATGGCCTGTCGACTGTGCTCAAGGTTTTCAGACTTTGGGCCCCCTGTAGCCGTCAGTTTCCCAATTGCATCCAAAGGGGACGTTCTCATCTAGAAATTATATTAAGACAACCTACCAAGTTACAATATGACCTGTAGACTGTGCTAAAGGTTTTTGGGCTTTGGGCTCGGCAGCCATCATGGTTGAATGATCGCAACCAAAAGGGGACATTCTCATCTGGACATCATCTGGAGTGATCCTACGAAGTTACAATGAAATCCCGTCATAAATATGACCTGTAGACTGTGCTCAAGATTTTCGGGCTTCGGGCCCCTGAAGCTGTCACAGTTGACCAATCACGACTAAAAGTGGATGTCATCATCTAGACATTATATGGAGTCAACCTAACAGGTTACAATGAAATCCTTCCATAAATATGACCTATAGACTATGCTAAAGGTTTGGGGTTTTTGGGCTTGGGCAGCCATCAAGACTGAGTGATCGCGACCAAAAGGGGACGTTCTCATCTAGATATTATTTGGAGTCATCCTACCAAGGTACAATGAAATCCCTTCATAAATATCACATGCAAACTGTGCTAAAGGTTTTCGGGCTTCAGGCCCCTGTAGCTGTCACAGTTGCCAAATGGTGTCCAAAAGGGACTGTTTCCATCTAGACATTATATGAAGTCAACCTACCAAGTTACAATGAAATCCCTTCATAAATATGAACTGAAGACTGTGCTAAAGGTTTTTGGGCTTTGGGCTCGGGCAGCCATCATGATTGAATGATCGCAACCAAAATGGGACATTCTCATCTGGGCATCACCTGGAGTGATCCTACGAAGTTATAATGAAATCCCTTCATAAATATGATCTGTAGACTGTGCTCAAGATTTTCGGGCTTCAGGCACCTGTAGCCATCACAGTTGACCAATCACGACCAAAAGGGGATGTCATCATCTAGGCATTATATGGAGTCAACCTAACAAGTTACAATGAAATCCTTCCATAAATACGACCTATAGACTATGCTAAAGGTTTTTGGGCTCGGGCAGCCATCAAGGCTGAACGATCGCGACCAAAAGGGGACGTTCTCATCTAGACACTATTTGGAGTCATCCTACCAAGCTACAATGAAATCCCTTCATAATTATGACCTGTAGACTATTCTAAAGTTTTTCGGGCTTCAGGCCCCTGTAGCTGTCACAGTAGCCCAATCGTGTCCAAAAGGGGACGTTCTCATCTAGACATTATATGAAGTCAAACCTACCAAGTTACAATGAAATGCCTTCATAAATATGACCTGTAGACTGTGCTCAAGATTTTTGGGCTACAGGCACCTGTAGCCACCACAGTTGACCAATCACAACCAAAAGGGGATGTCATCATCTAGGCATTATATGGAGTCAACCTAACAAGTTACCATGAAATCCTTTCATAAAAATGACCTATAGACTATGCTAAAGGTCTTTGTGCTTGGGCAGCCATAAAGGCTGAATGATCGCGACCAAAAGGGGATGTTCTCATCTAGGCATTATTTGGAGTCATCCTACCAAGCTACAATGAAATCCCTTCATAATTATGACCTGTAGACTGTTCTAAAGGTTTTTGGGCTTTGGGCCCCTGTAGCCATCACAGTTGCCCAATCGTGTCCAAAATGGGACGTTCTCATCTAGTCATTATATGAAGTCAACCTACCAGGTTACAATGAAATCCCTTCATAAATATGACCTGTAGATTGTGCTAAAGGTTTTCGGGCTTCAGGCTCGGGCAGCCATCATGATTGAATGATCGCAACCAAAGGGGACAATCTCACCTGGGAATCATCTGGAGTGATCCTATGAAGTTACAATGAAATCCCTTCATAAATATGACCTGTAGACTGTGCTCAAGGTTTCCGGGCTGTGGCCACCTGCAGCCATCACAGTTGACCAATCACGACCAAAAGGAGATGTCATCATCTAGGCATTATATGGAGTCAACCTAACAGGTTACAATGAAATCCTTCCATAAAGATGACCTTTTGCTTATGCTAAAGGTCTTTGGGCTTGGGCACCCATCAAGGCTGAATGATCGCGAACAAAATGGGACATTCTCATCTAGACATTATTTGGAGTCATCCTACCAAGTTACAATGAAATCCCTTCATAAATATGACCTGTAGACTGTGCTAAAGGTTTTCGGGCTTCGGGCCCCTGTAGCCGTCACAATTGACCTATCATGTCCAAAAGGGGTCTTTCTCATCTAGACATTATATGAAGTCAACCCACCAAGTTACAATGAAATTCATCAATAAATATGACCTGTAGACTGTGCTAAAGGTTTTCGGGTTTTGGGCTCGGGCAGGCGTCACGGTTGGCAGATCATGCCTAAATAGGGAAATTCCCATCTAGACATCATAAAGAGTCATCCTACCAAGTTACAATGAAATCCCCCCATATTAAACATGACCTGCAGACTGTGCTAAAAGTTTTTGGGTTTTGGGCTTGGGCAGCCATCACGGTTGACAGATCATGCCCAAAAGGGGATGTTCTCATCTAGGCATTATACAGAGGCATCCTACCAAGTTACAATGAAATCCCTTCATAAATACGACCTGTAGACTGTGCTAATGGTTTTCAGGTTTTGGCCTCAGGCAGCCATACCGGTTGACCGATCGCGACCAAAAGGGGACGTTCTCATCTAGACATGACCCCAAACCTGCATATGAAATTTCGTGACGATCAGACAAGAACTGCAGGGTGTAGCCTGCGCTAAAGGAAAATGTGAACAGATTCACAAGTCAAGTTAAGCTAAAAATGTCCAGATAAATTTCGGTGTTGCTCCACCAAACAAGAAAAAAGTCTACAGGAAAGTTGAGAACCACCTTAAATGTAGGAAGCAAATGATGGATCAAAGGCAAAAATTGCCTCTTGAATTCCTTGATGCAGCAGGTCATCTTTTAAAATTGACATAAAATAGAGTTAACTGTTTTTATGTATCTGTATTTTGTTTCTGCATAATGCATTTTCATATCTGTATTGTGTATGTATACTTTTTAATTGTGTTTTATGTATTTTCCTTTTTGGGAAGATGCCGACAACAATATCAATTATGTTTCCGAAATTTGTTTTTATTTCAAATCATAGCTTATGACCCCTCACTGGAACGATAAAACAGAGTTAACTGTTGTAACGTATTTGTGTTTCTATGTATTTGTATTGTGCTTGTTCATTGTGTATTTTTATATTTGTTTTCTGAAAATGTTGTTTTGACTTTATGTATGTTTTATATTGTATTTTAATGTGATTGAAATGAATACTGAAGTTGCAATGAACATCTGTCTTTAAATTGGGCTTAGTGTTTTTTGTTCATATTATTTCTCAGATTAGTCCATTCGAATAATGGGTAACTGGCAGGGGATTAGCTGTACACTGGGCTGTGAATGTTGTTGTTTTTAAACTGTCTAAGTTATGGGGTGTCTTGTTGTTTTAAAATGTCTAAGTATCACTGATGATTTTCAAATGTACAAAGTGCAATCAGGACGGTTCCTTCCCCTAAACTAAGTTTTGGGAAGATACCGTCCTAATTGCACTTTGTACATTTGAAAATCATCAGTGATACTTGACAGCCAAGAATCCCAACAGGCACTAAATACATATAATAGAATGCTGTGTCATAATCAAGAACACTCATCCTTTGCAATCCTGCTGTTGTTTTTCACTTCAGTTGTTCAACAAATACCCCACAGAATAATCTCTACATGAAATTAAGAGTCTGTTGACAATAATTTAGACAAATAGATTGATAATCTGTTGGATACTTCTGAGCAGGTGATCTGTAATGAGAGCATTCAACCCTTATTGACATGGGTTAATTCATTACATTCCATACCTTTTAGTTGAACTGACTGTGGTGAAGATGCAAGAATCGACTCCAGGCACTTTCAAGTACTTCAAATCTGTTGCCCACCAAAATGTGCTAGCTAATATAGACACCATGCCCAAACATAACAACATACCTCGTTGTCGATGTTTGACAAAAGTGACTTGGTGTCATTCTCAGGTGTAATGCAGAGTATGGAGTGAACCCAATCAGCAGGTTGCTCCTCACCAACCTTGACCCCCCCCCCCCCCCTCCTTGCATTTATGATAAGACTGTATGTTTGGTCCTCAGCAATGAAATAACTTCAGCTTAATTCCCCATTTTGCATCACATAAATTATTCGAAGTTGATTCATTTGGTTAGTATGTGTGCAATTACTCTTTCACGGATGGTAGGTAGACAACCAATCTGGCTATGCCACCTCCCACAGTATTCTACCTACTATATTTGTGCAATATGTGTATTTGTAACCACTTTACATGTATGTATAATGAGAATAAAGAATCTGAATCTTATGAGAAACTACACTCCCAAGAGACATGTGTAGGCAGTGAACAACCCTCGTGTAACTCATTCCAATGTTTTACATCAAATAGAACAAAAGTGCTCCTGTGATCACATCTTTTTATTTTCATAAGATTACTTAACAATTACATACAGAGAAAATCCCATTTTTCCAATTCATATAATTAGTTCATATACAGTTATGCACACTATGTATATATTAACAAAATTCACAAGAATATACAAAACAGTAATAAGATTAGATTACAAAGAATTAGTACACTGAATAACTGAAGTATAAATCATTTTTCTCTGCCTTTAAGAAAATGCATCACATCTGAATTGGTTGAATTCTTAATTGCATTATGGGGATAATTTCTGGGTTGAAATGTTGATATTATGACATCAGTAGCCAGAGGGTTAAAACCAAGCTGTTGCTAACACAATCAGTTAACAACACAATTTTTCCAAGATGATTTGAAAATTTCACTTTCTGTTTTGAAAACATGAACTCTCAATGGAACAAGCTCTCTTTCAGGCTTCCTGCACTTTTAAAAAAAAAAAAAGAAGGATATCCATTATTTTCCATGATGTATCTCCTCATGTATTTTCACGAAAGAAAGACAGAAATGTGTATAATTCACCAGTTTTCTTTGACAACAAATTGATACCCATGTATCAGTTACTTGTAATCCTTCACCTAAAGAGCTTGCAGATAACAGCTGAAATAATTATTTTCAAGTGACTAAAATCTATCATACTTTTTCTCCAAATTGTATATTATGGCCTCCCATTAATTATTTAATCATGCTTGTTCAAAAGATGGAACATAACCTATCGTTAGGAAACAAAATATGAAAAAAAAATAACAGTGTTCCTACTGATATCCAAGAATAAAATTCAAGCACTTTTCAAGGAATTTGAGGATTTTCAAGGACTATCAGGGCTGTACAAATTAGGCGAATGATAGTTTTGATCACCTGCCAATGTCCTAAAATAATAAGGTAAGGGAAATAAGGTTTTGTTCACCCACATTACTAGATCTTTGACAAATATCTTTACTTGAATTGTCAATTTATTCTTTTGTTAACTCTTCCAGAACCATGAACTACTTTGTAATGATGATAAAACCTATTGCTATGATGACATGATAATGAAACATTGAGATGTAACACACTGTTGGAAAGGGGTCTAGGAGCTCTTTCCAACAGCGTGTTACATCACAGCATATTACTAGATCTGACAGAATCTCATGAAATAAACCGATGTGGCCTAGAATCTACACATCAGACTGAGGTTATTTATTTATTGGTGTTCAAGGTCACAGGGGGGCATGGTGGCATTGCGGTAACCAGTTCTCGTCAGATCACCGAAGTTAAGCAATGTCGAGCCCAGTTAGTTCTTGGGTGGGTGACTGTTTGAGCGATTGATTTGGACTCCCGCGTTGTGTCCTTGGGCAAGGCACTTAATCCTGATTGTCCACATCGGGGCATGATGACGTCGTGTACTAAGGTGTACTGCATGTCGATGGTTCTCATGTTTTCAACCAATCTAACCCTACCTGTGCTGCAGTGCGGAATTACGATGTTGGGGAGTTGGCAGCTGTTCATCGTTGCTCGGTGGTTCTCTCAGAGTACGCTGGCTTCCTCCACCCATAAAACTGTCACCGACATGATATGACCTTGGCTGTTAAAGTATCGTTATACCTGAATAAATAAATAAACGTTCAAGGTCACATATTTCTGCACAATATCAAATCATGACAGCAATATGGAAATAAAGTAAAGTTTAGTCAATGGTTATACCCGGGTTGCCCATTTTAGAGGACCACCCAAGCATGCGGACTGGATCCTATTTTGCCAGTAAAGTGGAGTCTGTTTTCCATAGTAAACAAGCATTGCTTTACTCCCTGGCGTTCCCATGGGGGCTGGCTGAGGTTGGTTATCATAAAACTCCTTGTCTCAGCATTGTGGGTAAACTAAAATCAAGTACTTTTCAAGTAGGCTGGTAGTGAATCAAGTACTATTCAAGTAGGGTGGTTGTAAATCAAGGACTTTTCAAGTAGGGTGGTGATAAATCAAGTACTTTTCAAGTAGGGTGGTGGTAAATCAAGCACTTTTTAAGGACAGACACAAATTCAAGCACTTTTCAAGGAAGGAGCTAAAAGTAAAGGTCTTTTCATTTGAGTGGGAACTCTGAATAAGACATAAATCAGGGTACTGCCCAGTAATTTTGGATTTCTGGACAATAGGTGACTAAAGACCTCCTCTAATGCATGTTCATGGTGCTAAATATGGCATTGAGAAATACAGTGGTACTTAAATCAGGCTTTTGAACCCATGTGGTTGTTGGATAGGACAAAGTGCCAGATAAACCTGCAGGCCATGCACTACTGTTACTGAGAATAACAAATTTTGCATAAAGGGCTAGGTACTTTTCACTGGTTCATTAGGAGAAGGTTCAGACAGGTTCCAGTAGTTACACCAGAAAAGTATTTTTTAACTCCAATGGCCTTGTTTAAAATAAAAAGTTACAACTTACCTCATATTAATGTGTATTATTATAACCTTGTCAACAAATTTCTTGAAGATTCACTATTACTCCATTCTTTGAAATTCTAACATTTTACATAACCCTATGCTAAATTCAATAATTTTCATGGAACTTGTGCTAAATTCAATAATTTTCCTGGAACTTGTGCTAAATTCAATAATTTTTCCATGACCCAATCCAAAAAGTCAATGATTTTCCAAATTCAATGATCTTCCAGGCAAGGAAAAACCCTTTTCAAATTCCATGATTTTCCAATGTTTTCAAAGACCATGGGATGCCTGTTTATGTCAAAGACATTTGGTGCATTTTTTTCTTCCTTTTCAAGGTCTGGAAAAAAGGTTTATGAAATTGTATACTTTGTCGAAACTTTTAATACATTGGAACCCTGTTAATTGAATAGATGAAACATCAGTAAAAAAAATATTCAGTTAACAAGAATATACAATTCACTAGAATTTGGTCATTTTCCTGTTTATATTTATTAATTTTTTGGGAGGGGGTGTGGGAGGGCTGTCAAGGACTACTTAAGTTAAACACAAATTTATTTATTTAATGGTGTTTAAGGACACATAATTCTGCACAATGGGTAATCATTACCTCAACATGGATATAAAGTCAAATCCCGCCAATCACTTAAATTCATGTTGCCCATATTATTGGAATTCCACTCCAGGCATTTTGAATGGGTCCTATTTTACCAGTAAAACGCAGCTTCTTTACCATAGTAAACAAGGACTGCTTCACTTCTCAGAGATTCCACAGACATTTTCCTATTTTCTAGTGATAAACTGTGTATTTATTCTATTACATCTTGTTTGTCACAGCTCCTGGGGCTCTGTCGAACAAGATATAATAGATTAAATGCCTATTGGATATACTAATACCAAATAGGTCTATAAACATGGGGAACTCAATGATTGCATTTTTCGATAAATTACAAGATTTTTTATACAATTAAAAGGAGTTTACTCTACGGTTTATATGCAATTAACTGGTCAAATTGGTATGGTGAATGTTTTCTGCGTTTCAAAATTATATGTATTTAACCGAGTCACAATGTGAGTGGCAACACAAGACCAGGGGTGAGCGTTAATAAGCCATGTTGCCCATTTTAGAGAGGGTTTGCACCTCCCAAGCATTGGTGACTGGGTCCTATTTTACCAGTAAAACATAGCCTGTTTACCGCAGTGAACAGGCACTGCTTCACTTCCCGGGGTTCCCGCGGGGAGCCATTTTCTTCAAGTGTGGGGGAAATTATACTGTATTGTGTACTGATCTAACAATTTGAAAGACTGCCTGAAATCATAAAAGCTGCAAGTATATTGTTGCTAAAATGACTCAAAATTTCTGGAAAATATAAAATGGAAATCCTGGACAAAAATTAGAGGGACAGGTGGATTGTTGAATGGACAGTCAAATGCCTTACATTCTAGGGTGATACTAGGTCTGCTGAATAATCTTTCGGTCAATCTTTTTAATATAGCTCATTACATGCGGATGCCAACTGTACACATTACTACAAGCAATGTGGAGGTACCCAAGATGAAAGGAGTATAAAATAAATTATTAAATAAACCTAATTATGACAAGTCAAAAACAATGAATATTAAATGCAAGGATAACATTACTTGTGTCCCAAGGTCACTTTAAGCATCTACAGCTATATCCAGACAGTATAAAGTCGAGTTTTGCCAATCGTTTATACCTACTATGTACACTTCAGAGGACTTCAACCACAGACATTGGTTACTGGGTCATATTTTATCAGTTACCATTATCATAGCTTAACCCTTTACCTAACACGAAAAGGCAGACAACACTTGCAAACAAAATTTTTGAATGACTTTTTTTTTTTGCATCAAAAACAAAGCTTACAGCCCCTCATTGGAATGAGCTCATTCCAATGAGGGGCCATAAGCTATGTTTTTGAGATAAAAAATGAAAAAATAATGAAAACTGAATGGCGATTTTTGCAAGTAAAGCTGGCCTGTTTTGGCCATTACGTTGGGTAAAGGGTTCAAGTTATGTAAATTAAAATAGAAACAACCCTGATCAGTGAATGACCAATGGCTAGTCTATAAGCATACCTAAATGATGTTATTTCAACAAGGTTCAAGTACTTATAACTCTCTGCCCACTGATGTCAGAATACCCCAATTTCGTGCAGCAAATTTTTCGCATAATGCAACTAGAAATTTACCAATAAGCTCCATCAAACAAGAAAGAATTACGTAAATTTCTAGTTGCATTGTGGGAAAAATTTGCATGGATGAAATTTTCAAGATTTTAACCTCAGTGTGCAGAGGGATAACCCTTAACCCAACGTAATGGCCAAAACTGGCCTGCGCTATTCACAAAGATTAATTTTCATTCTTTTTTTCATTTTTTGTCTCAAAAGTTAAAAAATTTATAGTAATTTATATATATTTTTATACTTACCAATGACCCAGACATAGCTGGTGCTAATTCTCAAAATCTAGGGCCAAACACAAATTTTGCCCCCCAATCTCCAAAATTTGCATCTAAAACCGAAAAAATCATGTCCTAAATGGTCCTCCATACTTTTCCTCCACTGCGTATGCACAGTGTCAAGGAGGTCTCGAAATTGGCACCAATTATCATTCTTACAAGCAGTGCCTGGTCAGCGCTATGTACTCAGCGGGGAGGTATGAGTTCCCAACTCCTGGGAGGGCCATCCCCGTCTGGGTCATTGGTAAGTATAAAAAATATATAAATTAGTATAAATTTTTTAACATTTTTATACTGTACCAATGACCCAGACAAACATGAATAGAAAAAAGGCTGGAGGGCCTAGGACATAGAGGAAAATCCAATAAGCTCAACTATTTATAATAGAGTTATCTCCTCGGAGAGAAAAGGAGGATTAGGCTTTACATGTATCTTTCTTATTTTGATAAATTAGAAAGACACAACCCCTTTCATAATTGAGCATAATAACATCCATGTTCTCTATTAACATCCAGTATAACCCTTTATACTAATTATTTTTAAAGTAAGCCAATAAATAAAGTAAGTCCAGAGAATTGAGACTCTTTATACTCATTAAAAGTGTCCAAGGATTGTATATTAACGCCCGTTTGACACGTGACATATACAAATGCTTCACACCGAGCTACACTTTAAAAATATGACATGAATGAATTTAAACATTAGCTTCACACTTTAAAACCATCCCGGTACCGACTCAGAATTACTGACTCCGGAGGCATCCCCTTGCTTTCACTATAAAGCAGGTGACTTAAGGGAACACCCTCCCCCCCCCTTCCCCTTGCCCTGGGTCAACTAGCCCAGAGCGAAGAGGGGAGCAGGACAGAGTCACTGCCAGAACAGAAAGCCTGCATAACTATAGTTGCAACTGTTTAGTGGACGACATTCTGAGCAACAGATAACGGACCTAAACAATGCAGCTCTCCAGAAATGGACTCAATATTTCTGAGATAAAAATTCGTGAATGTGGATGGCTGAGACCAATATGCAGCCTTCATTAAATCTGTAATAGCAATACTATTTGCATAAGCCCAAGATGTAGAAAGAGCTCTTACTTCATGAGCCGAAATCTTAAGCACAGACTGCTGAGTTGAAGATAGATTATCATAAGCAGTACGGATAGTTAATTGAATCCATCTAGCAATAGAATGGACCATAATGTCCTTTCTATTAGGCATCAGAGACAGAAAGAAGCGTTTTCGTCCCTTTCTGATAAACTGAGATCTTCGTTTATAAAAACGTAAAGCTCTAACCGGACAGAGTAAAGGCCTATGCCCGTCTGAAGACAGAAGAGCCTTAATAACAATAGGTTCTGGATATTTATTAGGAGCCTGATTCTTAGCCAAAAATCCAACATTAGTAGTAAAGGTAATAGTGTTCCCAACACTACGATAGTGAGAATCGTCCACAGATAGTGCATGAAGCTCACTGACTTTTCTAGCAGAAGAGAAAGCTAAGAGAAATGCTGTCTTATAAGATAAGAATTTGAAGTCCACTGTCTCAAGAGGCTCAAATGGCTTTTCTTTTAGTTTAAGAAGAACCCAAGCTAAATTCCATTTAGGAATTAATCTAAGGGTTCTAGGTCTATTTATCGAGAAGTTTCTAACTAATTTAGATAAAGAGACATTAGATCCAATTTGTAAACTATCATGGTGTGCATAGGTATTAGATAACATAGACCTATAACCTTTAATAGTAACAGGCTGCAGTTTGATCTCATCAAACAAGTATACTAAAAAGTTTGCAATGTCTGGAATGGAGGGATCAAAAATATCAACAGAATGATCCCTACACCAACGACAAAAGACCTTTCACTTAGCTGCATAGTTTAGCGAAGAGCAGGTCCTCCTACAGTTAGAAATTGCGTCCACTGCTCGTCCTGTAAAATGCTTGCCGTGCAAGAAGGACCGCACAACAGAAATACGTGAAGGTTGAGACCTTGCAGGTTGTGATGTAGTTGACGCGATTTCCCTTGCGAAAGAAGATCCTCTCGTGGAGGAAGCTTCCGCGGTATGTCCCACAACAGACACCTGAGTAGATTTATCCACGGTCTCTGTGGAGACAGAGATGCTACCAACAGAATTTTGCATTGTGATTGTTTTATCTTTAGCAATATTTGCTGAATCAACGGCGCTGGAGGATACGCATATCCTATCATTCCGTCCCACGAGATCGATAGAGCGTCTACTGCATATGCTCGGGGATCCGGACATGGTGACACATATGTCTGCAACTGATTGTTGAGTTGTGTCGCAAATAAGTCTATCATTGGCCACTCCCATTGGTAGCAAATCTGATTGAATACTTGTTTGTTGAGAGTCCATTCTGACGCCAACAATCGGCCCTTCCATGAAAGGGAGTCTGCCAATACATTCAGACGACCCGGAATATGACGGACCGAAAGTAGAACTTGATGTTCTAGTACAAACATAAGGATTCTTTCCGTTAAACTGAATAATGGAACGGAATGAGTGCCTCCCTGGTTCCGAATATACGCTACTACTGTCGTATTGTCGGACAGGATTTGGACATGTGCTTTCTGAATAATGTTCATCCAATGACGTAGTGCATACCAAATTGACATCATTTCCTTGATGTTTATGTGCTTGCCTAGAAACTGCAGATCCCAAAGACCCTGGCACTTCGAATCCGTTGGGATCAATGATGCACCCCAACCTGTTTGACTGGCATCCGTCATAATAGTAAAACTCGGATCCGGCAACTGCAGTGGAACTCCCTGAGTCAACCACTGAATGTTTGCCCAAGTCTGAATTTCTTGTTTCACTTGATTTGACAAGAGAACGTCTATATCGAGCGAATGAATCTTTACTCTCCAATTCTGAGTCAAGAAAATCTGGAGAGGACGAGTGCGTAACCGCCCCATCGGAATGAGATCCGCAGCGGCTCCGCACAGACCTATCAGTCTCATGAATTCTCTCACTGTGACTTTGTCTGAGTGAAGACAATAGCGAGCGTAACAACTGATTAATTTCGCTCTGGTTAACGGCAGACGAACGAGACTGTTGTGCGTCTCGAAGCTCATTCCCAAGTGGGTGAATGACTTGGACAGCACCAGATCCAACTTCTCCTCATTTATTATAAAACCGAGACGTCGGAGTAATAGAAGCAGATTCTGCACATCGTTCTGAAGCGTTAACTCGTTGCCGTACCTCTGAAGAATGTCGTCCAGGTAGGCCGACGTTACCGCAGATGAATGAGCTCGGAAATGTATCATTACCGAGTTCATTATTCGAGTGAAAGCCCAGGGCGCTAGGTTCAAACTGAAGCACATCGCTCGGAACTGATATACAACTCCTAAGACTGCGAAGCGTAGATACTTTCTGGATGTCGGATGTACCATGACGTGAAAGTACACATCCTTGAGATCTATGCTTGTAGCATAGTCGTTCACCCGAATACTCGCTCTGACTGATCGAATTGTCTCCATATAGAACTTCGGAGTGACGATCAGCTTGTTTATCCAGCTCAGATCTATGACTGGACGGAACGAGCCATCTGGTTTCGGAACCAGAAACAGATGGCTGTAGAAACCCGGTGATTCCTGGTCTTCTACGACCTCTACCGCGTTCTTCTCCAGAAGAGACTGTACTTCTGATAGAAGAGCGTCTCTTTTCTGCAGATTTGACGGAAGCTGAGTCCATTTTGGACTTCGAGTTAATGGAGGCGCTGGAGGATACGCATATCCTATCATTCCGTCCCACGAGATCGATAGAGCGTCTACTGCATATGCTCGGGGATCCGGACATGGTGACACATATGTCTACAACTGATTGTTGAGTTGTGTCGCAAATAAGTCTATCATTGGCCACTCCCATTGGTAGCAAATCTGATTGAATACTTGTTTGTTGAGAGTCCATTCTGACGCCAACAATCGACCCTTCCGTGAAAGGGAGTCTGCCAATACATTCAGACGACCCGGAATATGACGGACCGAAAGTAGAACTTGATGTTCTAGTACAAACATAAGGATTCTTTCCGTTAAACTGAATAATGGTACGGAATGAGTGCCTCCCTGGTTCCGAATATACGCTACTACTGTCGTATTGTCGGACAGGATTTGGACATGTGCTTTCTGAATAATGTTCATCCAATGACGTAGTGCATACCAAATTGACATCATTTCCTTGATGTTTATGTGCTTGCCTAGAAACTGCAGATCCCAAAGACCCTGGCACTTCGAATCCGTTGAGATCAATGATGCACCCCAACCTGTTTGACTGGCATCCGTCATAATAGTAAAACTCGGATCCGGCAACTGCAGTGGAACTCCCTGAGTCAACCACTGAATGTTTGCCCAAGTCTGAATTTCTTGTTTCACTTGATTTGACAAGAGAACGTCTATATCGAGCGAATGAGTCTTTACTCTCCAATTCTGAGTCAAGAAAATCTGGAGAGGACGAGTGCGTAACCGCCCCATCGGAATGAGATCCGCAGCGGCTCCGCACAGACCTATCAGTCTCATGAATTCTCTCACTGTGACTTTGTCTGAGTGAAGACAATAGCGAGCGTAACAACTGATTAATTTCGCTCTGGTTAACGGCAGACGAACGAGACTGTTGTGCGTCTCGAAGCTCATTCCCAAGTGGGTGAATTACTTGGACAGCACCAGATCCAACTTCTCCTCATTTATTATAAAACCGAGACGTCGGAGTAATAGAAGCAGATTCTGCACATCGTTCTGAAGCGTTAACTCGTTGCCGTACCTCTGAAGAATGTCGTCCAGGTAGGCCGACATTACCGCAGATGAATGAGCTCGGAAATGTATCATTACCGAGTTCATTATTCGAGTGAAAGCCCAGGGCGCTAGGTTCAAACTGAAGCACATCGCTCGGAACTGATATACAACTCCTAAGACTGCGAAGTGTAGATACTTTCTGGATGTCGGATGTACCATGACGTGAAAGTACGCATCCTTGAGATCTATGCTTGTAGCATAGTCGTTCACCCGAATACTCGCTCTGACTGATCGAATTGTCTCCATATAGAACTTCGGAGTGACGATCAGCTTGTTTATCCAGCTCAGATCTATGACTGGACGGAACGAGCCATCTGGTTTCGGAACCAGAAACAGATGGCTGTAGAAACCCGGTGATTCCTGGTCTTCTACGACCTCTACCGCGTTCTTCTCCAGAAGAGACTGTACTTCTGATAGAAGAGCGTCTCTTTTCTGCAGATTTGACGGAAGCAGAGTCCATTTTGGACTTCGAGTTAATGGAGGCTTTCGTTTGAAGGATATTCTTAGTCCTTCCGAAATTACCCCTCGAACCCAGGGGTCGTCCGTAATTGACGCCCAATTGTTTATAAAACTCGACAATCTTCCACCTCTGGAACACGATAGAGGTTCATACCATCACCTCCTGGACCTGCGAGGCTTGCGGAAGGAGAAACTACGTCCTCCACGACCCGCACCTCGCCCCGTCAACCTAGGGACGTCTGACCGGTTATCTCGGCCAGAATAACGTCCCCCACGTGAGTCGCTGCCTTGACGGTCTCTAGAATAAGACCTAGTGGACGCATAGGAACCTCTATAGGAACTTCTCTTGGGCGTACTTGTCCCAGAAGTGCCTGTCTTACTCTTTTCTGCTGTATCCGACTTTTTAGAAGCGGATTTGAATAGCAGAGAAACCGAAGCTTTCTTAGATATCTGATCATAGATTGCTGAAAGCTTGCCGTCGAAGAGAAGCTCTCCGGAGACCGAAGCGACTCTGAGAGAGTTTTTCACCTTACCATCCACACGCGTGGATGTAGCTAGGGCCGCGTCACGTCTAACCAACTCCAGGTTTGCCACTGAAAGGGCGGAGTTTTTCGTGGAATAAGCTATTGCCCTTGAAAGAACTCTTAATGAGGATTGTATATCCTGGAATTCTTTCCCTTGAAGACGTAATGATAACGCTTTAGTAAGGTGATCTGCGTATGATAAAGTGTCTAAGTTAACTCTATTAGACATAATTATCGTTTCCAACGTCGTGGTTGGAATTGACATAGACGACGGTATAGACAATTCTAGGTCTTCAGCCTGCTCGTCTAGACGCAGAGGAACTCTCGGTATGCCCTGTCCTGCCGTTTCGAATTTATTCCTTGAATTGATGAATGGCTGATGTAGAGCATTTGCGGACAAGAAACCATACTTGCTCGTTTTGGTATCAAGCTTATATATAGCGTCATTCAATAATTCAAATGTTCTTGTGACATTATTGGACTGTGTCGGAAACTCACAGACGATGTCCCTAAACCGATCAAAGTGACGCTATCAGTCTCTTATCTGGCATCGCAGCACTCTGGTCCGACGGAACTACGTCTGGAAGATAATGCCGGATAAAATCTATGGCAGCTTTATGTTGTTCCGAAAGAGAAAGCTCCAGATCCTCTGAATCCCTTTCGCCATCCTGTCGGACCCTATGAAGATCTCGGTCGTCCGTACCTGATGCTTCAGCGGAGCGTACCGACCCAGCGTCGTCGAATAATTCCTGATCCGACAGAGATTCTGTTGTCTGCTGGGATGCTGCGATAAGTTGTGCTATTTGTGATAGCACGTCCGTCACTGAGGCCTGTGGAGCAGTTGCTTTGCCGCTGGAAGCTCCCTGGACGTTGACTCCTGCATACTTCTTTTATGCGAACGTCCGGAGTCTACAGGCCTCGTGTCCCTAGCTACCGGATGGCGTGACCTGGTCGCCGTGGAATCCCTGATCGGCGAAGGTGGCTGGATATCCGTGGTCACGTAGCCAAGGTGCAGTCGTGTGCGCTGCCGTGAGGATGAGGAAGCCATATTGACAGTCTCTCCGGACTGTCTATATAACGGAGCGTCCCGAGTGGCGGACGTGTGCTCCGAATGCGAAACGTTTTGTACCACAACATCTGGTCCCAGATGTTGTTGTACGAGAGAGGGACCTCTCTCGCTCACAGCCCGGATGGACCTGGACAAGCTAGGAACCGGACTAATAGGCTTCCTCCGTTCTATCCTCTGATCCGTCGTCACTGGGTGTGCACTTTGTCTTATTATAGTGCTCGCATCACCCAAATCTCCTTCCTGGACCGCAACGGACGAACCCGGCTGCCGAGCCATTCGATGAATGGTCGCTACACCGGGCGAGCTAGCGGATGCCAATGCCGTCGATCCTACTAGGGACCTCTAAGGCAATTGACGAATTTCCATGAGCACTTTTGCCGCTAGCTCTTCATTTAATTGTGACGACGGAGGCACACTTTTGGAAGACATCACGGAAACATCACCCTGTTCTTGTTCCTCTGAAAAAGAGATTGATAAACTAGAGTGACCCTGCGGAGAAAGGACTGACATGACCTTTTCCTCGCTAACAACATACTGTGACACTCGTTTCCAATGTTTGTCATCCCAATTGACACACACTGAGCAGGAGTTAGTGCGAGCACACTGACTACAATTAATACAATGATTATGAAAGTCAGAGGAAGATTTCCTCTTATTACAATTTGAACAATATCCTTTCATTGTGAAAAGAACACAAACAGTCCTAGTACTCGCACCAACCCCTGAAAACAAAGATACATAATAACATGATCCATTAACATATAGAAAAAATAATTGAAATCAAAAAAATTTTTTGAAAAAATATTTTTTCAGAGAAGCCCAAGTTTCTGAAAGTAACGTTGAGCCCAATGGATCCCGAAAAAGCCTAAGTGTGGACAAAATTTTTTAAAATATTTAAAAAAACTTAATGCAACACTTACGTATAATAATAATGTATCGTGTTATGATTAAACTAATACAAATACAAGAAATCACTCTCAACAGAAACCGTTGTCAATGTAAACAAGAAGTGTATAAAAACCGGAAACATGACTCCAGACACTGATAAACATGGCCCGAAATCAGTTACCAATTACAACACTATCTGATGCAAAACAGAGACTTCCAGGGAAGAAACTGCAGAACATCAGATGGTAGATGCAGAACACAACGCCTAAACACCCATGGGTGAGGACGTAAACATGGGGAAAAAACAGAATTCATTCTGTTACCAAGCTAAAACTCCCAAGAAATTTTAGTAATAATATTACAGAAAATATGCCAAAAGCATGGGAGAATAGCAAGGGAGGACTAAAGGAAAGGGAGAGAGGAAACACTGAACAAGCAGTGTAACTTTATAGCAAGAATGACAACAACAGGCCCATGCCTTGAAATTAGGTAACATAACAAAATTTCATAAAAAATTTTTAAGTTACAGCCCTGATTATTTCCTGCCTCTTTTTCCTCTCCTCCTTCTACTTCCTCTTTAGATCCACCATTTCTCTAATATTTATGTGTCTGGCATCATTTAAACTGAGATTTACAAGCACAAATATCAGTCAGATGTGAACTGATAAAGGGCCAAACAAAGAATGATAATTGGCACCAATTTCGAGACCTCCTTGACACTGCACATGCGCAGTGGAGGAAAAGTATGGAGAACCATTTAGGACATGAATTTTTCGGTTTTAGATGCAAATTTTGGGGATTGGGGGGCAAAATTTGTGTTTGGCCCTAGATTTTGAAAATTAGCACCAGCTATGTCTGGGTCATTGGTACAGTATAAAAATACATAGGTTATGACCCCTCTTTGGAACGAGCTCATTGAGCTCATTCCAATGAGGGGTCATAACTTATGTTTTTGAGACAAAAAATTAAAATGATAAATTTAAAGTAATTTGTATATTTTTTATACTTACCAATGGCCCAGATTAGCTGGTCCAAACTCAAAGTTATCAAGGGCCAAACACAAATTTTTAACTCCCCAATTCCCAAAATTTGCTTGCAAAACCAAAAATAGGCCGATGAAATCATCAGATGTGTACCCATATGTGCAATTAGTAGAAAGCTGTATGACAGAGGGCCACCACTGATGCTGACATAATGTACACAATACAAGGTATGGGTACATATAGAAATGGATTGGAGTAGTGTCTAATTTGATGGTTAAAGGGTTAATATCTCTGGATCAAATTATCAGATTTACATAAAAAACTACACAGCACAGCACATCAGTAATCTGAATAAATATATAAAGTAACATGACAATCGGATTGATATTTTTTGAGTTATCTCATGCCAAAGGGATTGGAGGAATTTTCAATTTGAAGGATAAACGGTTAATATCTCGGGATCAAATCATCAGATTTATACCAAAAACTATACAGCTCAGAACATCAGTAACCTGAACACAAATAAAAAGTAACTAGACAATCCAAGCAATAGTTTTCAAGTTATCGAATGCCAAACGGATTGGAGGAATTTTCAATTTGAAGGATAAAGGGTTAATATCTCAGGATCAAATTATCCGATTTACACCAAAAACTGTACAGCTCGGCACATCAGTAACCTGAACACAAATATAAAGTAACTTGACAATCCAAGCAATATTTTTCAAGTTATCGAATGCCAAAGGGATTGGAGGAATTTTCAATTTGAAGGATAAAGGGTTAATATCTCAGGATAAAATTATCAGATTTACATAAAAAACTATACAGCTCGGCACATCAGTAACCTGAACAAAAATATAAAGTAACTTGACAATCCAAGCAATATTTTTCAAGTTATCGAATGCCAAAGGGATTGGAGAAATTTTCAATTTGAAGGATAAAGGGTTAATATCTCAGGATCAAAATAACAGATTTACACCAAAAACTATACAGCTCGGCACATCAGTAACCTGAACACAAATATAAAGTAACTAGACAATCCAAGCAATATTTTTCAAGTTATCGAATGCCAAAGGGATTGGAGGAATTTTCAATTTGAAGGATAAAGGGTTAATATCTCAGGATCAAATTATCCGATTTACACCAAAAACTATACAGCTCGGCACATCAGTAACCTGAACACAAATATAAAGTAACTTGACAATCCAAGCAATATTTTTCAAGTTATCGAATGACAAAGAAATGGATATGGACGCCGGACGGACAGACAGACGGACGGATGGATGGACAGACGGCCGGACAAAGGATGGACGAACGACGGATGGTCACCCCGGATGCCGGCATTATGTGTACCATACATAGTATGGGTACACATAAAAATCAAAAGTCCTATCTGGTCCTCCATACTTTTACACTCAGAGCATGCGCCGCTGTCAGAAAGTGACCGGAACTGGCGCCAACATCATTCTTTGTAGAAGAGAGTACTGCATAATAACTCTGCAGGGAGGTATGAGTGCCCGCTCATGGGAGGGAAATACCCGTCTGGGCCATTGGTAAGTATAAAAAAATATACAAATTACTTTAAATTTATCATATTTTTATACCTTAAACCAATGGCCCACACTTAGCTGAATCATAAAAAGGTGGAGGGCCTAGGACTTCAGAATTAGCAGACCAACATAGTTCCCAAGCCTGCAATCCAAGGTGAAAGGAAATTAAATTTTAAAGGAATTACATGTATGTCTCTCTGTACAGTAATAGAGAAGACATATCATAAATAAGGAGCCGTATCCAAGGAATTTCATATTCTTAGCATGAATGATTATGCTAATTGGGTGTAACGAGCCCCCAATTTTTAAGGCTAGTCCGGAATAAGCGACATAAATTAGGATGGCGTAGTTGAGAGTGAGAGACTAACCCCCCACAAACATACGCCATATACAATAATAAACAAGCTGTATCAAGGATATAATCTACAGACAAAACAGCTTCACTCATAGTTACACACTTTTCAAGATGGAGGAGATTTAAAAACTCCCCCCCCCCCCACCCACTTTTTTGAAGGAACCTTCTTCAAAAACAAAGAGGGGAGCGCTCTGTAATCAGTAAAAGCAGTACCAAATAACAATATATATTCACCAAACAGGCACCCAGATATTAATTATTATTAATAAATTGGAGCTTAATGCCACTTCAGAAGCTAAGGCTACTGCAGCGATCCCGGTAATTAATAGTGCCCGCTTGGAACGTATATCGGAGTCGGCATACGTAGATAGGTCGAAAACCGGTGATATAATATGTACAACATACACATGTCCAATAGAATCACAATCGATGTTTTTCTGGAGAGTATACACACTTCTGAGGCAACCCTCAGGCGACCCCATTCAGGTGTACAATAAATTCCAATAAATAACACTCCCAGACACCTGCGAATATATGAGAATGCACAGAAAAGTTTTATTCTATTTGGGTACCGAGACTTATAGAAACCTGGATTTAGAAATGGAATGAGCTATGATTAACAGACTCATCATGGACCGCCCCCAAAATAATTCATTGTTTCTAAGGTCCATAACATACAATAATGTGTCTGCCAAATAATACACTTATTATGCACGCGAGCATTGAAATCCCGCATGTAATCATCTGAATACCAGTTAACTGACTTGACAGATACAGGTACACAAAGGCTAGCAATTTATTGATGATGAATCATATGCTCGTATAAGACATATAAACGAACAACCACAGGAAACAAACCAACTAAAAAGTGGATGTGCCCATGAGGTTGCCATAGAACATGACCCAGCTGCCAATCGAGAAGTCATGAAATGCATGTATGTTCTTAAATGCATACGAGGCTTATGGGAAGAAAACTACATCTTGCCCGGTAATCGCCTTTTAACACATTGAGGGGGGGGGGGGGGGAATTCGAATTCATATCAAATGCATTACTTAAATCGTTCTTGTGTTAGTCATCAAAAAGTATAGGAACTGCAAGCCTCCCTCACGTCTGACCGACTCCATAATGCAACTAAGGGTGGAGAAGGACGTGATGAACAAATACACCGTATTTACATAATAACTCACACCAAACCATACCGGTTTGAAGAGAATAACCTCCTCTAACAAACGGTATCATGTCCGATAGGACAACGAACTCAGCATAGCTGAAGCAGCTAAAGGTCTTCCTGTACGTGAAGACCATTAAAAGCTGATAACTGAGGCCCTAGAAGCTCACTAAAGAGTAAGTTGCGACCCTGAAGCCAGAAGGCTTGCTTAATGGAGACTTACAATTATCGTCAAGCAAGGTAGGGAATGAAGAACCGCTATATAAACAGCCCTGAATTCCCAAAGAGACCGCAGTCCCAAGAGATAATAAATTCAGTTATGCCACTGCATAATACTGAAAAAATCTCGCTCATGATTTTAGCCAGGCTACTATGGTGTAACAATAAGACTCAAGTCCATGACACCTAGGAAAAACAAACAGAAAAGCACAGTATCTTTTTCGGTTTTATTCCGAAAAGACGGCAGACAGAGCCTAACCCAAGAGACCGCTGTAACCGTACAGAAGGCTACTATGGCGTCCACAATGACATAAATTGTCTTGACGCCAAGGAATATCTCAGCCTATCTATGCACTATCCATCCGGATTCAGGACGAGAAACAGGTGATAATAAAAAACTGGAGAATAATTTCGATGATGTCTAATGCTTTTCTTCAATAGGAAAGCTTGTACCTCCAGAAGGAAAGCCTCTCTTGGAAGATTTGTCCAACAAGTAAACTTGTGAGTGGAGCTTGCTCTGGCTGATAGCCGCAGGCCTGTTGAGACTACATTCTCATCCACTGATCTTCCATAATTTATCCATTTAATTGTGAGGCTGATAACCTATCGCCAAGTGGGAAGCAACCAAAATCTATTCTCGATGACCTCAAGATTACCGTTGTCAACTGGCAAGCAATAGAGGTCATGTCCATCATCTGTATGACTTACGATGCTTTCAGGAGGAGGAAAGTCCTCCCTGAAAAGAAGCTTGTCTCGTCGATCTCAACTGTTCCCTTCAATAAGATAGCCTTTACCTCCACTAGGAGCGACTCTCTTTGAAAGAAACTTCCATGATTAACATCCAGTTTCTCGTGAAGATGATAACCTTCTGTTAATCATCGACCGAGGGGCGTCAGATCCATAGCCTTGATCAGACCTATGTCCCTTTCCGAGTCGCTATAATGACTTCCGAAGTAAATATAAGAGGGTTATTGTACCCTTGCGAGACATTCTTGTGATGCTTTCTTAGAAGCAGAATGGCCTCGCTTACCCCGGTCAGCTGAAGTGTGTTGATGAGACACCGACTTCAATAGCAGAGTACTAGAAGCTTTCTTGTAGCCTGCTCATATAGCAACGTAAGCTTGTTGTCAAATAGTATATTTCCGGTAACCAGAGCGACTCAGAGAGATCTTTTCACCTTCTCATCTATAAGGGATGACGAAGCAAGGGCAGCATCACGTCTTATCAACTCCAAATTCCACTGTCCGTGCGGAGTTGTACGTGGCATACATGACTGCCCTGGAAAGACTCTTTGCGAGGAACCACGTCCTCATATTCCTTTCCATTGAGTCGTTGCGCCATAGCTCTGGTAAGGTGATCTGCTTAGGACATTGCGTCCAGATTAGCTCTTTTGAATGAAATAGCACATTTCATTATTTCCGAGCATGTATTAAATGATGCAGGTAGGAACTTATTTTCATCCCCGGCCTGCTCATCTAAACGCAGACTTATATTCAGATGAAACAATATTCTAAGAGCTTAAGACTGAAATTCATAGTCTTAAAGTGCCCTTCTGTGAGGGATGGAGACTCACACTTGTAGCCTTCTCACCATCCAAATGTTCCATCAGCAAATATGGTCAACTCCATCCGACTGAACGGATGACTGGACCAATGCAGCACCATCCGACAGCTCACCCTCGGAGTCTGTTAAATGGTAGTACCAGCGACTACTGGAATGCTGCGATACACAGAGCAATCTGCGGCAGCCAGTCCGTGACTGAGGCTAGCAGAGCAATGATAATCCACTTGTTACCATAAGCTGCTCACGGGACAGAGATCTGGTCCCAGATCCTTGACGCATGTCCCATATAAAAAAGCCTCAGACGACTAGCTATCGACCCGAACCTGCGAAGTCAGATAGCTAGTCTTCAGTCAATGTGCTTCATTGATGAAGCAAGGGAAGATGCCATAGCTGCCACAAAATCCGGCTGTAGTGTGGAAGGAGCATCCCAACTCACTAAAGTTTCTCGAACCAAAAAAATCAACCCCGACTGCTGATGGAAAGCAGAGGAATCTCTCCAACTCGCGGTCAGCTCCAGACCTTGCCAAGCGTTCCATTAGAAACTTGTAAGCATCTATCCCTTATCTTGCATATCCATGGAAGAAGAGGAAGCCATAACCACAGCCGACCCTGGCTGAAGTGCAGAAGAAGCATCCCGACTCGTCACATAGGACGGATGCTCCTCCTCATTGAAGTTTCTTACAACACAAAACAGTCGTCCCTAACTGTTAACAGGAAGAAAAACGCTCTGCACTCGTGATCTGTCCCCAGATCTCGCAGAGTATCCCGCTTAGAAACTACTAGGCTTAATCATCTTCCGTGCGCTTCCATGTAAGTAGAAGAAGCCATAATTGCCGCCGGCCCCAGCTGGAGTGTGGAAGGAACGTTTCGTTCCGACTCAATAAGGTTTCTCACAACGGACACAGTCAACCGTGGCTGTTACTGGGACGTAGAGGGTTCTCCAAACTGAGATCTGACCCCAGATCTAATGGAGTGTCCTGTAGAGAAACTTATGGCTTCTTCTACATGCACAATTGACCGGACCGACCCAGGACCGTCTGACAGCTCACCACTGGAGTCTATGGGAGGCTGCTCTTGCATTTGCTGGGATGCTGCTAATAGCTGCACAAACTGCGACAGTAAGTCCGTTCCCGAGGCTTGAGGAGCAGCGTTCTCTTGTTTTTTCGCCGCTTGCTGCTCATGGGATGAAGATCCGGAGATAGATCTTTTCTCCGAATGTCCCATTGATCGATGCCTTGGATCGCTAGCTACCGTATGGTCCGACTTCACAGGCGAAGAATGGCTCCATCTTCGCGCAGCTGACTGGATATCTGAAGTCGGGTAGCTAGCCTGCGGTCGTGTGTGCTTTAATAACATAGCGAAGGAAGCCGTAACTGAAGCCGACCATGGCTGCAAAATTAGACACAGCGTCCCGAGCGACGGGTGTTGTTTCTGCAAGTTTCTCATAACAACATTTGGCCCCAAATGTTGCTAGGTTAGAGAGGGATCTCTCCTGCTCATGGTCACATCGGACCTCGCCGAGCCTCCCAACAAGAAAACTTGATTTCGGCTTGTGAAACGTAGTGAATGAAGCCAGGACTGAAGTCAACCCTGGCTGCAGACTAGACGGCGCGTCCCGAGCGGCAGTCGGGCGTATGCTCCAGCTCGTGCAAGTTTCTCATAACAACATTTGGCCCCCAAATGTTCTTAGGTTGGTGTGACCTAACACCCCCTTGGGTGAAGACGTAACCATGGGGATAAACAGAATAAATATTCTGTAACACACGTTAAACTCCCAAGAAATTTAATAAAAACTTTCAATAAAAAATAGCCAAAAAGCTTAAGAGTTTAACAGGAAGGGTTCATGGAAGGATAGGGAAGGAATACTTAACAAACAGTGGATTAATCATTAGCAAAAATGATGACATCAGGCATATGTCCCAAAATTGGGAAACATGAAATAATTTTATAATTATTATAAAGTTACAGCCCTGAAAGTATAAAACCACCATTGTACACTTCCATCATCCAATAACTGCCTTGTATCCACCAATTCTTGCATTGATTTGTGCCTGGCATCCTCAAAAAAGGAGATTTTAAAGCACAGGTGTCAGAACATTGTTACTGACTTTAGGGCCAAACAAAGAATGATGTTTGCGCCAATTCCGGTCACTTCCTGATGGCTGCGCATGCGCAGAGAGTAAAAGTATGGAGGACCAGATAGGACTTTTGATTTTCGGTTTTGCAAGCAAATTTTGGGGATGGGGGGGGGGAGTCAAAATTTGTGTTTGGCCCTTGGTTTATAGTATAAAAATAAAATAGTTATTCAAGAATTTTGTTTGCATGTGCTTTTCATGTTAGGTGAAGGGTTAAATGACATCAAAACTTAATTGTGTTTCAGAGGAATGAAAGTTTTGAAAAATGAGGTGCAAAATTCAAGCAGTTTCGAGAAAGCAAGCACTTTAAGAACTCTACAAAACATTATAAGAAATATACCTTTCCAAATTACCATCAAAACTAATTTGGTACTGTAACGGTTAAAAAAAATAAAACTGAGATTAGTATATCACAGAAGCTATATTTTTAACCTATGTCTCAAGTAATAGCCATATGAAACCATCGCTATTCACAAAAACCTGCATTCCAATTTTAATCATTTTTCAATTTTTACTTTCAAAAGTTAGCTAATGAGCCTTCATTGTTATGAGCTCAACAAGCTCATTCCACTGAGCTGTGATAAGCTATGTTTTGAAGGTAAAAAATAAAACATCAACATTTAGACTCCAAAACAGGTTTTTGTTCTCAAGGAGTCCCTCATTGAAATTAAACCGACAGATTCAACATTTTTACTGCCATGCAGTGTTTTCCAGCAGAAGTACGAAATCGAGAGACTTTAAAATTCTACCTTTTTTGATTGTCGTATTTTTATTTGCACATCTTTGCAATAAGGCATGACTGAAATACAGTATCTGCTGTTTATAATTATTTTGTAAATATTCAGTTTGCTATGTTCTGCAGAAAATAACTCAAATATTACGTGGACGAACTCTCTTTTGAAAAAGTTACAAATATATAACTGAAGACAAATGTATTTTATATTGCTTTGTTAAATGGTAGAGTGCTAAATTTTTCTTGTTTGCCAAAATGTAGGCACTCTCCCATAAACTGTAATAATTTATTTATTGTGTTCAACTGGTACAGTGCTGGAAGCCCATATTTGGGCTTTACACTAAAGGGCAGGTGCCGCAAGTTAAAGGCTTCATAATCTGTTGATATGCTTCACATTATGTTTGAAGTGAAATTATTTGGTCTGTATGGCTTTGCATTGTTACAATTTATGGGAGAGTGCCTGTTGGCACTCTCCCATAAACTGTAACAGGGCAAAGACACATGAACAAATTTTGATGACCAAAAATAATTCAGCACTTTACCAGTTAAGGTCACACATTTCTGCACAATGGCTAATCGTGACTGCAACATGGGATAAAGTCAAGTTAAGTCAATTGTTTTTAGCCATGCTGCTCATTTTAAAGGACTTCCACCCCAACCATTGGTGACTGGGTCCTATTTTACCAGTAAAACAGAGCTTGTTAATCACAGTAAACAAGCAATGCCTCACTTCCCAGGGTTCCCAAGGGGAGTCCAATTCATACAGAAGAAATAAATTCACTTCAAAGGTAATGTGAACCACATCCAAAGAATTTGCAACCTCTAAGTTGTGGTATCTGCACTTAAGAAGAGAGCCCAAATATTGGCTTCCAGCACTCAATCAGTTAACAAACAAAAGAAATAAAAAACAAAATCATCCCTTCCTCATTGATTTGACAAATTAATTGCTCAAGAACCAAATGTATTTTATTTATTACGCCTTAGTTGCTCAAGACATTTTTAGTCGTCCTCTAGTTGTGTAAGGGAAAAGTTTAACTGAATAACATCAATCAGACTAAGGCATTTCCCACTTAAACTACACAGCGCCAAAGCATTTTTAGTCATCAAAATTTCTTCACGTGTCTTTGACTTGTAACAGTTAATGGAAGAATGCCTAGAGGCACTCTCCCATAAAATTTAACAAGGCATATGCACACAGACTAAATAATTTCATTTCAAAGATAATATTTTATGGGTACAGTGCCAAAGTATTTTAGACATCAAAATTTCTCTTCACATCTTTGCTTTGCAATATTTTATTGAAGAGTGTCAATAGACACTCTCCTATAAAAATTTAACAACACATATGCATACAGACTAAATACTTCACTTCAAAGATAATATGTAACCAGAAGAGTGCCAATGTATTTTTAGTCTTTCAAATGTCTTCACATGTCTTTGCCTTGCAACATTTTATTGAAGAGTCCAACAGTTTAACAAGGCACAAGCATACAGACTAAATGATTTCACTATAAAGATAATATGAAGCACATCCATATAATATGAAGCCTTTAAGTTGTGGCAGCAGCACTTCAGAATAAAGCCCAAATATGGACTTCCAGCACTCAACCAGTTAAAAACAAGCAAGTTATGGTGTTGGATAAATTTCAGCCAAGAGCTTTTATGGTGGAATATTGTGATACCGGACACGCTATTAATATATATGATAAATGAAAGCATCTTGATACTGGATTTTATTATGTGTTGAAAAAGTGTCTATTATAAGGTCTTGGGTTACATGTAAAAGAAAGACAACAACGACTAGGTCAAAGTAAGAATGAAATGCTTCATAACTGGACTTGCATGCAGTTGCTTATTTTAGAGCTGAAACGGTTAAGGGGTTTTCTTGATCAATTAATCACGTGGATTAACCTTGATTAACCGATTAATCACTTGTCCAAATAGATATCTGAATAATTGCCATACCGTTGATGATTTACAGCATAAACACCTTTACCCAATGTAACAAACAAAACCGACTAAGTCTATATACAAATATTTCCATTCAAATTTATTATGTTTTCAATTTTTGTCTCATAAACATAGCATTGAGCTCATTCCAAGGAGAGGTCATAAACTATGTTTTTGAGACAAAAATTGAAATTTTTATGATTTTATTTTGCAAGTATCGTCTGCTACCCGCAATGGGTAAAGGGTTAAGAATGATCATTTCCAGCCAGATACAGTATGATGATCATGCAAGTAAACAAGTATGTCAGAAAGTAACTTGCATGCTTTACTCTGTCTCATATAATTGATGTGAGTCAGTGTGACAATAATTACCTGTTTTGGAGCAAGTTTGTTCCTTTGTTAACCCATATAATACAGTAGTTCAAAAGTAATGGTTAATTGATCAGTTACTTTTTGGATCGATCAAGATGTTGATCATTAATTAATTGATTAATCGGTTAACCGTTTCAACTCTAGCTTATTTTTACTTTAACAGATTGATTGTAAAAATTTGTGTTTTAATCATTTGTTTATGCTCCACATAGGATCAAGTGAGTTCAAAGGGTCATTTGGATCACTCTGCTCTGAAACATTAGTCTTGCTACCAAAATCACTTTTTGATATTTTCTTCTTTTTCGTTTCGGCTGAGCCGAGGCTGAATGTCTGTGGGTTTTGTAGCTCTGCCAATGAAGATGGTACATTCTTCACCTGGTTCAATTCACCAAGTGAAGAACTACTTCTCTGTGATGAATTAGATCCTGATCTACTCCGGACTTGTGGACTACCAACAACCGATGAAGGTAGACTGGTGACTGACTTATTGGGTTGCTGTACCACATCTGGCAGAGTGGCCAGCTGAATATCCTGCTCCGCACAAATGGAACTCATCCTGGAATCCACTTGTGGTGAATGCTCTCTTAGTCCTAATTTTGAAATGGTCGACTGAAGATTATCAATTTTAGAAGAACCAAATAGAATGTCATCCTCTGACGCCTGCTTATGCATCATTTTCTGTTTCTCTTGTGCCTGGTTCTGTTTCCTTCTCCAGGGATTTTGAATAACAATGCCTTCTGTAAAAGAAAATGTTCAAAGTTCAGCGAAAATCTCTTCTTAGAACATCCACAAAAAACAAACACTGTGTCCCCTCACTGGAATAAGCTCATTGAGCTTGTTCTAATGAAAGCCACTAAGCTACGTTTTGGAGGCAAAATATGAAAATTGTTTGGTAAAGAATGAAAGAAACCTTGGGTACCAACAAGCAGAAGAGACAATGAATGTTAAATCAGTAGATAAAATTTTTTTTGTGTTCGGCAATCCTATTCAGAAATACAGTGTTGAAAGGATTAACTCTTAACCCGCTGAGTATTTTCAAGATGTTTCTCATGAAATCTAGTCATGGCTGCTCCAAAGCAGCCATGAACAGATTTGATGAAAAATTCATCTCAATTTACCTTAAGAAAGCATTGGTGAAAAATCCATCAATTTACAGGGAAAGATTCGACTACATGTGCCCAAATTATATTTATTCCAATGCAAAGAGAAATCCTGTCCTGGGCAGGAATATCTGCCAGCAGTGTCCAAAGAGTTAATGAATTTTTTTTATTTATTTATTGGTGTTTAAGGTCACAATTCATGGACTTTCAACGACCCTTTGATTTCAGAGTTTCAACATTAGGGTACAATGTACTTATTTCTCTCACATTTGTTCTTCGTGGATCAGTGTGGATGCTACTAAAGTTGTTCCCAGAAAGGTTTGAGAGTACAGGCTAACTACGAATGTTTTCAGGTACTTTCAAGCCTTCAGGGTTTTAGGCCAATTTCAAGCATTTTCAATGCCTTGAAAATCAGTTTTTAAATTCAAGGATATTCAAAGACTTGCAAGGACCCAATGCTACCCTGTTTCACCAAAAAAAAAGCCAGCAATTACCTAAATACTCAAGGATTTTTCTTTTTTTCAGCATAAAGTCTGATTTTCAAACACATTCAAGGGCCTGGAAGTTCAATTTTAAAATTCAAGCAGGTTCATGGACCTGGACAAACCCTGTGATTTGTAATGAAGGTTTTTCACCCCATTAAAATAGTTTTATTACACACTTACTCCTCAATAATATATTCTCTGCATAACACAGCAACACTTCGTAACAGTATTTTAGTTGGTCACTGTCTCGTATTATTTGCTTCCTCCTCTCTAACATGTGCTTCGTCAACTGAGGAATATCAATCAATCCATTCCCATGCTCCAATTCCTGTATGCCAATGTAACTCAACAAAAACATTCCTGTTCTCCCAATTCCATTGCTGGGAAATACAAAAAAGAGAAATACCATCTTTATGGATAAACTAAAATTGAATCAACAACATCTCTGTTAACTACATACCTTTTCCAACACCAATCAATTATGCATGGGTGGATTCAAGGTACAGAGTGACGGGTTTCATCTTCACCATATCTTTTCCAAGGGACAAAAATATTTTTGTGCAGGAAGGAGCACATGTCCTCTTTAAAGCTGTTATGGGCAAATGACTATGGTATAATAAAACATTTTTCTATGTGTATTGATGTTTGAAGCGACTTCAGCATCTGCATGTATGAAGTCAAATTCAGTCAATCATTTACACCATGCTGCCCATTCTAGAAGACTCATACCCTATGCACTGGTTATTAATTCATATTATTTATTTATTTATTGGTGTTTATGGTCACATACTTATGCACAATGGCTAATCGTGACCGAGACAGTTTTATGGGTGGAGGAAGCCGGAGTACCCGGAGAGAACCACTGAGCATCGATGAGCAACTGTCAGCTCCTGAACATTCTAACTCTGTTCAACCTCTGCTCAAGCAGGGTTACAGCGGTTGAAGACATGTGCACCATCGACATGCAGTATGCCTTAGTACACAGCGTCATTGTGCCCCCATGTAGGCAACCGGGATTAAACAGGAAGACAGAAAATCTGGCTATGCTGTCTCCCTGCGGTGTACTACTAACATGCTATGTTGAACATGAAGTTAGTACTGAAGCCGAATATCTTTCTTTCGCGTCAAAATTATTTTGATTAACATTGCTAGTACTACTATTTGCATTTGTACTTGTATACTGCTAATGAAAGTGTCCATGACAATGTAGCTGAACTTGACAAACTTGGTTAGTTATAAATGAAATGGCAAAATTGAAGATCATTGGTACCAATGTTATTTGGTGAAATTTCAACATAACAGCATTGTGTGTGCACAACGTCAGAGTAATCCATGCATTTTTAAATGTAAACTATAAGACTGGCAAAAGGAAGAATGATGATACACAAATGCAGTATGTTCAGAGGTTAATGTAAATGGCAACTTTTTTCACAGAAATGAATGCTAATCAATAGCTCTTATCGAAAGGTCTTGCCTAACGAGCACACCAAGTTCAAAAACAATCCTATGATAAATGTGGCCTGTAGGCCATGTCAAAGAAGAATGTTGATGCACAAATGCAATAAATTCAAAGATTGTTGCTAACAGCAACAGTTTTTGATGGAAATGAAAAGAAAATCAATAGCTCCTATCTTTGTCACCCTGCATAAGCATATGAAGTTTCAAAACTACCTGATAATGAAGGTGTCCTCTGAGGCATGCCAAAGGAAGATGTTAAGGCACGAATGCACTAAGTTTGAAGGTCATTGCTTGTGGCAATGTTTTGTTTTTTTTTATGGAAATTCATAAATGTTAAAAAATTTATAGTAATTTATATATTTTTTATACTTACCAATGACCCAGACATAGCTGGTGCTAACTCTTAAAATATAGGGCCAAACACAAATTTTGCCCCCCAATCCCCAAAATTTGCATCTAAAACTAAAGAAAACATGTCCTGAAAGGCCCTCCACACTTCGCCCCTACTGCGCATGCGCAGTGTCAAGGACGTTCCGAAATTGGCGCCATTTATCATTCTAATAACCAGTGCCTGGTAAGCGCTATGTACTCAGCGGGGAGGCAAGAGTTCCCAACTCCTGGGAGGGCCATCCCCGTCTGGGTCATTGGTAAGTATAAAAAATATATAAATTACTATAAATTTTTTAACATTTTTATACTGTACCAATGACCCAGACATAGCTGAATAGTAAAAAGGCTGGAGGGCCAAGGACATAGAGCAAAATGGAATACGCTCAATAAAATAAAATAGAGTCATCCCCTGTAGGGAAAAGAAGTAATAGGCCTTACATGTATCTTTCTTATTTATGATAAATTAGAAAGATACAACACCTTCCAAAAATTGAGCTTTATACATCCATGTACTCTATTAATATCCAATAATCCTTATACTAATAATTTTTAAAGTAAGCCAATAATAAAGTAAGTCTAGAGAATAGAGACTCTTATACTCCTAAAAGTGTGTGAGAATTGCATAAACATGTCCGTTGACATATGCAATATTCAAAAGCTATACTTTAAAAACTAAGACTTGAATGAATTTTATAAACTTAAACTTCTCACTAAACAACCATCCCAATAACAGCTCAGAATTACTAACTCCGGAGGAGGTATCCCCTTGTTTTCATAGTAAAAACAGGTGACCCAAGGGAACACCCTCCCCCCCCCCCCCCCTTTTTCTTGCCCTGGGTCAAATAGCCCAGAGCGAAGAGGGCAGCCGAACGGAGACACTGCCGAAACAGACAGCCTACCTAGCTATAGTAGCAACTGTTAAGTGAATGACATTCTGAGCAGTAGATAATAGACCTAACAATAGAGGCCTCCAGAAATGGACTCGATATTTCTGAGATAAAATTCATGAATGGATGGCTGAGCGCAATGAGCAGCCTTCAAAAATCTATAATAGGAACACTATTAATGTAAGCCCAAGAAGTAGAAGAACTCTTACTTCATGAGCCGAAATCTTAAGCACAACTGCTAAGCCAATGATATACCATAAGCAGTACGCTAGTTAATAGAATCCACTAACAATAAAATGGAGCGTAACATCCTTCTACTAGACATCAAAGACAGAAGAAGCTTACGCCCTTGTAATAAACAGATATCTGTTTATAAATACATAAACTGTACCCGGAAAGAGTAAAGGCCTATGCCCATACGAAGACGGAAGGACCTTAAAATAATAGGTTCCGGATAATAGGAGCCTAACTCTTATGCAACAATCCAACCTAAATAGTAACGGAAGTATTGATTCCGAAACTATGAAAGTGAAAATCATCCATCGATAGTGCATGAAACTCACTGACTCTACAGTAAAAGAGAAACCAACAGAATTACTGTCTAAAAGGTCAGAATTTGAAAACTACTGTTTCCAGAGGCTCAAATGATTACTTAGCTAAATAAGAACCGAAGTTAAAATCCGTATAGGAATTTAATCTAAAGATTCTAAGTCTATTTATCAAAAAGTTACTAACTGACTTAGATAAAGAGACAAAAGACTCAATTGTAAACTATCGTAGAGTGCATAGGTATGAGGTAACATAAACCTATAACCTAAATAACAACAGGCTGCAGTAGATCTTGTGAAACAAGTATACTAAAAAAATAGCAATGAGTAGTATGGAGGGATCAACCATATGAACATAATGATCCCTACACCACGACGGAAGAGCCTCCACTTTAGTCGCATAGAATAGCGAAGAAGAGGATCTCCTATAGTAAGAAATCGCGTCCAAAGCTCGTCCAGTACAGTGCTTACAATGCAATACGGACCACACAACGGAATACATGAAGGTTGCGACCTTGCTGGTTGTGATAAAGATGACACGATTTACCCAGTGAAAAAAGATCCTCACATAGAGGAAGATTTCACGTTAAGATCCACAGTAGACAAGAGAGTAAATTACTCATGATCTCTGTGAAGATAGAGATGCTATCAACAGAAATGTAATGTGGTTGTTTATCTTAGCAATACCTGCTAAAACAACAGCGCCGGAGGATACGCGTATCCTATCATTCCGTCCTATAGATCAATAGAGCGTTAACAGTATTAGCTCAGAGATCTGGACAAGCCAACACATACGTCTGCAATTGATTAGCAAGCTGTGTCATAAATAAAACATCATTGGGCGCTCCCATAGATAGCAAATCTGATTGAATACTTGTTTGTTGAGAGTCCATTCTGACAGCAACAAGCGACCCGTAAGAGAACGGGAGTGCGATAAAACAATCAGACGACCCAGAATATGACGGACCAAAACTGAACTTGGTGTACTATAACCAACAGACGGATTCTTTCCATTAAATTGAATAACGGAAACGAAAGAGTGCCTCCCTGGTTCCGGAGATACGCCACTACTGTCGAATTAAAGGACAGGAATTTGGGCATGCGTTTCTGAATAATGTTCATGCAATGACATAAAGCAAGCCTACAAAACATTATTCCGCGGAAGTTAAACTGATAGCTAAAAGACTGCGGAACCCAAAGACCCTGGCACTTCGAATCCGTAGGGATCAGTATATATCCCAATCTGTTTGACTGGCAACCGTCATAACAGCCACACTCGGGTCCGGCAACTGCGGCGGCACTCTCTGAGTCAACCACCGAATGTTTGCCCCAGTCTGAATCTCTTGTAACACTAGATAGACAAGAGAATGTATAAATCAAGCAATTCATGGATTGCCGGAAAGTTGCCGTCGAAGAGAAGCTCCTCCGAGAACGAAGCGACTCTGAGAGAGTTCTTAACCTACTATCCACGCGTGGATGTAGCTAGGGCTGCATCACGTCTAACCAACTCCAATCAGCCACTGAAGGGCGGAGTTATACGTGAACAAACTACTGCCCTCAAAAGAAAATACATTGAGAATAATATCCCGTAAATCTTTTCTTGAAGACGTAATGATAACGCCTCAGTAAGGCGGATTACGTATAATAAAGCGTCTAAGTTAAGTCTACTATACATGTCGTTCCCAACATTGAAATTGGAAAAGACATAAACGGCGAAAAAGAATATATGCAGTCTTTAATCACACCGTCTAGACGCATATGAACTCTCGGTATGCCCTGCTCTGCCAAAATAAACTATATGTAAAAAAGATAAAATGGCAGAAATGAGCCACGCGGACAAGAAACTAAACTATCATGCTTAGTAGCAGGCTTGTATATATATATAAATATATAGCGTCGAAAAATAAAACACATGTTGTAATGACAATATTGGACTGCGTCGGTAAGTCAGGGACAAAGTCCCTGTACCGATCGAAAAATCCGAGTCCAATGACGCTATAAGTCTCTTATCCAAGATCGCAGCAATGAAGTCCGAAAAATAATCACTGGAAGAAATGCCAGAAGATATGAAAGGCATCTTCCGATACTACTAAAGGGAAAACTCGAAATCTTTCGAATCCCTTTCGCCATCCTGTCGGACCCTATAAAGCATTCGGTCGTCCGTAGCTTGATGCAACCGCGGACCGCACCGACCCAGCGCCGTCGGATAATTCCTGATTCGACCGAGAAACTGTCAATAGCTGGGATGCTGCGAAACAACTGCGCTAACTCGGATAGCACGTCCGTCACTGAGGCCTGAGGAGCAGCGGTCTTACGATGCATTGCCGCAGGAAGCTCCGAGATCGTTACCCCGTGCATACTTCCAATATGCGAGCGAACGGAGTGTATAGGCCTCGTGTCCCTTGGCTACCGGATGGCGCGACCTATTCGCTGTGGAATCACTGAATGCCGAAACTGATCGGATACTCGAGGTCACGTAGCCAATGTGCGGTCGTGTGCCCTGCTGTGAGGATGAGGAAGCATTAAAGACAGTCTCTCGGACTGTCAATATAACGGAGCGTCCCGAGCAACGGACATATGTTCCGAATGTAAAATATCTGAACCACAACATGCGGTCCCCTATGTTGTTGGCTTCCTCCGATCTGTCCTCAATCTGCCGTCACTGGGTGAGTACTAAAGTAATTAAAGTGCTCGCATCACCCAAATCTCCTTCCTAGACCGCAACGGACGAACCCGGCAGCCGAACCATTCGATGAATGTACGCTACACCGGGTGAGCTAGCGAATGTCACTCCGTAAGCGATAGACATATTCCATGAGCACTTATTGCCGCTAACTCTTCATTAACTATGACGACAGAGGCACACTTTTGAAAGACATCTCCATAACTCTTCGAACAAGAAACCAGAAATGCTTGGATAGCAAGCATAAAATAATAATATATATAGCGTCGTTCAATAATTCGAAAGTTTGTGTGACATTATTGGACTATGTCGGAACTGAGGGACGATGTCCCTGAACCGAATCAAAAATTTCTAAGTCCACCGACGCTATCAGTTTCTTATCCGGCATCGCAGCATATGTTGTTCCGAAAGGGAAAGCTTGAAATCCTCCGAATCCCTTTCGGTATCCCGTCGGACCGGATGAAACTTTCGGACGTCCGTACCCGCTTCCGCGGAGCGTCCCGACCCAGCATCGTCGGATAAAATATATGCGACAGATTCAGTTGATGCTGGGATGCTGCGATAAACTGTGCTATTAAGGAAAGCACGTCCGTTCCCGAGGCCTGTGCAGTAGCGGACTTACGATGCATTGCCGCTGGAAGCTCCGTGTACGTTGACTCCCGCACACTTCCTATGCGAACGTCCGGAGTCTGCAGGCCTCGAGTCCCCGGCTACCGACCCAGCGCTGTCGGATAATTCTCGATTCGACACCATTTCTGTCGGCTGCTGGGATGCTGCGAAAAGCTGTGCTATGTGCACAAGAATGTCCGGCGTCGAGACCTGCGGAGGCGCAGTCTATCGCTGCTTCGCCGAGGGCAGCTCCGCATCAGATGGCTCCCGCATACTTTTCCTATGCGAACGTCCGGAGTCCATCGGTCTCGAATCCCTGGCTGCCGGATGGTGTGACCTGGTCGCCGAAGAATCCTTGATCGGCGAAGCTGGTAATATATCGGCGGTCACGCAGCCAAGGTGCGGTCGTGTGCGCTGACGAGAAGAGGAAGCCTTAGCAGTCTCAGCGGACTGCCTATACAACGGAGCGTCCCGAGCGACGGACGTATGCTCCGCTAGCGACACATTTGTACCACAACATCTGGGGCCAGATGTTGTTGAACGAGAGAGGGGCCTCTCTCGCTTGCCGTCCGGATGGACCGGAACGAGCTATGAACCGGACTAAAAGGCTTCCTCCGTTCTCCCTCCGATCCGCCGTCACTGGGTGTGCATTAAGTTAATTTATAGTGCTCGCATCACCCCAAAATTCCTTCTAGACCGCAACGGACGAACCCGGCTGCCGAACCATTCGGTGAATGGACGCTACACCGGGCGAGCTAGCGGACGTCAAAGGCCGTCGAACCTACTAGGGTCCTCTTAGGCAATTGGCGTATTACATGAGCACTTTTCCGCTAGCCCTTCATTAATTGTGACGACGGAGGCACACTGTTGGAAGACATCACAGATACATCACCCTAATCTTGATCGTCTGAAATAGAAATTGATAAAGTAGAGTGACCCTGCGGGGAAAGGACCGGAGTGTCCAAATCCCCAACAACATACCGTGACATACGCTTCCCATATTGTCATCGAAATCATACGATACAGAACAGGAGTTAATGCGAGTACACTGACCACATATAGAATGATAATAAGGTCAGAGGAAGACTTCCTCTTAAAACAATTGATCAATATCCTATCAATGTGAAAAGAAAACAAGTCCTGGTACTCGCACTAACCCCTGGCAATCAAAATACATAATAATAATATGATCCATTAATATAGAAAAAATAATTGAAATCAAAATATTTTGAAAAAATATTTTTTCAGAACAGCCCAAGTTTCTGAAAAGTAACGTTGAGCCCCAATGGATCCCAAGCCTAAGTGTGGACAAAAATTTTAAAAATATTTTAAACAATTTATTCAACACTTACGAACAATAATAATGTATCTAGTTATGATTAAAATAACATAAAGATATTATTATTTAGAAATCCCCCCCTCACACAGAGGGCTGTTGTAAATGTAAACAATGAGTGTAAAAACACTAAAATAAGACTCCAGGCACCCAGGCCCGAAATCAGTTACCAAAAATACACCATCTGATGCAAAACAGAGACTTCCAGGGAAGAAACTGCAGAACATCAGATGGTAGATGCAGAACACAACGCCTAACCACCCGTAGGTGAAGACGTAAACATGGGGAAAAAACAGAATTCATTCTGTTATTCAGCTAAAACTCCCAAGAAATTTTAGTAATAATAATTACAGAAACTATGCCAAAAGCATGGGAGAATAGCAAGGGGGAACTTAAAGGACAGGGAGAGAGGAAAAACACTTGAAAAAACAGTGTAACTAAATAATCAGAATGACAACAAAATGGCTGCTGCCTTGAAAATAGGTAACTTAACATAATTTCATTAAAAAAATTTAAGTTACAGCCCTGATAATATTCTGTCACACATTCTTTTCCTCTCCTCCTTTTCTATCCTCCTTAGAATCACCATTTCACTAATATTTATGTGTCTGGCATCATTTAAACTGAGATTTAAAAGCACAAAGATCAGTCAGATGTTAACTGATGAAGGGCCAAACTTAGAACGATAAATGGCGCCAATTTCGGAACGTCCTTGACACTGCGCATGCGCAGTAGGGGCGAAGTGTGGAGGGCCTTTCAGGACATGTTTTCTTTAGTTTTAGATGCAAATTTTGGGGATTGGGGGGCAAAATTTGTGTTTGGCCCTATATTTTAAGAGTTAGCACCAGCTATGTCTGGGTCATTGGTACAGTATAAAAATATACCCTGTAGAGAGTGCAAAAGGGATAAGTTGACGCATAAATGCAGTATGTTCAAAGGCTGGTGATAACGACAATAATTTTTTATGGAAATGAAAAAAAGCAATAGCTCAGATCTAGAGGTCACCCCGAACACACATACCAAGTTTCAAAGGGATACGATCATAAATGTGCCCTGAAGGGTGTGTTAAAGGAAAATATTGAGGTCTGACTAAACTAAGTTCAAAGGTCAGCGGCAACATTTTTTGACAGAAATGGAAGAAAATCGACAGCTCCCATATAGATGTCACCCCACACAAGCACACCAAGTTTGCAAGTGATCCAATCATAAATGTGCCCTGCAGGGTGTGTCAATGGGAAATATTGATGCTTAACTGCACTAAGTTTTTACTAAGTTCATCAGAGGTCATTGCACATGGCAACTATTTTTGATGGAAATGTCAGAAAATCGATAGCTCCCATCTAGAGATAACCTCAAACAAACATACCAAGTTTCAAACCATCCTGATCATAAATGTGCCCTGTAGGGCGTGCCAAAGGAATATGTTGATCCCTGACTAAACTAAATTCAAACGTCATTGTCAGTGGCAACAGTTTTTGACGGAATATGGAAGAATATCAATAGCTCCCATGTAGAGGTCACCCCAAATGAAAGTGTCAATGACACTGTAGCTCAACTTTGAATATGACAGGAATTAGTATTTGCTGTGACCAGGTCAACAATGAAAGTGTCAATGACACTGTAGCTGAACTTGTGTGTTGTGTTTGATGAAAAGGATAATGTTCAGTGTTTATGAAAGGATTATGAAATAAGACAAGAATTGTGATAATTGGGAATACGTTCATTTCTGTTCCCTGTATGCTAAGTTTTTGATAAAAAATAATATGAGGTGTACACTGCACTAAAGAGCTGAGGGGTGGGTTAATATGACCTCACAGTTAATGTATGTGGCCCTCACAGTTAACATATATCAATGAAAGTTACCAAGTTACAGTGAAATTATTCCAAAACAAGTCATCCTATCAAGTTGCATTGAAATCCCTTCATAAATATGGCCTGTAGACTGTGCTAAAGGTTTTCGGGGCTTCGGGCCCCTGGAGCCGTCAGTTTCCCAATTGCGTCCAAAGGGGACGTTCTCATCTAGACACTATTTGAAGTCAACCTACCAAGTTACAATGAAATCCCTTCATAAATATGACCTGTAGACTGTGCTAAAGGTTCTTGGGCTTTGGGCTTGGGCAGCCATCACGGTTGAATGATCGCAACCAAAAGGGGACATTCTAATCTGGGCATCATCTGGAGCGATCCTACAAAGTTACAATGAAATCCCTTCATATATATGACCTGTAGACTGTGCTCAAGGTTTTCGAGCTTCGGGCCCCTGAAGCCGTCACAGTTGACCAATTACGACCAAAAGGGGATGTCATCATCTAGGCATTATATGGAGTCAAACTAACAGGTTACTGTGAAATCCTTCCATAAATATGACCTATAGACTATGCTAAAGGTTTTGGGCTTTTGGGCTCGGGCAGCCATCAAGGCTGAATGATCGTGACCAAAATGGGACGTGCTCATCTAGACATTATTTGGAGTCATCCTACCAAGGAACAATGAAATCCCTTCTTAAATATCACCTGTAGACTGTGCTAAAGGTTTTTGGGCTTCAGGCCCCTTTAGCCGTCACAGTTACCTAATGGTGTCCAAAAGGGGCTGTTCTCATCTAGACATTATATGAAGTCAACCTACCAGGTTACAATGAAATCCCTTCATAAATATGAACTGAAGACTGTGCTAAAGGTTTTCGGGCTTTGGGCTCTGGCAGCCATCATGGTTGAATGATCGCAACCAAAAGGGGATATTCTCATCTGGGCATCATCTGGAGTGATCCTACAAAGTTACAATGAAATCCTTTCATAAATATGACCTGTAGACTATGCTCAAGATTTTCGGGCTTCAGGGCACCTGTGGCCATCACAGTTGACCAATCATGACCAAAAGGGGATGCCATCATCTAGGCATTATATGGAGTCAACCTAACAAGTTACAATGAAATCCTTCCATAAATACAACCTATAGACTATGCTAAAGGTTTTTGGGCTCGGGCAGCCATCAAGGCTGAATGATCGCAACCAAAAGACGACGTTCTCATCTAGACATTATTTGGAGTCATCCTACCAAGCTACAATGAAATCCCTTCATAATTATGACCTGTAGACTGTTCTAAAGGTTTTCAGGCTTAGGGCCCCTGTAGCTATCACAGTTGCCCAATCGTGTCCAAAAGGGTACGTTCTCATCTAGACATTATATAAAGTCAAACCTACCAAGTTACAATGAAATCTCTTCATAAATGTGACCTGTAGACTGTGCTAAAGGTATTCAGGCTTCGGGCTCGGGCAGCCATAATGGTTGAATGATCACAACCAAAAGGGGACATTCTCATCTGGGCATCATCTGGAGTGATCCTATGAAGTTACAATGAAATCCCTTCATAAATATGACCTGAAGACTGGGCTCAAGGTTTTCAGGCTTCGGGCACCTGTAGCCATCACAGTTGACCAATCACGACCAAAAGGGGATGTCATCATCTAGGCATTATATGGAGTCAACCTAACAGGTTACAATGAAATCCTTCCATAAATATGACCTTTTCCCTATGCTAAAGGTTTTTGGGCTCGGGCACCCATTAAGGCTGAATGATTGCGACCAAAAGGGGAAGTTCTCATCTAGACATTATTTGGAGTCATCCTACCAAGCTACAATGAAATCCCTTCATAATTATGACCTGTGGACTGTTCTAAAGGTTTTCAGGCTTCGGGCCCCTGTAGCCATCACAGTTGCCCAATCATTTCCAAAAGGGGACGTTCTCTTCTAGACATTATATGACGTCAACCTACCAAGTTAAAATGAAATCCCTTCATAAATATGACCTGTAGACTGTGCTAAAGTTTTTCGGGCTTCGGGCAGCCATCATGATTGAATGATCGCAACCAAAGGGGACATTCTCATCTGGGCATCATCTGGAGTGATCCTATAAAGTTACACTGAAATCCCTTTATAAATATGACCTGTAGACTATGCTCAAGGTTTTCAGGCTTCGGGCACCTGTAGCCATCACAGTTGACCAATCACGACCAAAAGGAGATGTCATCATCTAGGTATTATATGGAGTCAACCTAACAGGTTACAATGAAATCCTTCTGTAAATATGACCTTTTGCCTATGCTAAAGGTTTTTGGGCTTTGGGCTTGGGCAGCCATCACGGTTGAATGATCGCAACCAAAAGAGGACATTCTCATCTGGGCATCATCTGGAGTGATCCTACGAAGTTACAATGAAATCCCTTCATAAATATGACCTGTAGACTGTGCTCAAGGTTTTCGAGCTTCAGGCCCCTGAAGCCGTCACAGTTGACCAATCATGACCAAAAGGGGATGTCATCATCTAGGCATTATATGGAGTCAAACTAACAGGTTACAGTGAAATCGTTCCATAAATATGACCTATAGACTGCTAAAGGTTTTGGGGTTTTGGGCTCAGGCACCCATCAAGGCTGAATGATCGCGACCAAAAGGGGACGTGCTCATCTAGACATTATTTGGAGTCATCCTACCAAGTTACAATGAAATCCCTTCATAAATATGACCTGTACACTATGCTAAAGGTTTTCGGGCTTCAGGCCCCTGTAGCCATCACAGTTGCCCAATCAGGACCAAAAGGTGACTTTCTCATCTAGACATTGTATGAAGTCAACCCACCAAATTACAATGAAATTAAAATTTTTTAGTAAATTTTGTTTCTTAACATACCTACCACAATTGTTTACAATTGGCTGTAACATAAGTGCAAGCCCTACTTCGGAACTAACTCAAGCTTTTAGAATCTTTTCCAAACGAGTTGGAAAAGTACTAGAGTGCAAAAGCACGAAAAAGATCGAAAAAAACGGTCGAGCGAGACCAGCGCTCGAAATTACAGGTACTCTCTCTGCACACCTATTGCGTTTACCGAGCGCATGCGCAACTACCGTGACGTCAATTCCGTATTTCCGCCAACGAGAAGTTTGTGATTTAGCAGGGAGGCATCGATATCAGAGATATCCCCAAGGAGGGTGGGCCTCCGGTAAACAATTGTGGTAGGTATGTTAAGAAACAAAATTTACTAAAAAATTTTAATTTCTATTTAACCTACTCACAATTGTTTACAATTGGCTGAATAAACAATAGGAGGAGGTGAATCACATAACCAATACCAACAAGAGTAGCAGAACGAAAGCAAGGATGGCAGAGAACAAAAACGAAAACCTGTAATGAAGATAGAGAGAAGGCACCTGAAAAGAACAAGGCTGAGTGAAGCGCAACCTCGACAAAAACAATTTTAACGAGGGTGCACAACAGCCTGAGCAGCAACGAGAGGGCCTAAAGAATAAAGGTCCTCAGATTGCTGCTGAAGGTGGCGGAGGTAAAAGGAGGAGAAGGTAGAAGCATTCCTCCAGTAAGCCGCATTCATAACATCACGGAGCGAAACAGAATTGGAGAACGCCCAGGATGTAGAAATGGCACGAACCTCGTGAGCATTAAGCTGGTTCGAAACAAGATCCGATGCAGACAAGCGAGAATAAGCCAGCTTGATTGCAAGACAGATCCACCTGGAAATAGAATGGGAAGAGATAGACTGCCTCTTAGGAATGAGAGACAGAAAGAATCTCTTCCGACCCCTCCTAATGAACTGAGTGCGAGTAATGTAAGTCTTGACCGCACAAACAGAACAAAGAAGAGGCTTCCGTCCATCTACAGCAGGGAAAGCCCGAATGCAGATGGGAGGAGGTACCGAATCGGGAAGTTGATTCTTAGCCAGAAAAGAGCAATCAGTAGTGAATGTGACACTGTTAGCCTCATTTCGGAAGAAGGCAGAATCAACAGATAGCGCATGAAGCTCACTGACTCGATGAGCAGAAGCAAACGCTAGAAGAAAAGCCGTCTTATAGGTGAGAAAACGCATGTCGGTCTCAGATAAAGGCTCGAATGGCACCCCCTCCAAACAGTGCAACACCCATGCCAAGTTCCACTTGGGTGTAAGACGCAAAACTCGAGGCCTCTTCAAAGAAAAGTGCCGAATAAGTTTGGAGAGGAAAAGATTATGACCGATACACCGCTTACCCACATAAGAGAAAGTATCAGACAGCATAGACCGATAGCCCTTAATCGTAATAGGCTGGAGGCCCTTGGAGTCAAAAAGAAAAACCAGAAAATCCACAATTTGAGCGATTGACGGATCACGGTAATTCACATTGTGATCTGAACACCAGCGGCAGAAAACCTTCCACTTGGCGGCATAAGTCATTCCAGTGGAAGGTCGCCGCGATGCAGAAATGCACTCCACTGATCGTCTCGAAAAACCTCTACGTCGGAGACTGGACCTGATAAAAGACAGGCGTGAAGGGACAGGCTCGCCAGGTTGTTGTGATACTTCCTGGGACGACCCTGTGAAAGAAGATCGTGACGTAGAGGTAGACGAATCAGTCGATCGGCCAATAGAGGCCGCAGCAGATTGATCCACACCCTCTGTGGAGACAGGGGTGTGATCAGAATGATCCTGCAACTGCAAGCACGAATCTTCGCTAAAACTTGAGGAAGAATCGGTGCAGGAGGAAAGGCATAGTCGACCCAACCTGTCCAGTCCAGAGACAGAGCGTCTACTGCAAATGCCAGAGGATCTGGACAAGGGGAGACAAAAGTCTCTACCTGATGATTCCAGCGAGTAGCAAAAAGGTCGACCTGAGGACGACCCCACTGCTCGCAAATCGCCTGAAACACCGACCGATGTAGCATCCATTCGGTTGGAAGGACACTGTCGCGTCGGGACAGGGAGTCTGCTAGGACGTTGAGACGCCCGGGAATGTGTCGAATGGACACCCGAGCATTCACATCCCGCGCCAACAGAAGAAGATCCCGAGACAGCCGATACATGGGAATCGAATGTGTGCCTCCTTGATTCCGTATGTAGGTCACTACTGTCAAATTGTCCGAAAGAAGTAGGACAACATGGTCCGACAGATGAGGGATCCAAAGCTGAAAACTCAACAGAAGAGCAAGGAGCTCCTTCTGGTTGATATGAAGGCCTACCTGCTCGCTGTCCCACTCTCCGTGAGTAGACAGACCGAGAGGATCCAACGTCGCACCCCAGCCCCGATCGCTGGCATCCGCAGTAAGGATGCGATCGGCCAAAGGAAGATCCAACGGAACACCCTGTGTCAGCCAGGGAATATCTGCCCAAGTGCAGAGGTGACAAAGCAGAGACCGAGGAATAGTGAGTTCCAGGTCCAGCGGATCTACATTCGGACGCCAATGATCCAACAGGAAGTGTTGGAGAGGTCGGACAAACAAGCGACCGAGCGGAATGAGATCTGTCACCGAACCGCAAAGGCCCAGCATCCGAAGGAAAGTCCTGGCCGAGACCGAGGAAGATTGAAGCAGGTCCCGAGTCAAGGCGGAAAGAATCGTCGCCCGAGCCTGGTGGACCGACACTACATTGTGAAGAGTGTCGAAATCCATCCCCAAATGACGGAATCGCTGAGAAGGAAGAAGATCCGACTTCTCGCGATTGACTCTGAAACCCAGCGACGCTAGCAGGCAAAGAAACTGCCGGACATCGAACTCCAGAACAGCAGCATCGTGGTGCCGTTGGAGGATGCCGTCTAGGTAGGCTGACGAAGTCACTGCCGACTGAGTGCGATGGAAAGCAAGCACATGTGACATCAGTCGGGTGAAGGCCCAAGGAGCCAGGTTCAAACCGAACGGGAGAGCTCTGAATTGAAAAACTCGACCCCGAAACGAGAACCGAAGGTATTTCCGTGACGCCAGATGAATGGGTACATGGAAGTAGGCATCCTTCAGGTCGATACTGGCCGCAAAATCGCCCTGATGAACTGAACGTCGAACCGACCGGAAAGTCTCCATACTGAAACGAGGAGCAATTATGTACTCGTTCAGGGTACTCAGATCGATGACAGGACGATATTGGCCGTTTTTCTTCGGCACCAAGAAAAGTCTCGAGGAAAAACCCCGGTGAAAGGGTGTTCCTGACCACCTCGATCGCCCCTTTGGTGAGGAGATTGTCGATCTCCTGCACCAGAAGGTCCCGACGCAGAGAATCTGAAGGGACCTGAGTCGGAAGGGGCACCCGAGATAAACTGGGGTGCCGATGGAAGGACAGTCGCAGACCGGATTGAATGACGTCGAGGACCCAAGAGTCCGATGTTATCTCTGTCCAACGGTCGTAAAACAGCGACAGCCTTCCCCCGACTGGAGGCGAATCGAGGTGAGAACCTTCACTTGCGGCCTCGACGAGGCCCCCGAGAGGAGAAACCACCTCGGGAAGTGACAGAGTCCTGAGACTTTCCAGCCTGAGGCTGCCAGCGGGCCTGGCCACGTCGGCGCTTCTTATGAGCAGAAGGAGCAGACGGAGCCGAAGGCGTAGCCGACGTCGCCGACGAGGCAGACGCAGCAGCACGCTTGGCGGGCCTGGAACGACCCCCACCCGCAGCAGCAGGTGGGTCAAGCTGTCTCAGCAAAAGCTGGTCCTTCGAATGACGAAGAACTTCGCTACGAACAGCTTCCACGGAACCATGGAACAACTGAGGTCCCACCAAAGAGGCAGACCTCAGAACAGCACGTTGCTCAGAAGGAAGGGATGGTAAAGAATCCAAAACCCCATCCCGGCGTGCCAGCTCCAAATTGGCCGTGTTACAGGCGTGAGCGTGAGTCAAGTTCATAAGAGCCTGTGACAAAACGCGAAAAGGCGCCTGAGCATCATCAAACTCCCCTGGTGGAAAATATTCAGCCAGAGCAGCGACAACATGGTCCGCGAGAGACAACATACCCAGCATCTCTCGGGACAGGCCCACCATAGACTCAACTACCGACATCGGGAGAACTGCCGACTTAGGCTTAGTCAACCCGAGGGAAGAAGAATCCTCATCCACAGTAGTCATCCCTTGGAAGACTGGTGGAGAGACGGAATCATACACACGAAACCGCGATGGAGGCAGAAAGGCATCAGCTCTAGAAAAAAAGGAACCCTTGAGGGCCTTAGAACGCATTTTGGCGTCTAAGCCCTGGAAGGACTCAACCACCTGAGCCGATTGCAGAGGACGCAAAGCCCCGGAGCTAGAAGGCTCAACAGGGTTACGGCGCTCCACAGTGGACCGTGGCCGGACGGTCACAGAAGGCTGGTCGGAAGGTTGAACGTCCGGCAATAAGCCAAAGACGAAATCCAAAGCCTGCCCCAAGACTGACGAGGGGGGCCCATCAGCTTCAAGATACTCGTCATCCTCCGTAGCAGAGGAGACGTAGCCCAACTCGGGCTGACCAGCAGAAACCTCCTGTGAATACTGTGCAGTATCCACGGGGCCAGGCGAGACATCTCGGCGACCGACCAAAGGAGGTTGTGCCTCAGGAGGCACAGGGAGGCAAACTTGAGGGTTGCCAGAAAGCAACCGGGTGAGCGCCAAAATGGCCTGGTGCAGGTCACCCTGAGAATCCGTCGCAGCAGAATCGCCCGACGGAGTGTCCTCCCAATGGACCCTTCAGGTAGAAGAACCCAAATCCTCAGAAGAGACCGACGTCGAACGTCGATCGGCAGACAGAATAGGAGCACGGTGAGAAGACACCGGAGGATAGTCCCGATTGTGACGCCCAGGGGCCATCACTGACCTCTGCGAAACAGAAGGCCCTGTCTGCAAATCCTCTAAAGAGACCGACGGCGCACGTCGATCGGTAGCTGGACCTAGGACACGGTGAGAAGACACCGGAGGATTGTCCCAAGAATGACAGGAACCTATCATTGGCCTCTGCGCAGCAGACGGCCCCAACTGCCTATCCTCTGAGACCGACAGCCAGCATCGATCGACACCCAGACTCGGAACACAGTGAGGAATCACCGGAGGAAGGTTCCGAGAGTGACAGCTAACAGGGGCTGTCACTGACCGCTGCCGAACAGCAGGCCCTGGATGCCAACGTCCCAACACCATCCCGCTAGGCGGCACACTAGCAGGCGAAGGTGGAACAATAAACGATTCACTCGAGGGACGAGGAATCGCTGCCGAAGCGACCGGCCGGCTCAACCGACTAGGAGCAAACCTAGCCAGATGAGACGGAGCAGACAGCAAACCCGCACAGCCCCGCCGCGAGGCTAGGGGAGGCTGAGAGCACACAGACACACCAGCAGATACAGCCTCGGTCCCCCGAGACTGTAGACCATCCCCAGAGGAGATGGAAGAGCCACCATCAGACAGAATAGGATCTGGAGTAGCAACCTCCTCAACAACGGTCGACGGTGTAGGAGGCAGATCGGAGAGGGTTACCGAGCTAACCTCGGAAAAGCTCTCAACGAAAACAGACGCCTCAATAGTGACATCAGAAGACAAAGAGACCACGGTCTCCTCGTCAGGAATCACTGAACTAACACCGCCAACAGTTGCAGAGGAACTCGCCACAGAAGTCAGATCCGAATCCTGTGTGACAGAGTCACCACGTGCACCAGCAGAAATGTCTGCTACGGCACGGCTACCCTTACCCCGAGAACGAGGGGTTCTAGCTCTGGAAAGAACCACCTTGTTCACAGAAGCCCAAAATTTAGAGGACCAAACCCCACAGATACCACATGATTGGGCCTGAGTGCAATTGTTGCAAGTGACACATGTGGCATGAGAATCGTCCACATGTTTCACCTGCAAACAAGAGGTACAAGGAATAGTCTTAGGCATGATATCAAAACAATAATCAAGCTTCCCGCCAACGGAAAACAGTACTAAGGTCGTGTTCACACGTGGGGGAAAGACAAGATAAAGTTTGAAGAGAACAGCAATAAAAATACAAATTAACATTAAATAATAATAATAATTTGGTAGCTTGATAAAAGGATACAATCCAGTAGCACACTAAATATGAAGAATAAGTTGTTCACGAAGAATACATAGCATAATTAGCACGAGTCACAAAAATTTCCGACCATGTACAATGGCGGAAAATAAAGGAATTGACGTCACGGTTGTTGCACATGCGCTCGGTAAACGCAATAGGTGTGCAGAGAGAGTACCTGTAATTTCGAGCGCTGGTCTCGCTCGACCCTTTTTTTCGATCTTTTTCGTGCTTTTGCACTCTAGTACTTTTCCAACTCGTTTGGAAAAGATTCTAAAAGCTTGAGTTAGTTCCGAAGTAGGGCTTGCACTTATGTTACAGCCAATTGTAAACAATTGTGAGTAGGTTGAAAAGAAATTCCTCAATAAATATGACCTGTATACTGTGCTAAAGGTTTTCGGCTCGGGCAGTCGTCACGGTTGGCAGATCACGCCCAAATGGGGAAATTCTCATCTAGAGATCATAAGGAGTCATCCTACCAAGTTACAATGAAATCCCTCCATATTAAACATGACCTGCAGACTGTGCTAAAAGTTTTTGGGTTTCGGGCTTGGGCAGCCATCACGGTTGACAGATCATGCCCAAAAGAGGACGTTCTCAACTAGGCATTATACAGAGGAATCCTACCAAGTTACAATGAAATCCCTTCATAAATACGACCTGTAGACTGTGCTAATGGTTTTCGAGTTTTGGGCTCGGGTAGCCAAACCGGTTGACCGATCGCGACCACAAGGGGACGTTCTCATCTAGACATGACCCCAAACCTGCATATGAAATTTCGTGACAATCAGACAAGAACTGCGGGGTGTAGCCCATGCTAAAGGAAAATGTGAACAGACTCACAGACTAACAGACTTCCGCACGCGTGATGGCAATAGCTTATCTTGACTATGTCAAGTTAAGCTAATAATTAATCTGACAGGAATCAGTGTTTGTTGTGACCAAGTCAACGATAATGAATAAGAGAAAAAGGAGATTTGTTGTGACCACGTCAACCATAGTAAATCAATTACAAGGTGACTGCAATGGTCTAAAGAATAGGACATAATTATTATATGTGATGCATCCCATGTTAGTAAACATTCACACAAAAATTTATTCAAATCAGAGCTTTCATATAGAAGTTCTGAGCAAAAAACTGATTGCACACAATTTTGTACAAAATGGCTGCTGGTGGCCATCTTGAATTTCGGACCGGACCCCAAAACACTCGTTCTCGTCCCACAGTGATAACAAAGATGTTTCGTAAAGATCGGTTCATAAATACGGCCTCTAGTCCGAGCCGTATTGGCATTTGCACTTACAGTGCTGAAAGTAACACTAAATAAATCAAAATTAGTCTAATTTGCATTATTTACGCATTTGAAAAAAACCTGTATTATATGTGATGTATCCCATGGTACCAAACATTCATACAAAACAAATCAGAGCTTTCATATGGAAGTTCTACGCAAAAATCTGATTGCACCTAATTTTGTACAAAATGGCTGCCAGCGGCCATCTTGAATTTTGGCCCGGACTCCAAAACACTCATTCTCATCCCATGGTGATAACAAAGGTACCCAAGAAGTTTTGTAAAGATCAGTTCATAAATACGGCCTCTAGCCCGAGCCGTGTTGATGGTGCGACGGACGGACAGGCGACGGGCCATGACAATACCTCAAATTTGGATTCGCCAAAGTTGAGCTAACAAGCATGCCAGGTTTCAAAACAATTCGATCATAAATGTGCCCTGTAGGGTGTGACAAAGGGAAATATTAAGGTCTGACTAAACTAAGTTCTAAGAACGTTGCCAGTGGCAACATTTTTTGACGGAAATGGAAGACAATCCATAGCTCCCATCTAGAGCTCACCCCAGACAAGCATACCAAGTTTCAAACTGATCTGGCCAAAACTGCGCACTGCAGGGTGTGCCAAAAGCGAAATATTGATGCATAACTGCACTAAGTTCATCGAAGGTCATTGCCAGTGGCAACATTTTTTGATGGAAATCGAAAAAACGATAGCTCAGATCTAGAGGTAGCCCCAAACAAGCACACAAAGTTTCAAACCGATCTGATCATAAATGTGCCCTGTAGGGCATGCCAAAGGAATATATTGATACTTGACTAAACTAAGTTCAAAGGTCATTGCAAGCAGCAACATGTTTTGATGGAAATGGAAGAAAATAAATAGCTTCCAGCTAGAGGTCACTCCAAACAAGCATGCCAGATTCCAAAGCAATCCGATTATAAATGTGCCCTGTAGGGTGTGCCAAAGGGAAATATTGAGTTCTGACTAAACTAAGTTCTAAGTAACGTTGGCAGTGGCAACATTTTTTGACGGAAATTGGAGAAAATCGATAGCTCCCATCAAGAGGTCATCCCAAACAAGCATACCAAGTTTCAAAGCGATCTGATCATAAATGCGACCTGTGAGGTGTGCCAAAGGGAAATTTTGATGCATAACTGCACTAAGTTCATCAAAGGTCGTTGCCAGCGGCAACATTTATAGGCAGATATCGAAGAAAATCGATAGCTCCCATCTAGAGGTACCCCCAAACAAGCATACCAATTTTCAAACCAATCTGGATCAAAAATGTGCCCTGTACGGCGTGCCATAGGAGTATATTGATGCCTGACAAACTAAGTTCAAAATTTTTTGACGGAAATGGAAGAAAATCGATAGCTCCCATCTAGAGGTCACCCCAAATAAGCATACCAAGTTTCAAAGCGATCTGATCATAAGTGTGACCTGTGAGGTGTGCCAAAGGAAATTGTGGACGTACGTACACCCGGACATACATACGTGACGAGAAGTGATGGCAATAGCTCATCTCGACTTTGTCAAGTTCAGCTAATAAAAATCAATCAATCAATCAATCAAAGTGCCTTGCCCAAGGACACAACGCGGGCCGTCCCAGATGGGGATCGAACTCGGGACCTCTAGCACAGAAGTTCAACAGTCTACCACTGAGCCACCGCGCTTCCAAATTCATATTATATCAATGAAACACTTGTTTACCACAGTAATCAAGCACTGTCCCACTTTCCAAGGCCCCACTGGATAATCAATTATTTTATCCCAAAAAGGCCAACTTCCACAGCCTTTGTGTCACATTGCCAGTTAAATTAAAAGTTTACTGTCAGTGGTTTTCAGTCAAGTCTCGGCAGCCTTTATGTGCAAAGCCACAGGACAGACATTGACATGTGTGGCAAAATTTGTGAAAAATTCTCCAGGTCAAAACAAACTGAAATATATTGTTTTTGTTTATATATGATTTTTTCTTCCTTTCCCAAATGTTCTGCTATACATGAGGATGAAATAGTTTGCAGCATGTACAATGCAATTTGGCACCTGGCCACCAGTTGAGTGGATATCTACAGATATATGGATTCCACTTAATTGTTACTTAATATTTTGGTACTATTTCAACGAGCTTGTTCTTATGAGGCATTATAAGCTATGTTTTTGAGTCCAAAAAAGAAAACCTTTTTGTTAGTCCATACAAATTTGTCCAAGTATCAACTTCTAGTCGAATTAGGTAAAGGGTTGCCCATTACATCCCAGCATCCCTCGTCCCCAGCCGAGTTACCCTCACAAATGGGAGCAGGGGATGGTGAGGGGTCTTGACAAGGTTAGACCACATGTCGTTACCCTGTGCTATATATGTGGGTAGGTGGAGGGATTAGAGCGGGTCGTCTTCCCCCAATTGGAGGATGAGCAGCTCCACAAACTGCAGGAGTGTTGATCAAATAGAAAAATCTTGATTATTGGGAATTAGACCGAAAAATTATAAAAATCTGATTCTCAGGCTTTCCTGCATAGTATCATTTTGGCTGTCACATGTTCTCTAATTATTTACCAGTGCAAACTTTAAAAAAATATAAAAATTATAAATTAAATGGTTTATGTCAGATAACTTCTCCAAGTTAATAAAATAGACAAAATACACCACTGCAAATGGTATTTTCTAGATTATGAGGCCTAAAACATGAAACAAACCAAGTATATGAAAGTGATAATAATTACAAAAGTAACAAATAAAATTAAAAAACCACCTGCCTGCATGTATTTTAAAAAAAAATGGCCTTTATCTATTTTATCTTTTTCTCACCTGCAATGAACAATGACTGGTTTTAAGAGACTTCTCTGCTGTTTGTAAAAGTTGTGAACTTCTGTGATGAAATCTAAGATATGTTCCACTTTCTCAGGAAAGCCACTGAAATAATAGGCAGATATTGTCAGTTACAGAAACAAAATGCTTAAATTGATTGTTCAAGGGAGCTTTGTTAACAAGAAAACATCAAGCATTACTCTGTGAGTAAAATGATTTTTTTTCTAACTACCCAGTTTGTCAGATTTTCATCCTATCTCCCACCATTTGATTTATTATTTGATTTATTTGAATTGTCACAAGTCATTTCCACATTTCTCAAAAATGTTTTTGATATATTCTTGACCTTTAGGAGGGAAACATATTTTCCTTCACACACTGCTTCGAGCTCAAGCTCCAGCTCAGAGAAGAGAGGAGGAAAGAATGAAGATGATAAACAAGAGGCCCCAGGGGGCCTGAAGGCGCTCACCTGACATGGTAGCCTAAATATCAACCCAGGGAACTGATTTGAACAAGTTGCATCTGCCTCTCCTAAGAAAAGCTAATACCAAATATCCAAAGATTTTGACCAGTGGATCTAAAAAAAGAAGAAGATTTTTAAAGAATATTCCTCATACTGAACAAAGTAATAATTCTGGCTCCCACAGGGAGCCCAAATATGAACCCAGGGACTTGGTTTGAACAAACTTGAATCTCACCCCACTAAGGATGCTGCATACCAAATATCAAAAGAATCTGATTGGTGGATCGGAAGAAGATTTTTAAAGAATACTCCTCATATTGCACTAATCTGAACATTTGGGCTCCCATAGAGAGCACAAATATGGACCCTGGGATTTGATTTCAACAAACATGTGAATGAATCTTCCAAAGATGTTATATGTGAAAAATGAAAGCATTTGGAGCAGTGGTATGGGGGAAGGAGATTCTTTAATATTTTTCCCATTACTCAGTGTTAAAAAATGCTGACTCAGCACTTTTTAAAAGTCCTGGAAAAGTACCCTATGATAAAACCGATGGCAATTTTTTTTGGGGACCATTCCTTTCTGATGTTCCTGAGGAAACTTCACACGAAATAAAAATTCTCAGTGTGGTGTAGTTTTGGAGATATGGGCGTTTTAAATTTTTTCTATTTTTAGGTCCTGCTCCCACAGGAAGCCCAAATATGAACCCAGGGATTTGGCTTTAACAAACTTATATATCACCTCTCTAAGGATACTGTCAACCAAACATCAAAAGATTGTAACTGGTGGATGTGAAGAAGAATATTTTTGAAGAACATTCCTCATATTGAACTAAGTAATAAATCAGGCTCCTACAGGGAGCTCAATTAACAACCCAAGGACTTGGCTTGAACAAACGTGAATCTCCCGCCCCCCTCCCCCCCCCCCTGGATGCTGCATACCAAATATCAAAACATTCTGACTGATGGATCTGAAGAAGGTTTTTAAAGAAAATTCCTCATTTTGAACTAAGTTATAATTCAGGCTCCCACAGTGAGAACAAAAATGAACCCAGGGACTTGGCTTGAACAAACTTGAATCTCACCCCCCTAAGGATGCTGCATACCAAATATCAAAAGATTCTGATTGGTGGATCTGAAGAGTAAGCTTTTTAAAGAATATTCCTCATACTGCTCTAATTTAAACATTTGGGCTCACATAGTGAGACCAAATATGGACCCAGGGATTTGATTTCAATAAACCTGTGAAACGATCTTCCAAAGATGTTATATGTGAAATTCGAAAGATTTTGAAGCAGTGGTTTGGGAGAAGAGTAGTCTTAACCCTTTACCTAACGAATCGCCCGCAACTGCCCGCATAATACGCAAATTCAGAAGTTGAAAAAATATTATTTTTCAAAAAAATTTCAACAAAACCATATCATGTGACCCCTCGTTGGAACGAGCTCATCGAGCTTGTTCCAACGAGGGGTCACATGATATGGTTTTGTTGAAATTTTTTAAGAAATTTAAAAAATTGATATTTAAAATAATAAATTTTGATATCGTCTGCGTTGGGTAAAGGGTTAAATGGTTTTGCCATTACCCACAATGTCAAAAAATGCTGACTCAGCACTTTTTCAAAGTCCCGAAAAAGTACCCTATGATAAAACTGATAGCAATTTGTTTGGTCAATCCGTTCTGTGGGTCCTAAGGAAGCTTCACACCAAATAAGAATTTCAGGGCCATGTAGTTTTGGAGATATGGGCATTTTAAATTTTTTCCTATTTTTAGCTCCTGCGGTTCCCATGGAGCGGCGGGAAAAATGTTTTTGGCATAAATTAAGTACTTATGACCCAATAAGCCCTCATATCAAATTTGGTTCAAATCAGCCTCTCAGTTTGGAAAACAGAGATTTTGGGCAGGGCGAAAATTCTTGCCCCTCCCATAACAACGGCAAATATAGCTCCTCAAACTTCTCTTGAACAAATCTGAAATCTGAGTCTACACATCAAAAGGAAGCTGCACAGCAAATATCAAGTCTCTGCTACAGCGGGTTCTTGAGAAGATTTTTTAAGATTTAAGCACGCTTTTTGGGTGTGGCTCTACCGAGGGGCGTGGCAACTTGATTTGAACAAAATAAAAATGCTATGTCATAACAAACTATTATCTCAAATTTCACTTGAATCGCTTCAGCAGTTTTGAAGCAGAAGACGCAAACACCATGTTCACGGATGATGGATGACGGACGGTGAGTGATCACAAAAGCTCCCCTGACTGAAAGTCAGGCGAGCTAAAAAGGCAAGGCAGGGAGAGGAAGCAAAATGTTTTAAACCTAAACCTAGCACAAAAAGCAGATGACACTTCCAAACAAAATTACTGAAAAAGTAAATGTTTTCCAATTAATTGCACCAAAAACATTCCTTATGACTGCTCATTGGAACAAGCTCAATGTGACCATTCCAATAAGGGGTCATAAGCATATAATAAAAAATAATGAAACTTAAAAAATTTATAGTAATTTATATATTTTTTATACTTACCAATGACCCAGACATAGCTGGTGCTAACTCTTAAAAATCTAGGGCCAAACACAAATTTTGCCTCCCAATCCCAAAATTTGCATCTAAAACCAAAAGAAATCATGTCCTGAAGATCTTCCATACTTTGCCCTACTATGCGCAGTGTCAAGGATGTCCCGAAATTGGCGCCAATTATCATTCTTACAAGCAGTGCCTGGTCAGCGCTATGTACTCAGCGGGGAGGTATGAGTTCCCAACTCCTGGGGGCCATCCCCGTCTGGGTCATTGGTAAGTATAAAAAATATATAAATTACTATAAATTTTTTAACATTTTTATACTGTACCAATGACCCAGACATAGCTGAATAGTAAAAAGGCTGGAGGGCCTAGGACATAGAGGAAAATCCAATAAGCTCAACTATATAAATAGAGTCAACCCCTCGAGGAGAAAAGAAGTATTAGGCTTTACATGTATCTTTCTTATTTTATGATAAATTAGAAAGACACAACACCCTCCATAATTGAGCATAATAACATTCATGTTCTCTATTAACATCCAGTATAACCCCTTATACTAATTATTTTTAAAGTAAGCCAATAAATAAAGTTAGTCCAGAGAATTGAGACTCTTTATATTCTCTTAAAAGTGTCCGAGGATTGTATATTAACGCCTGTTTGACACGTGACATATACAAAGGCTTCACACCGAGCTACACTTTAAAAATATGACATGAATGAATTTTTAACATTAATATTACACTTTAAAACCATCCCGGTAACGACTCAGAATTACTGACTCCGGAGGAGGAATCCCCTTGCTTTTCACTATAAAGCAGGTGACCTAAGGGAACACCCTCCCCCCCCCCCTTCCCCTTGCCCTGGGTCAAATAGCTCAGAGCGAAGAGGGCAGCAGGACGGAGTCACTGCCAGAACAGAAAGCCTGCATAACTATAGTTGCAACTGTTTAGTGGACGACATTCTGAGCAACAGATAACGGACCTAAACAATGCAGGTCTCCAGAAATGGACTCAATATTTCTGAGATAAAAATTCGTGAATGTGGATGGCTGAGACCAATATGCAGCCTTCATTAAATCTGTAATAGCAACACTATTTGCGTAAGCCCAAGATGTAGAAAGAGCTCTTACTTCATGAGCCGAAATCTTAAGCACAGACTGCTGAGTTGAAGATAGATTATCATAAGCAGTACGGATAGTTAATTGAATCCATCTAGCAATAGAATGGACCGAAATGTCCTTTCTATTAGGAAGCAGAGACAGAAAGAAGCATTTTCGTCCCTTTCTGATAAACTGAGATCTTTGTTTATAAATACGTAAAGCTCTAACAGGACAGAGTAAAGGCCTACGCCCGTCTGAAGACGGAAGAGCCTTAATAACAATAGGTTCCGGATATTTATTAGGAGCCTGATTCTTAGCTAAAAATCCAACATTAGTAGTAAAGGTAATAGTGTTCCCGACACTACGATAGTGAGAATCGTCTACCGATAGTGCATGAAGCTCACTGACTCTTCTAGCAGAAGAGAAAGCTAAGAGAAATGCTGTCTTATAAGACAAGAATTTGAAATCTACTGTCCCAAGAGGCTCAAATGGCTTTTCTTTCAGTTTAAGAAGAACCCAAGCTAAATTCCATTTAGGAATTAATCTAAGAGTTCTGGGTCTATTTATCGAGAAGTTTCTAACTAATTTAGATAAAGAGACATTAGATCCAATTTGTAAACTATCATGGTGTGCATAGGTATCAGATAACATAGACCTATGACCTTTAATAGTAACAGGCTGCAGTTTGATCTCGTCAAACATGTATACTAGAAAGTTTGCAATGTCTGGTATGGAGGGATCAAAAATATCAACAGAACGATCCCTACACCAACGACGAAAGACCTTCCACTTAGCCGCATAGTTTAGCGAAGAGGAGGTCCTCCTACAGTTAGAAATCGCGTCCACTGCTCGTCCTGTAAAATGCTTGCCGTGCAAGAAGGACCGCACAACGGAAATACGTGAAGGTTGAGACCTTGCGGGTTGTGATGAAGTTAACGCGACTTCCCCTGCGAAAGAAGATCCTCTCGTGGAGAAAGTTTTTGCAGTAAGTCCCACAGCAGACACCTGAGTAGATTTATCCACGGTCTCTGTGGAGACAGAGATGCTACCAACAGAATTTTGCATTGAGATTGTTTTATCTTTAGCAATATTTGCTGAATTAATGGCGCTGGAGGATACGCATATCCTATCATTCCGTCCCACGAGATCGATACAGCGTCTACTGCATATGCTCGGGGATCTGGACATGGTGACACATACGTCTGCAACTGATTGTTGAGTTGTGTCGCAAATAAGTCTATCATTGGCCGTTCCCATTGGTAGCAAATCTGATTGAATACCTGTTTGTTGAGAGTCCACTCTGACGGCAACAAGTGACCCTTCCGTGAAAGGGAGTCTGCTAATACATTCAGACGACCCGGAATATGACGGACCGAAAGTAGAACTTGGTGTTCTAGAACAAACAGAAGGATTCTTTCCGTTAAATTGAAAAACGGAACGGAATGAGTGCCTCCCTGGTTCCGGATATACGCCACTACTGTCGTATTGTCGGACAGGATTTGGACATGTGCTTTCTGAATAATGTTCATCCAATGACATAATGCAAGCCAAATTGACATCATTTCCTTGATGTTTATGTGCTTGCTTAGAAACTGCAGATCCCAAAGACACTGGCACTTCGAATCCGTTGGGATCAATGTTGCACCCCAACCTGTTTGACTGGCATCCGTCATAATCGTAAAACCCGAATCCGGCAACTGCAGTGGAACTCCCTGAGTCAACCACTGAATGTTTGGCCAAGTCTGAATCTCTTGTTTCACTTGATTTGACAAGAGAACGTCTATATCGAGCGAATGAATCTTTACACTCCAATTCTGAGTCAAGAAAATTTGGAGAGGACGAGTGCGCAACCGCCCCATCGGAATGAGATCCGCAGCGGCTCCGCACAGACCTATCAGTCTCATGAACTCCCTCGCTGTGACTTTGTCTGAGTGAAGACAATAGCGAGCGTAACAACTGATTAATTTCGCTCTGGTTAATGGCAAACGAACGAGATTGTTGTGCATCTAGAAGCTCATTCCCAGATGAGTGAGTGACTTGGACGGCACCAGATCCGACTTCTCCTCGTTTATAATAAAACCGAGCCGTCAGAGTAATAGAAGCAGATTCTGCACATCGTTCTGAAGCGTTAACTCGTTGCCGTACCTCTGAAGAATGTTGGCCAGGTAGGCCGACGTTACCGCAGACGAATGAGCTTGGAAATGTATCATTACCGAGTTCATTATTCGAGTGAAAGCACAGGAAGCTAGGTTCAAACCGAAGCACATCGCCCGGAATTGACATACAACTCCTAGGACTGCGAAGCGTAGATACTTTCTGAATGTCGGATGTACCAAGACGTGAAAGTACGCATCTTTGAGATCTATGCTTGTAGCATAGTCGTTCACCCGAATACTCGCTCTGACCGATAAAATCGTCTCCATATAGAACTTCGGAGCGACGATCAGCTTGTTTATCCAGCTCAGATCTATGACTGGACGGAACGAGCCGTCTTGTTTCGGAACCAGAAACAGATGGCTGTAGAAACCCGGTGATTCCTGGTCTTCTACGACCTCTACCGCGTTCTTCATCAGATGAGACTGTACTTCTGATAAAAAAGCATCTCTTTTCTGCAGATTTGACGGAAGCTGAGTCCATTTTGGACTTCGAGTTAATGGAGGCTTTCGTTTGAAGGATATTCTTAGTCCTTCCGAAATTACCCCTCGGACCCAGGGGTCGTCCGTAATCGACGCCCACTCATTTGTAAAACTCGATAATCTTCCGCCCACCGGAACACGGCAGAGGTTCAAACCATCACCTCCTGGACCTGCAAGGCCTGCGGAAGGAGAAACTACGTCCTCCACGACCCGCACCTCGTCCCGTCGACCTCGGGACGTCAGACCAGTTGTCTCGGCCAGCATAACGTCCCGTACGTGAGTCGCTGCCTTGATGGTCTCTAGAATAAGACCTAGAGGACGTATAAGAACCTCTATAGGAACTTCTCTTGGGCGTACTTGTCCCAAAAGTGCCTGTCTTACTCTTATCTGCTGTATCCGACTTTTTGGAAGCGGATTTAAACAACAGAGAATCTGAAGCTTTCTTCGTAATTTTATTGTAGATTGCAGAAAGCTTGCCGTCGAATAGAAATTTTCCGGAGACCGAAGCGACTCTGAGAGAGTTCTTCAACTTACTATCCACACGCGTGGATGTAGCTAGGGCTGTGTCACGTCTAACCAACTCCAGGTTTGCCACTGAAAGGGCGGAGTTATACGTGGAATAAGCTACTGCCCTTGAAAGAAGTCTTAATGAGGATTGTATATCCTGGAATTCTTTCCCTTGAAGACGCAATGGTAACGCCTTAGTAAGGTGGTCTGCGTATGATAAAGCATCTAAGCTTGCTCTGTTAGACATTATTGTCGTTTCCAACGTCGCGGTTGGAATAGACATAGACGACGGTAAAGACAATTCCAAGTCTTCCGCCTCGTCGTCTAGACGCAGAGGAACTCTCGGTATGCCCTGTCCTGCCGTTTCGAATTTATTCCTTGAATTGATGAAAGGCAGATTGAGAGCATTAGCGGACAAGAAACCAGCCTTGCCTGTTTTGGTAGCAAGCTTATAGATAGCGTCGTTCAATAATTCGAATGTTCTTGTGACATTATTGGACTGTGTCGGAAACTCAGGGACGATGTCTCTGAACCGATCAAAGAATTCTGTGTCCAATGACGCTATCAGTCTCTTATCCGGCATCGCAGCAGTCTGGCACGACGGAACAACTTGTGGAAGGTAATGCAGGATGAAATCTACGGCGGCTTTATGTTGTTCCGAAAGGGATAGCTCCAAATCCTCGGAATCCCTTTCGCCATCCTGTCGGACCCCATGATGTTCTCGGTCGACCGCACCCGATGCTTCGGCAGAGTGTACCGACCCAGCGTCGTCGGATAATTCTTGATCCGACAGAGATTCTGTCGTTTGCTGGGATGCTGCGATAATTTGTGCTATTTGGGATAACATGTCCGTCACTGAGGCCTGTGGAGTAGCGGTCTTAACGCTGCTTAGCCGCTGGAAGCTCCATGTACACTGACTCCTGCATACTTCTCTTATGCGAACATCCGGAGTCTACAGGCCTCTTGTCCCTGGCTACCGGATGGCGTGACCTGGTCGCCGTGGAATCCCTGATTGGCGAAGCTGGCTGGATATCCGTGGTCACGTAGCCAAGGTGCGGTTGTGTGCGCTGCTGAGAGGATGAGGAAGCCTTTTGGACAGTCTCTCTGGACTGTCTATATAACGGAGCGTCCCGAGCGGTGGACGTATGCTCCGAATGCGAAACATTTTGTACCACAACATCTGGTCCCAGATGTTGTTGTACGAGAGAGGGGCCTCTCTCGCTCGCAGCCCGGATGGAACTGGACGAGCTAGGAACCGGACTACTAGGCTTCCTCCGTTCTCTCCTCTGGTCGCCGTCACTGGGTGTGCACCTTGTATATTTATAGTGCTCGCATCACCCAAATCTCCTTCCTGGACCGCAACGGACGAACCCGGCTGCCGAACCATTCGATGAATGGACGCTACACCGGGCGAGCTAGCGGACGTCAATGCCGTCGATCCTACTAGGGACCTCTTAGGCAATTGACGTATCTCCATGAGCACTTTTGCCGCTAGTTCTTCATTTAATTGTGACGACGGAGGCACACTTTTGGAAGACATCATGGAAACATCACCCTGTTCTTGTTCCTCTGAAACAGAGATTGATAAACTAGAGTGACCCTGCGGAGAAAGGACCGGCATGGCCCTTTCCCCGCTAACAACATACCGTGACACACGTTTCCAATGTTTGTCATCCCAATATACACATACTGAACAGGAGTTAGTGCGAGTACACTGACTACAATTAATACAATGATCATGAAAGTCAGAGGAAGATTTCCTCTTATTACAATTTGAACAATATCCTTTCATTGTGAAAAGAATACAAAAAGTCCTAGTACTCGCACGAACCCCTGAAAACAAAGATACATAATAACATGATCCATTAACATAGAAAAAATAATTGAAATCAAAAAAAAATTTTGAAAAAATATTTTTTCAGCAAAGCCCAAGTTTCAGAAAAGTAACGTTGAGCCCCAATGGATCCCAAGCCTAAGTGTGGACAAAAATTTTAAAAATATTTAAAAAAAATAATGCAACACTTACGAATAATAATAATGTATCTTATAATGAATAAACTAGTACAAAGACAAAAAATCCCCCTCCACAGAGACTGTTGCCAATGTAAACAAGAAGTGTATAAACACCAGAAACATGACTCCAGGCACTGATAACCCTGGCCCGAAATCAGTTACCAATAATACACTATCTGATGCAAAACAGAGACTTCCAGGGAAGAAACTGCAGAACATCAGATGGTAGATGCAGAACACTACGCCTACACACCCATGGGTGAGAACGTAAACATGGGGAAAAGAACAGAATTCATTCTGTTACCCAGCTAAATCTCCCAAGAAATTTTAGTACCGTAATAATATTACTCAAAAATATGCCAAAAGCATGGGAGAATAGCAAGGGGGGACTTAAAGGAAAAGGAGAGAGGAAACACTGAACAAGCAGTGAAACTTAATAGCAAGAATGACAACAACAGGCCCATGCCTCGAAAATAGGCAACTTAACATAATTTCATTAAAAAATTTTAAGTTACAGACCTGAATATTTTCTGTCACTCATTTTTCCTCTCCTCCTTCTATATCCACTTTAGATCCACCATATCTCTAATATTTATGTGTCTGGCATCATTTAAACTGAGATTTACAAGCACAAATATCAGTCAGATGTGAACTGATGAAGGGCCAAACAAAGAATGATAATTGGCGCCAATTTCGGGACGTCCTTGACACTGCGCATGCGCAGTGAGGGCAAAGTATGGAGGACCTTCAGGACATGATTTCTTTTGGTTTTAGATGCAAATTTTGGGGATTGGGGGGCAAAATTTGTGTTTGGCCCTAGAATTTTAAGAGTTAGCACCAGCTATGTCTGGGTCATTGGTACAGTATAAAAATATTAAAATTTTTTAATAAATTTTGTTTCTTAACATACCTACCACAATTGTTTACAATTGGCTGTAACATAAGTGCAAGCCCTACTTCGGAACTAACTCAAGCTTCTAGAATCTTTTCCAAATGAGTTGGAAAAGTACTAGAGTGCAAAAGCACGAAAAAGATCGAAAAAAGGGTCGAGCGAGAACAGCGCTCGAAATTACAGGTACTCTCTCTGCACACCTCTTGGGTTTACCGAGCTCATGCGCAACAACCGTGACGTCAATTCCGTATTTCCGCCAATGAGAAGTTTGTGATTTAGCGGGGAGGCATCGATATCAAAGATATCCCCAAGGAGGGTGGGCCTCCGGTAAACAATTGTGGTAGGTATGTTAAGAAACAAAATTTACTAAAAAATTTTAATTTCTTTTCAACCTACTCACAATTGTTTACAACTGGCTGAATAAACAATAGGAGGAGGTGAATCACATAACCAATACCAACAAGAGTAGCAGAACGAAAGCAAGGATGGCAGAGAACAAAATCGAAAACCTGTAATGAAGATAGAGAGAAGGCACCTGAAAAGAACAAGGCTGAGCGAAGCGCAACCTCGACAAAAACAATTTAACGAGGGTACACAACAGCCTGAGCAGCAACGAGAGGGCCTAAAGAATAAAGGTCCTCAGATTGCTGCTGAAGGTGGCGGAGGTAAAAGGAGGAGAAGGTAGAAGCATTCCTCCAGTAAGCCGCATTCATAACATCACGGAGCGAAACAGAATTGGAGAACGCCCAGGATGTAGAAATGGCACGAACCTCATGAGCATTAAGCCGGTTCGAAACAAGATCCGACGCAGACAAGCGAGAATAAGCCAGCTTGATTGCAAGACAGATCCACCTGGAAATAGAATGGGAAGAGATAGACTGCCTCTTAGGAATGAGAGACAGAAAGAATCTCTTCCGACCCCTCCTAATGAACTGAGTGCGAGTAATGTAAGTCTTGATCGCATGAACAGGACAAAGAAGAGGCCTCCGGCCATCTACAGAGGGAAGAGCCCGAATGCAGATGGGAGGAGGTACCGAATCAGGAAGTTGATTCTTAGCCAGAAAAGAGCAATCAGTAGTGAAGGTGACACTGTTAGCCTCATTTCGGAAGAAGGCAGAATCAACAGATAGCGCATGAAGCTCACTGACTCGACGAGCAGAAGCAAACGCTAGAAGAAAAGCCGTCTTATAGGTGAGAAAACGCATGTCGGTCTCAGATAAAGGCTCGAATGGCGCCCCCTCCAAACAGTGCAACACCCATGCCAAGTTCCACTTGGGTGTAAGATGCAAAACTCGAGGCCTCTTCAAAGAAAAGTGCCGAATAAGTTTGGAGAGAAAAAGATTACGACCGATGCACCGCTTTCCCACATAAGAGAAAGTATCAGACAGCATAGCCCTTAATCGTAATAGGCTGGAGGCCCTTGGAGTCAAAAAGAAAAACCAGAAAATCCGCAATTTGAGCGATTGACGGATCACGGTAATTCACATTGTGATCTGAACACCAGCGGCAGAAAACCTTCCACTTGGCGGCATAAGTCATTCCAGTGGAAGGTCGCCGCGATGCAGAAATGCACTCCACTGATCGTCTCGAAAAACCTCTACGTTGGAGACTGGACCTGATAAAAGACAGGCGTGAAGGGACAGGCTCGCCAGGTTGTTGTGATACTTCCTGGGACGACCCTGTGAAAGAAGATCGCGACGTAGAGGTAGACGAATCGGTCGATCGGCCAATAGAGGCCACAGCAGATTGATCCACACCCTCTGTGGAGACAGGGGTGTGATCAGAATGATCCTGCAACTGCAAGCACGAATCTTCGCTAATACTTGAGGAAGAATCGGTGCAGGAGGAAAGGCATAGCCGATCCAACCTGTCCAGTCCAGAGACAGAGCGTCTACTGCAAAAGCCAGAGAATCTGGACAAGGGGAGACAAAGGTCTCTACCTGATGATTCCAGAGAGTAGCGAAAAGGTCGACCTGAGGACGGCCCCACTGCTCGCAAATCGCCTGAAACACCGACCGATGTAGCATCCATTCGGTTGGAAGGACACTGTCGCGTCGGGACAGGGAGTCGGCTAGGACGTTGAGACGCCCGGAATGTGTCGAATGGACACCCGAGTGTTCATATCCTGCGCCAACAGAAGAAGATCCCGAGACAGCCGATACATGGGAATCGAATGTGTGCCTCCTTGATTCCGTATGTAGGTCACTACTGTCGAATTGTCCGAAAGAAGTAGGACAACATGGTCCGACAGATGAGGGATCCAAAGCTGAAAACTCAACAGAAGAGCAAGGAGCTCCTTCTGGTTGATATGAAGGCCTACCTGCTCGCTGTCCCACTCTCCGTGAGTAGACAGGCCGAGAGGATCCAACGTCGCACCCCAGCCCCGATCGCTGTCATCCGCAGTAAGGATGCGATCGGCCAAAGGAAGATCCAACGGAACACCCTGTGTCAGCCAGGGAATATCGGCCCAAGGGCGGAGGTGACAAAGCAGAGACCGAGGAATAGTGAGTTCCAGGTCCAGCGGATCTACATTCGGACGCCAATGATCCAACAGAAAGTGTTGGAAAGGTCGGACAAACAAGCGACCGAGCGGAATGAGATCTGTCACCGAACCGCAAAGGCCCAGCATCCGAAGGAAAGTCCTGGCCGAGACCGAGGAAGATTGAAGCAGGTCCCGAGTCAAGGCGGAAAGAATCGTCGCCCGAGCTTGGGGGACCGACACCACATTGTGAAGAGTGTCGAAATCCATCCCCAAATGACGGAATCGCTGAGAAGGAAGAAGATCCGACTTCTCGCGATTGACTCTGAAACCCAGCGGCGCTAGCAGGCAAAGAAACTGCCGGACATCGAACTCCAGAACAGCAGCATCGTGGTGCCGTTGGAGGATGTCGTCTAGGTAGGCTGATGAAGTCACTGCCGACTGAGTGCGGTGGAAAGCAAGCACCTGTGACATCTGTCGGGTGAAGGCCCAAGGAGCCAGGTTCAAACCGAACGGGAGAGCTCTGAATTGAAAAACTCGATCCCGAAACGAGAACTGAAGGTATTTCCGTGACGCCAGATGAATGGGTACATGGAAGTAGGCATCCTTCAGGTCGATACTGGCCGCAAAATCGCCCTGATGAACCGAACGTCGAACCGACCGGAAAGTGTCCATACTGAAACGAGGAGCTATTATGTACTCGTTCAGGGTACTCAGATCGATGACAGGACGATATTGGCCGTTTTTCTTCGGCACCAAGAAAAGTCTCGAGTAAAACCCCGGTGAAAGGGTGTTCCTGACCACCTCGATCGCCACTTTGGTGAGGAGATTGTCGATCTCCTCCACCAGAAGGTCCCGACGCAGAGAATCGGAAGGGACCTGAGTCGGAAGGGGCACCCGAGATAAACTGGAGTGCTGATGGAAGGACAGTCGCAGACCGGATTGAATGACGTTGAGGACCCAAGAGTCCGACGTTATCTCTGTCCAACGGTCGTAAAACAGCGACAGCCTTCCCCCGACTGGAGGCGAATCGAGGTGAGAACCTTCACTTGCGGCCTCGACGAGGCCCCCGAGAGGAGAAACCACCTCGGGAAGTGACAGAGTCCTGAAACTTTCCAGCCTGAGGCTGCCAGCGAGCCTGGCCACGTCGGCGCTTCTTATGAGCAGAAGGAGCAGACGTAGCCGAAGGCGTAGCAGACGTCGCCGACGAGGCAGACGCAGCAGCACACTTGGCGGGCCTGGAATGACCCCCACCCGCAGCAGCAGGTTGGTCAAGCTGTCTCAGCAAAAGCTGGTCCTTCGAATGACGAAGAACTTCGCCACGAACAGCTTCCACGGAACCATGGAACAACTGAGGTCCCACCAAAGAGGCAGACCTCAGAACAGCACGTTGCTCAGAAGGAAGGAATGGTAAAGAATCCAACACCGCATCCCGGCGTGCCAGCTCCAAATTAGCCGTGTTACAGGCGTGAGCGTGTGTCAAGTTCATAAGAGCCTGTGACAAAACGCGAAAAGGCGCCTGAGCGTCATCAAACTCCCCTGGTGGAAAATATTCAGCCAGAGCAGCGACAACATGGTCCGCGAGAGATAACATACCCAGCATCTCTCGGGACAGGCCCACCATAGACTCAACTACCGACATCGGGAGAACTGCCGACTTAGGCTTAGTCAACCCGAGGGAAGAAGAATCCTCATCCACAGTAGTCATCCCTTGGAAGACTGGTGGAGAGACGGAATCGTACACACGAAACCGCGATGGAGGCAGAAAGGCATCAGCTCTAGAAAAGAAGGAACCCTTGAGGGCCTTAGAACGCATTTTGGCGTCTAAGCCCTGGAAGGACTCAACCACCTGAGCCGATTGCAGAGGACGCAAAGCCCCGGAGCTAGAAGGCTCAACAGGGTTACGGCACTCCACAGTGGACCGCGGCCGGACGGTCACAGAAGGCTGGTCGGAAGGTTGAACGTCCGGCAATAAGCCAAAGACGAAATCCAAAGCCTGCCCCAAGACTGACGAGGGGGGCCCATCAGCTTAAAGATACTCGTCATCCTCCGTAGCAGAGGAGACGTAGCCCAACTCGGGCTGACCAGCAGAAACCTCCTGTGAATACTGTGCAGTATCCACGGGGCCAGGCGAGACATCTCGGCGACCGACCAAAGGAGGTTGTGCCTCAGGAGGCACAGGGAGGCCAACTTGAGGGTTGCCAGAAAGCAACCGGGTGAGCGCCAAAACGGCCTGGCGCAGGTCACCCTGAGAATCTGTCGCAGCAGAATCGCCCGACGGAGTGTCCTCCCAATGGACCCTTCTGGTAGAAGAACCCAAATCCTCAGAAGAGACCGACGGCGAACGTCGATCGGCAGACAGAATAGGAGCACGGTGAGAAGACACCGGAGGATAGTCCCGATTGTGACGCCCAGGGGCCATCACTGACCTCTGCGAAACAGAAGGTCTTGCCTGCAAATCCTCTAAAGAGACCGACGGCACACGTCGATCGGTAGCTGAACCTAGGACACGGTGAGCAGACATCGGAGGATTGTCCCAAGAATGACAGGAACCTGTCATTGGCCTCTGCGCAGCAGATGGCCCCAACTGCCTATCCTCTGAGACCGACGGCAAGCATCGATCGACACCCAGACCCAGAACACAGTGAGGAATCACCGGAGGAAGGTTCCGAGAGTGACAGCTAACAGGGGCTGTCACTGACCGCTGCCGAACAGCAGGCCCTGGGTGCCAACGTCCCAACACCATCCCCCTAGGCGGCACACTAGCAGGGGAAGGTGGTACGATAAACGATTCACTCGAGGGACGAGGAATCGCTGCCGAAGCGACCGGCCGGCTCAACCGACTAGGAGCAAACCTAGCCAGATGAGACGGAGCAGACAGCAAACCCGCACAGCCCCGCCGCGAGGCTGGGGGAGGCTGAGAACACACAGACACACCAGCAGATACAGCCTCGGTCCCCCGAGACTGTAGACCATCCCCAGAGGAGATGGAAGAGCCACCATCAGACAGAATAGGATCTGGAGTAGCAACCTCCTCAACAACGGTCGACGGTGTAGGAGGCAGATCGGAGAGGGTTACCGAGCTAACCTCGGAAAAGCTCTCAACGAAAACAGACGCCTCAATAGTGACATCAGAAGACAAAGAGACCACGGTCTCCTCGTCAGGTATCACTGAACTAACACCGCCAACAGTTGCAGAGGAACTCGCCACAGAAGGCAGATCCGAATCCTGTGTGACAGAGTCACCACGTGCACCAGCAGAAATGTCTGCTATGGCACGGCTACCCTTACCCCGAGAACGAGGGGTTCTAGCTCTGGAAAGAACCACCTTGTTCACAGAAGCCCAGAATTTAGAGGACCAAACCCCACAAATACCAGAAGATTGGGCCTGAGTGCAATTGTTGCAAGTGACACATGTGGCATGAGAGTCGTCCACATGTTTCACTTGCAAACAAGAGGTACAAGGAATAGTCTTAGGCATTATATCAAAAAAATAATCAAGCTTCCCGCCAACGGAAAACAGCACTAAGGTCGTGTTCTCACGTGGCGGAAAGACAAGACAAAGTGTGAAGAGACAAGCAATAAAAATACAAATTAACATTAAATAATAATAATTTGGTAGCTTGATAAAAGGATACAATCCAGTAGCACACTAAATATGTAGAATAAGTTGTTCACGAAGAATAAACAGCATAATTTAGCACGAGTCACAAAAATTTCCGACCATGTACAATGGCGGAAAGTTAAAAAATTTATAGTAATTTATATATTTTTTATACTTACCAATGACCCAGACTCAGCTGGTGCTAACTCTAACAAAACCAGGGCCAAACACAAATTTTGCCCCCCAATCCCCAAAATTTGCATCCAAAACAAAAAGAAATCATGTCCTAAAGGACCTCCATACTACGCCTCTACTGCGCATGCGCAGTGACGCAGTCGTCCCAAAATTGGCGCCAATTATCATTCTTACTGGCAGTGCCTGGTCAGCGCTATGTACTCAGCGGGGAGGCAAGAGTTCCCAACTCCAGGGAGGGCCATCCCCGTCTGGGTCATTGGTAAGTATAAAAAATATATAAATTACTATAAATTTTTTAACATTTTTATACTGTACCAATGACCCAGACTTAGCTGAATAGTAAACAGGCTGGAGGGCCTAGGACATAGAGGAAAATCCAATAAGCTCAACTATATAGTAAAGAGGTAACCCCTTAAGGAGAAAAGGAGTATTAGGCTTTACATGTATCTTTCTTATTTAATATTAAATTAGAAAGATACACTACCCTTAATAATTGAGCACAATAACATTCATGTTCTCTATTAACATCCAGTATAACCCTTATACTAATTATTTTTAAAGCAAGCCAATAAATAAAGTAGTCCAGAGAATTGAGACTCTTTATAATCATTTAAAAGTGTCCGAGTATTGTATATTAAAGCCCGTTTGACACTTGACATATACAAATGCTTCACACCGAGCTATACTTTAAAAATAAGACATGAATGAATTTAAACATTAATATTACACTTTAAAACCATCCCGGAAGCGACTCAGAAATACTGACTTGGAGGAGGCATTCCCTTGCTTTTCACTATAAAGCAGGTGACCGAAGGGAACACCCCCCCCCCCCCCCCCCCCTTCCCCTTGCCCTGGGTCAAATAGCCCAGAGCAAAGAGGGCAGCCGGACGGAGTCACTGCCGGAACAGAAAGCCTGCATAACTATAGTTGCAACTGTTTAGTGGACGACATTCTGAGCAACAGATAACGGACCTAAACAATGCAGGTCTCCAGAAATGGACTCAATATTTCTGAGATAAAAATTCGTAAATGTGGATGGCTGAGACCAATAAGCAGCCTTCATTAAATCTGTAATAGCAACACTATTAGCATAAGCCCAGGAAGTAGAAAAAGCTCTTACTTCATGAGCAGAAATCTTAAGCACAGACTGCTGAGAAGAAGATAAATCTTCATAAGCAGTACGGATAGTTAACTGAATCCATCTAGCAATAGAATGGACTGAAATGTCCTTTCTATTAGGCATCAAAGACAGAAAGAAACGTTTCCGTCCCTTTCTGATAAACTGAGATCTCTGTTTATAGATACGTAGTGCTCTAACAGGACAGAGTAAAGGCCTACGCCCGTCTGAAGACGGAAGAGCCTTAATAACAATAGGTTCCGGATATTTATTAGGAGCCTGATTCTTAGCTAAAAAACCCACATTAGTAGTGAAGGTGATAGTGTTCCCAACACTACGATAATGAGAATCATCCACCGATAGTGCATGAAGCTCACTGACTCTTCTGGCAGAAGAGAAAGCTAAGAGAAAAGCTGTCTTATAGGATAAGAATTTGAAATCTACTGTCCCAAGAGGTTCAAATGGCTTTTCCTTCAATTTAAGGAGAACCCAAGCTAAATTCCACTTAGGAATTAATCTAAGAGTTCTGGGTCTATTTATCGAAAAGTTTCTAACCAACTTCGATAAAGAGACATTAGATCCAATTTGTAAACTATCATCATGTGCATAGGTATCAGATAACATAGATCTATAACCCTTTATAGTAACAGGCTGCAGTTTGATTTCGTCAAACAAGTATACTAGAAAGTTTGCAATGTCTGGTATAGAGGGATCAAATATATCTACAGAATGATCCCTACACCAACGACGAAAAACCTTCCACTTAGCCGCATAGTTTAGCGAAGAGGAGGTCCTCCTACAGTTAGAAATCGCGTCCACTGCTCGTCCTGTAAAGTGCTTGCCATGCAAGAAGGACCGCACAACGGAAAAACGTGAAGGTTGAGACCTTGCGGGTTGTGATGGAGTTGGCGCGATTTCCCCTGCGAAAGAAGATCCTCTCGTGGAGGAAGCTTCCGCGGTAGGTCCCACAACAGACACCTGAGTAGATTTATCCACGGTCTCTGTGGCGACAGAGATGCTACCAACAGAATCTTGCATTGAGATTGTTTTATCTTTAGCAATACTTGTTGAATTAACGGCGCTGGAGGATACGCATATCCTATCATTCCGTCCCAAGGGATCGACAGAGCGTCTACTGCAAATGCTCTTGGATCTGGACACGGAGACACATACGTCTGCAACTGATTGTTGAGATGTGTCGCAAATAAGTCTATCATTGGCCGTTCCCATTGGTAGCAAATCTGATTGAATACTTGTTTGTTGAGAGTCCACTCCGACGGCAACAAGCGACCCTTTCGTGAAAGGGAGTCTGCTAGCACATTCAGACGACCCGGTATGTGACGGACCGAAAGAAGAACGTAATGTTCTAACGCAAACAGAAGGATTCTTTCCGTTAGATTGAACAACGGAACCGAATGAGTGCCTCCCTGATTCCGTATATACGCCACTACTGTCGTATTGTCGGATAGGATTTGGACATGAGCATCGTGAATAATGTCCATCCAGTGACGTAACGCAAGCCAAATTGACATCATTTCCTTGATGTTTATGTGCTTGCACAGGAATTGCGGATCCCAAAGACCCTGGCATCTCGAATCCGTTGGGATTAATGATGCACCCCAACCTGTTTGACTGGCATCCGTCATAACGGTAAAACTCGGATCCGGCAACTGCAGCGGAACTCCTTGAGTTAACCACTGAATGTTTGCCCAAGTCTGAATCTCTTGTTTCACTTGATCTGACAAGAGAACGTCTACATCGAGCGAATGAATTTTCACACTCCAATTCTGAGTCAGGAAAATTTGAAGAGGACGTGTGCGTAGCCGCCCCATCGGAATGAGATCCGCGGCGGCTCCGCACAGACCTATCAGTCTCATAAATTCTCTCGCCGTGACTTTGTCTGCGTGCAGACAATAGCGAGTGTAACAACTGACTAATTTCGCTCTGGTTAACGGCAGACGAACGAGATTGTTGTGCGTCTCGAAGCTCATTCCCAGATGAGTGGCACCAGATCCGACTTCTCCTCGTTTACTATAAAACCGAGACGTTGGAGCAATAGAAGAAGATTCTGAACATCGTTCTGAAGCGTTAACTCGTTGCCGTACCTCTGAAGAATGTCGTCCAGGTAGGCCGACATTACCGCAGACGAATGAGCTCGGAAGTAGATCATTACCGAGTTCATTACCCGAGTGAAAGCCCAGGGTGCTAGATTCAATCCGAAGCACATCGCCCGGAATTGATACACCACTCCCAGGACTGCAAAGCGTAGATACTTTCGGAATGTCGGATGTACCATGACGTGAAAGTACGCATCTTTGAGATCTATGCTCGTTGCATAATCGTTCACCCGAATACTCGCTCTGACCGATCGAATCGTCTCCATATAAAACTTCGGAGCGACGATCAGCTTGTTTATCCAGCTCAAATCGATGACTGGACGGAACGAGCCGTCTGGTTTCGGAACCAGAAACAGATGGCTGTAGAATCCCAGAGATTCTTGGTTTTCTACGACCTCTACCGCGTTCTTCATTAAAGAGACTGCACCTCTGATAACAGAGCGTCTCTTTTCTGTGGATTTGACGGAAGATGAGTCCACTTTGGACTTCGAGTTAATGGAGGCTTTCGTTTGAAGGATATCTTTAGACCTTCCGAAGTCACTCCTCTCACCCAAGGGTCGTCCGTAATCGACGCCCACTCTTGTGAAAAACTCGACAACCTTCCGCCAACCGGAACGCGATAGAGGTTTAAGCCATCACCTCCTGGACCTGCGAGGCCTGCGGTAGGAGAAACCACGTCTTCCACGACCCGCACCTCGCCTCGTCGACCTCGGGGCGTCCGACTGATTGTCCCGGCCTGAAGGACGTCCCGAACGAGAGTCGCTATCCTGACGGTCTCTCGAATAAGACCAAGAGGACGCACCGGAACCTCTATAGTAACCTCTCTTGGGCGCATTAGACCCAGAAGTGCCTGTCTTATTCGTGTCTGCTGTATCCGACTTCTTAGGAGCCGATCTGAACAACAGAGAATCATTAGCTTTCTTTTTAATTTTATCATAAATAGCGGAAAGCTTGCCGTCAAAGAGAAGTTCTCCTGAGACCGAAGCGACTCTAAGAGAGTTCTTCACCTTAGAATCCACTAGTGTGGATGTAGCTAGGGCTGCGTCACGTCTAACCAACTCCAGATTTGCCACTGAAAGGGCGGAGTTACACGTGGAATAAGCTACTGCCCTTGAAAGAAGTCTTAAAGAGGATTGTATATCCTGAAACTCTTCCCCTTGAAGGCGCAGTGATAACGCCTTAGTAAGGTGATCTGCGTAAGATAAGGCATCTAAATTGGCTCTGTTAGACGCAATAGCTGTTTCCAACACCGCGGTTGGAATAGAAGCTGACGACGGTAATGATAGCTCTAAGTCTTCCGCCTCGTCGTCCATACGCAGAGGAACTCTCGGTATACCCTGTCCTGCCGTATCGAATTTATTCCTTGCATTAATGAAAGGCAGGTTGAGAGTATTAGCGGACAAGAAACCTGCTTTCCCCGTCCTGGAAGCAAGTTTAAATATAGCGTCGTTCAATAATTCAAATGTTCTAGCAACATTATTGGACTGCGACGGAAACTCGGGAGCGATGTCCCTGAACCGCTCAAAAAATTCAGAGTCCAATGACGCTATAATTCTCTTGTTCGGAAGCGCAGCAGTCTGGCCCGACGGAACAACTTGAGGGAGAAAGTGCCGGATGAAGTCCACGGCAGCTTTATGTTGTTCCGAAAGGGATAGCTCCAAGTCATCCGTATCCCTTTCACCATCCGGTCGGACCTCACGATGTTCCCGGTCGTCCGCCCCCGATGCTTCGGCGGAGCGTACCGACCCAGCGCCGTCGGATAATTCTCGATCCGACACCGTTTCTGTCGGCTGCTGGGATGCTGCGATAAGCTGTGCTATCTGCACAAGAATGTCCGGCGTCGAGACCTGCGGAGGCGCAGTCTTTCGCTGCTTCGCCGAGGGCAGCTCCGCATCAGATGGCTCCCGCATACTTTTCCTATGCGAACGTCCGGAGTCCATCGGTCTCGAATCCCTGGCTGCCGGATGGTGTGACCTGGTCGCCGAAGAATCCTTCATCGGCGAAGCTGGTAATATATCGGCGGTCACGCAGCCAAGGTGCGGTCGTGTGCGCTGACGAGAAGAGGAAGCCTTAACAGTCTCTGCAGACTGTTTATACAACGGAGCGTCCCGAGCGACGGACGTATGCTCCGCTAAAGACACATTTTGTACCACAACATCTGGTCCCAGATGTTGTTGTACGAGAGAGGGACCTCTCTCGCTCGTGGCCCGGCTGGACCTGGACGAGCTATGAACCGGACTAAAAGGCTTCCTCCGTTCTCGCTTACTATCCGCCGTCACTGGGTGTGCATCTATTATGTTTATAGTGCTCGCATCACCCAAAATTTCCTCTTGGACCGCATCGGACGAACCCGGCTGCCGAACCATTCGGTGAATGGACGCTACACCGGGCGAGCTAGCGGACGACATTTGTCTAATCTCCATGAGCACTTTTGCCGCTAGCTCTGAATTCATTTGTGACGACGGACGCACACTTGAAGAAGATAACATGGAAACATCACCCTGTTCTGGTTCCTCTGAAATAGAAACTGAGAGAGTAGAGTGACCTTGCGGAGAAAGAGCCGGCATCGCTCTTTCTCCAGAAACAACATATCGTGACACACGTTTCCAATGTTTCTCATCCCAATGTTCACATATAGGACAGGGATTAATGCGAGAACACTGACTACAATTAATACAATGATCATGAAAGTCAGAGGAAGATTTCTTCCTATTACAATTTGAACAACGTCCCTTCATTGTGAAAGAACAACAATAAGTCCTAGTTACTCGCAAAAACCCCTGACACAAAGATACATAATAACATGATCCATTAATAAATGAAAAAACAATTGCAAAACAAAATAATTTTGAAAAAATATTTTTTCAGAGAAGCCCAAGTTGCTGAAAAGTAACGTTGAGTCCCGATGGATCCGATGGCAAAGTGTGGTCAAAAATTTTAAATTTATATAAAATAATTAATGAGACACTTTCGGATAATATAAATGTATCTTATAATGAGATAAACTACCACAAAGGCAAACAGCCCCCCTCAAAAAAGGCTGTTGCCAATGAAAACAAACAGTGTAAACACACTAGAAAACATGACTCCAGGCACTGAAAAAACTGGCCCGGAATCAGTCATCAATTACACTCTATCTGATGCAAAACAGAGACTCCCAGGGGAGAATCTGTAGAACATCAGATGGAAGATGCAGAACACAAACGTTATACACCCATGGGTGAAAACGTAACTATGGGGAAAATAACAGAAAACATTCTGTAACCAAGCAACTCTCCCAGGAAATTTTAGAAATGAAATTTCTCAAAAATATGCCAAAAGCATGGGAGAATTCCCAGGGGGGACTTTAGAAGGCTAGGGGAGAGGAAACACTGAATAAGCAGTGCAACAATTAGCAAGAATGACAACAAGAGGCCCATGCCTCGAAAATAGGCAACTTAACATAATTTCATCAAAAAATTTTAAGTACAGCCCTGATTATTTTTTGCCACTTCTTTTTCCTCTCCTCCTTCTATCCTCCTTAGAATCACATTTTCTCCAAAAATTACGCGTCTGGCATCCTTTAAACTGAGATTTACAAGCACAAAGATCAGTGAGATGTTGACTGATGAAGGGCCAAACAGAGAATGATAATTGGCGCCAATTTCGGGACGACTGCGTCACTGCGTATGCGCAGTAGAGGCGTAGTATGGAGGTCCTTTAGGACATGATTTCTTTTTGTTCTGGATGCAAATTTTGGGGATTGGGGGGCAAAATTTGTGTTTGGCCCTGGTTTTGTTAGAGTTAGCACCAGCTAAGTCTGGGTCATTGGTACAGTATAAAAATATAAAGGAATTGACGTCACGGTTGTTGCGCATGTGCTCGGTAAACGCAAGAGGTGTGCAGAGAGAGTACCTGTAATTTCGAGCGCTGGTCTCGCTCGACCCTTTTTACGATCTTTTTCGTGCTTTTGCACTCTAGTACTTTTCCAACTCATTTGGAAAAGATTCTAGAAGCTTGAGTTAGTTCCGAAGTAGGGCTTGCACTTATGTTACAGCCAATTGTAAACAATTGTGAGTAGGTTGAAAAGAAATGATAAATTTAAAGTAATTTGTATATTTTTTATACTTACCAATGGCCCAAACTTAGCTGGTGCCAACTTAATATTATCAAGAGCCAAACACAAATTTTGAACCCCCAATCCCCAAAATTTGGATACAATACCAAAAATTAAAAGTCCTATCTGGCCCTCCATACTTTTATTACCTGCACATGCACAGTACTCAGGAAGAGACCGGAATTGGCACCAACATCATTCTTTGTAGACGAGCCTACTAAAATAATAAATCAGCGGGGCAGTATGAGTGCCCACTCATGGGAGGGCCATCCCCGTCTGGGCCATTCATGATTGGTAAGTATAAAAAATATACAAATTGCTTTAAATTTATCATATTTTTATACTACAACCAATGGCCCAGACTTAGCTGAATCGTAAAAAGGCAGAGGGCCTTGGACTTAAGAATTAGCAGACCAAATACAGCCCCTAAGCCTGCATTCCAAGGTGAAAAGGAGATTAAAATTTTAAAGGAATTACATGTATGCCTTTCTATACAATAATAGAGAAGACATATCATCAATAAGGAGTCATATCTAAGTAATTCCGTATTCTTAGCATGAATGATTATCAGACATGTTAAGCTCCAGAATAATTTTTCAGAGAACCTGAGGGTGATTTTCAGGGAAATGGGATGGATTTCAGGAAAAAGTTCGCACGAGGACAAAACAAAAGAAAAAACTTGCGAATTTTCAGCTCATGGACCACCATTAACACCAGGTTATATCCAGATCCAGTTGTCAATTATGCTGATGCATTTATGCTATGTTAAATGAAAGTGTCAATGACACTGTAGCTCAGCTTGTGTAAGACATGTACATGTATAGTAAGTGACACAGCAATGACACACATCTAGGTAATGACCTGATAACAAAGGTACATGTAAAGTATTGTAAAGGTCTGTATATAAATACTGACCTTAGCCTGTAACAAATTTACAGGTAAAGTATTGTAAAGGTGGCTGACAGTTAGATGCTAATCTGGAAAAGAAATCTCCAAGGGATTAATGTTACAATGGGGATACTTGTATGGTGCAACATAAGCCAAATGTTTGCAATTGTTTTGGCCTGTTTGCTTCAAACCCTTCTAAGGTTGGTTCATACTAATTAATAAATATTTGTCAAGTCCTTCTTAAAATATGGGCATTTGAATTTTTTATCTTTTTGCTCATAGGGTTCCCATGGGAGAGGAGGTTTTATTTTTTCTCATTGGAAATAGAAAATCGGGTTGTGCTAATAATGTTTACCCTCGCTAAACAACACCAAATATTAACACAGGAACTTGGCTTCAACACATTTGAATATACACATACTAGGGCTGCTGAATTCAAGAAACATTATTTTTGTCTGGTGTTTTTGGAAAATATTTTTAATTATCTCCCTTTTTGAGTCCCTGAGTGGGTCAGACTGAACCTAAAAAATATTTGTTCTCATACCACAGTGATAACGAAGGCAACCAATAAATTTATAGCAAACATTACTGACATAAAAAATCTTCTTTACAGATTCTGTACAAAAAATGTAATTACACACAATTCCTGTAAATATGACTGCCGATAGGCATTTTGAATTTTTGCCCAAGGTCCCATGAAGATAACAAATGTAGTCCACAAAGTTCAGTACAAAAAGCTGATTGCACCTAATTCTGGTATAAAATGGCCAGTGGCAGCCATCTTGAATTTCGAACCATACCCCAAAACACTCGTTCTCGTCCCAAGGTGATAACAAAGTTATCCAAGAAGTTTTGTGAAGATCAGTTCATAAATACAGCCTCCAGCCCGAACCGTATTGACATATGCACTTACTGTGTATAAGTAGCACTGAATAAATCAAAGTTCATCTAATTTGCATAATTTCTGCACGAGAAAAAAACCTGTATTATATGTGATGTATTCCATATTACTAAACATTCATTCAAAAATTTATTCAAATCAGAACCATCATATAAGTTCTGTACAAAAAACTGATTGTCCCTAATTTCGGTACAAATTGGCTGCTGGCAGCCATCTTGAATTTTAGACCGCACCCCAAAACACTCATTCTCGTCCCAAGGTGATAACAAAGGTACCCATGAAGTTTTGTGAAGATCGGTTCATGAATACAGCCCCTAGCCCGAGCCGTATTGACATGTGTACTTTCTTTGTAAAAGTAGTACTGAATAAATCAAAGTTCATCTAATTTACATAATTTCTGCACGAGAAAAAAACCTGTATTACATGTGATGTATTCCATGTTACTAAACATTCATACAAAAATTTATTCAAATCAGAACTTTCATACAGAAGTTCTGTACAAAAAACTGATTGCACTAATTTCAGTACAAAATAGCTGCTGGTGGCCATCTTGAATTTTGGACCGCACTCAAAAACGCATGTTCTCGTCCTACAGTATTAACAAAGATACCCAAAAAGTTTCTTAAAGATCGATTCATAAATACGGCCTCTAGCCTGAGCCGTATAGAAGTTCTGTACAAAAAAATGATTGTATCTAATTTCGGTTCAAAATGGCCACCAGCAGCCATCTTGAATTTCAGACCATAGCCAAAAACACTCGTTCTCGTCCCACGGTGATAACAAAGGTACACAAGACGTTTCGTAAAGATTGATTCATAAATACAGCCTCTAGCCCAAGCTGTATTGAATTGTTGACAGACGGATGGACGTCCAGATGACTGGCCATGGCATAACCTCAAATTTGACTATGTCAAAGTTGAGCTAAAAATCATAAAATAATTGTTGATTCCCCCCTTCTTCATGACACCCACCCACCCACAGAGCACCACCACCTTTGGTTTGCTTTTATCAAAGACTACTAAGCTAATAATTTCCCAGGTCTGGAAATGTTAACAGGAAAAGATGTCCTAATGTTCAGTTACTGCAAGAAGATTAGTACTTGGAAAGTATCTTTATCAAAATCCTTCTTGCATGTGTGGACGCTTGTGCCTTGCACAAATCTTTTCTTTTCATCATTGAAGCATTTTTTTTTTTTAATTCCATTCGAAATTTTCTGGGTACAGACGGCCAACAGTTAACAGTCCTGTAGTCAGCACAACGGAATAAATGTAGTGTTAGAAAATAAGTCTGACTCCATTGTGTATAAATATGCAGTCATAATTTTTCGGCTTCCTAAGCCACTTTAACCTATTTTTAAGCTGTGTTAAATAGTTGAGGTCAAGGTGCTGTTTACGTTTTGATTTGCAAAAGGGATGAGGATTAAATCTATTCTATGAATACATAAATATATATTCTTTAATTCCTTTTCATATATTTTATTTACCCAAAAACTGCACTGAAGGTGGAGTTTAAATTTTTTGAATGTAAGTCACCTATTTTCACTTCGACTCTCGCACACTGATCACAAATCTCCGATTACGAAGAAAAAAACAGAAATAAACATGAACACAGTTGAAATATATATCATAAAGTACTCTTTTCTTAAATAAATTCAACTTAAATCCATATTTTATTGCTTTGTGAGTTTTTACCAGAGTTTGAAATGCATGTGATTTGACTCTGAACGGTTTACATAAGTTACAATGGGAAAGAAATATTCAACTGTTGTTTTTCGGGATTTTTGGTCCAAAACTGATTCCCTACAAGATTCAGGAACTACAATGAAATTTTGGGATTTTCCCAGGCGTTCTGGGAGAGTTAACATGTCTGATGATTATGCTAATTGGGTGTAACGAGCCCCCAATTTTAAGGCTAGTCCAGACTAAGCCACTTAAATTAGGATGGCGTATTCGAGAGTGAGAGACTAAGCCCCACAAACACATGCCATATATATATAATAAACAAGCTGTATCTAAGATCAGTAATAATCTACAGACAAAACAGCTTCACTCATAGTTACACACTTATCAAGCCAGAAGAGATGAAGAAAAATCACCCCCCCCCCCCTTTTTTTTGAAGGAATATTCTTCAAAACAAAGTGGGAAGCACTAGGGAATCAGTGAAAAGTGGTACCAAATAATCCATATATATTCGCCCAACAGGCACCCAGTTATTAATTATTATTATTGGCGCTTAACGCCACTTCAGTAGCTAAGGCTATCATGGCAATCCCGGTTATTAACAGCGCAAGCTTCTAACGTATGCTGGAGTCGGAATACATAGATAGGTCGAAAACCGGTGATATAACGTGTACAATCATACACTTGTCCAATTGAATCCCAATGGAAAGTATCTGTTAGAGCAAACACGCTTCTGAGGCAAACAACGGGCAACCCCATTCAGGTGTACAATTAATTCCAATAATGAAACTCCAATTCAGGGTTCCGACACCTACCAAGAAAAAAAATTCCAGACTTTTTCCAGATCCTCCTCTACTTTTTCCATACCTTTCGCAGCCATCGCAGTTTTTTGTAACTTCTTGGGTGACCAGATAAATCAAAAATGTATCTTACAAAACACTTACAGGTACATACAATGTGCTGGAGTTTAACCTCACGGTCAGTTCTCTAGAGTTTTACCACCAATTACCACAACTAATGAAACAAAACTATTACAATTATTGGCTGTGCTGCATTTTTTTTTGTTTTTGGTTTTTTTTTTTAGCATTTTCGATCCAAAATAGTATGTTTTCTGGAGGCCTTATGTCTTGTTAATGCCACTTACCATGCATCTGAGACGTCAAAAGACTTATCACAAACGTCAAACGAGACATTTTGCCTCTGACTTTGTTTTGAATTTCGTGTTCCCGCTAATCCAGTGTGTGTATTTGGGATTTTCCAACCACGTTTTTGAAAACAAACATTCCCCCATTTCCTTTCACTTTAATTTGTTGACGGTATTGCACAATTGCTCAACTTAGCAGATCAAACTTTCAAGTTTGGGTATTGTTTTTCTTGACGTTAACAACATAAACACGTTATGAGTGGACGCAGCCATTTTGATCACGGAAATATCTGCATCGATTAATGGTCGTTAATGCTCATATCAGATCGTTTATTTCCATGTTAGGTTACAAAGGCCTAAATTTTACGAGTTTTGAAATTTGATTCAAAACGAAATAAAAACTAAAATGAAGAGAAATTTAGTAAGAAATTTGAATTTTATGAACAGCGAAAGAGATTCTGAATACAGTTAATTAAATTTCCATACTTTTTCCATACCATTTACATGAAAACATCATTTTCCATACTTTTTCCAGGCCTGGAAAACGTTTTTAAAAATTCCATACTTTTTCCAGACATCCAGACTCGCGTACGAACCCTGCCAATTGAACTGTGCAAATATACGAGAATGTGAATTCTCCTGAGTACCATCTCTGGTAGAAACTATGATTTAGAACATGGAATGAGCTATGATTAACAGACCCGTCACGGACCGTCCCTCAAATAATTCATTGTTCCCTAGGTCCGTAACAACCAATGACTGTTCGGAGAAAGAATATACTACTCCGAATAAGGATGCCAAAAATTGAGAATGTATGCATAGACGGCCTATTGGAAGTTCCGTAACTGATCCAAATAGTCCAAAAATTCTCATGGGCTCTATAAAGCAGAGCAAGAATTTTATAGAATTTGTTCAATAATGCGTCTGCCTAATAAATATACATATTATGCACGTGAGCAACAGAATCCTGCATGTACTCATCTGAATACAGCCTGTATCCATGGTATGACCAAGTGATACAAGTGTAACCAGAAAACTGAATGAATAATACAATGTTAATGCACTTAACTGAGTTATAAACTCCTACGTCGTAAGAAAAGGCCAGACTGCTCTGAGCAAAACTTTTCAGAGTGGACTAATTGCCATATTGGAGAATGTCGCCCAGATAACCGACATGTCAGCCACAAAGGTACACGAAGGCTAGCAATTTATTGATAAGGAATCACATGCTCGTATATGACTTATAAACAAACAACCACAGGAAAACAAACCAACTAAATAGTAGATGTGCCCATGAGGTCGCCATTAGAACACGACCCAGCCGCCAATCGAGGAACCATGAAAGGCATGCATATACTTGAATGCATACAAGGCTTACCGGGAAGAAAACTACGTCCTGTCCTGTAATCGCCTCTTAACACATTGGCAGGGGGGGGGGGGGGGGGATGAATAATTTCTATTGAACCTAGTGTTGTACGGTTTACCGGTTTTAAAAGTCGGTTTCAGTTTTGCTTAAAAAACAAAACCGAAACCGTGTAACTGATAAATGAATACAGTTTCGTTTTTTTTTCCTAAAACGTCGGGAAGAGATGTTTTCATTGTTCAGTTTGCACTAACAACGTCTGAAATGTCAAGCTTTGTCAGGAAATGACAGTGTCGTCAATGCATGCCACATTCTGGGTGTAAAGGGGTCACTGCAGCATGTCCAGAACTCCAACTCCAGAATGATGTTTGACAAGTTGTCAATCACACATTGTTGACGTAATAATGGGTTGTGTTTTCTGTGAGAATGACAAAACAGGCAGCCAACACGCCTACATTTCAATGATTACAGGAAATACCTTGTGCAATTGGCTTCGTTTTTGAACAGGTTTGTCTGAAATATTTAGTCAATCAGTTTAATTAAAATTACTTATCTACAATCTGCTGGACAGTGAATAATATCATATCAGAAAAAGGTCTTGGTATTTCATTGTCGTATTCGGAAATAACATTTGTCACGGGTTGCCCCACCACGTGTTTCGGATGTAAATCTGTTGCCTCCCTTCATGTGCTTATCCGGGAAGAGGTTTTACTGCGATTCAGTCTTGGGACGGTCCGACCCGAGACGTTTTGTCCTGAACCTTTCGGCCCACTAAAAACATGAAACCCCAAGTTCTTATTCTATTTAGTTCAATATATGCAAGCCGAAACGTCCCAAGGCCGAAACGTCCCAAGACCGAATCGTGAAAATCCACGGGAAAAGCTGCGTTCTGTAATATCGCTCTGTCAACGTGCCACGGTTGCATTCCCACACTACTAATTTTAAGGGGCAAACCAAAGGAACACATCAGCGGTAGAAATAGAAAGTGGAATGGAAAGAGGCAAACGCAAAAAGTTACAATATAAAACAGTACACCAGTGAATTTGTAAAATCAATTCCATTGAGCTAAAACCATTGGGGGGGGGGGGGGGGGGGGGGGAGGAGGGGTACCGGGGGGGGGGGGGGTAGATAATAGGTATTTGGAAAAGTGGTTTGTTTTGAAGCCCACCCAGCTACAAACAAACAATATGACTTTCCCATTCCAGACTGACATGAAATGATTGCTGCTTATCTTACTATAGGATGGGTGTCTAGGTGACCCACTTGGCAACGCTTGTTATTATTTGCAGTGCCTGGTAGGGTCACTTTGCTCACTAGCCTGCCCAGGGCCCCACCCAGGAGTGAACACTGAACAGAGCCCTGGGAAATTGTGAATTAGCTCTTTTTCAGGGTTCCCGTGGGGCCTTGAAAACCTGGAAAAGCCTGGAATTCGTCAAAAGGTCATTCAAGGCCTTGAAAGCCTTGAATTTCCAATGGGAGCCTTGAAAAGCCTGGAAAATCTGAGAATTTTTTGATGCGTAATTTAATCCGAATATATTTTATGGCATTTACAGCAAATGTAACTGTGTGGTTTATTAATCCGGTCATATTTTGGAGTATTTACGGCAGTGCCAATGCGTGCATTATTGATAGAACTTTGCAGTGATGTGACACTGAAATCCTTTGAATCAAGCATTGTGAATGGTTGCTATTGATGTGGGCGAGCACAATGGTGTATATTTAAGCCAATGGGAAGATTTATTGTAAATTCTGCCTGTTCGAATGCTGAGTGCACATGCGTGGATAATTTATTCATATTGAAAATATTACAAATGGATGATTGTTCAGCTGAACTATTTGAGTATTTCCGAAGCATGTATGTCTGATGAATTTGCCACAACGTCATCTTAAAGTCCTGGCACGGGCAGTCGCCATCACGGTGGATTCCGAGTTTGGATTTCCAAATGAAAGTGTTATTGTCTAATTCACCTCAAATGTTAACATGGGCAATTTTAAGGATGATTCGCCCATGTATGAAACATTAAAAACTTTTCGACACTTATTGCATTTAGCTGAATACCGTTCAACTGGAACAGGCAGTAACCAGTTATAGTATGCAGTTGATTTAATCCAAGCTTGTTGGAAGGTACACTTCTTCCCCACAACGGAATTACATTTTGCTTTTTGAATGACATTTCCAGAGACATTGTGGGTTACGAAATGTGTCATTTACATGTAACATGTAGTTTACTCATTGGGAGAAAGGATGACATCAATTCATTTGCATTCAGTAAGTATTCAGTTAGAATAGCGGTACATGTACAAGAGACATAGCTATTGTGCCACCTGGTAATTACACTGAGTTGTAGGATAAAGGGGGGGGGGGGGGGGGGGAGGGCATGTGCCTAGAATTGGTGAGTGGTGATATTCTACGAACACTGTTACATTTTATTTTCTTTTTATCCCCGCATTTTAAAAAATGCGGGGATATTGTCATGATCTCTGGCCGTACGTCCGTACTTCCGTACGTCCGGTTTTGTAATTCGAAACACTGTAACTTTCTACAGTTGTTCGATAGGGTCTGTGCAACCCAAAAATACAACTTTTAAATTTTTGTGCCACCAGGTGGCTTCTGTGGAGCCACTTAAAAAATGCGTTATTTTTTCACTTTTTTGCTGAATAGTCCCAACCTATGGAATTCGGAGTTCTAAAATTACACTAGGGTGTTGCTAAATGATCTGTAGATATGTAGGAAGGTTTCGGATTTTTCGGGTGCCACGTGGCTGTGCCACCGTAGCCACTTTTGTGTTTTCTTAGACTGTTTCCGGCAAAAGGCTCGTAGGATATGTAATTCGAAATGCTAAATCCATGCTCAGATGTTGCAGTAGGGTCTATAGATGTGCACGAAGGTTTCAGATTTTTCGGGTGCCACGTGGCTGTGCCATCGTAGCCACTTTTGTGTTTTCTTAGACCGTTTCCGGCAAAAGGCTCGTAGGATATGTAATTCGAAACGCTAAATCCATGCTCAGAAGTTGCAGTAGGGGCAATAGATGCGCAGGAAGGTTTCGGATTTTTCGGGTGCCACGTGGCTGTGCCACCGTAGCCACTTTTGTGTTTTCTTGAACCTTTTCCGCCAAAAGGCTCGTAGGGTATGTAATTCGAAATGCTAAAACCATGCTCATATGTTGCAGTAGGGTCTATAGATGCGCACGAAGGTTTCAGATTTTTGGGGTGCCACGTGGCTGTGCCACCGTAGCCACTTTCGTGTTTTCTTAGATCGTTTCCGGCGAAAGGCTCGTAGGGAATGTAATTCGAAATGCTAAAACCATGCTCATATCTTGCAGTAGGGACTATAGATGCGCACAAAGGTTTCAGATTTTTCGGGTGCCACGTGGCTGTGCCACTGTAGCCACTTTTGTGTTCTCTTAGACCGTTTCCGGCAAAATGCTCGTAGGATATGTAATTCGAAACGTTAAATCTATGCTCAGATGTTGCAGTAGGGGCTATAGATGCGCAGGAAGGTTTTGGATTTTTCGTGTGCCACGTGGCTGTGCCACCGTAGCCACTTTTGTTTTCTTGAACCGTTTCCGGTGAAAGGCTCATAGGGTATGTAATTCGAAATGCTAAAACCATGCTCATATGTTGCAGTAGGGTCTATAGATGCACACAAAGGTTTCAGATTTTTCGGGTGCCACGTGGCTGTGCCACCGTAGCCACTTTCGTGTTTTCTTAGATCCTTTCCGGCAAAAGGCTCGTAGGGAATGTAATTCGAAATGCTCAAACCATGCTCATATGTTGCAGTAGGGACTATAGATGTGCACAAAGGTTTCGGATTTTTCGGGTGCCACGTGGCTGTGCCACTTTAGCCACTTTTATGTTTTCTTAGACCGTTTCCGCCGAAAGTCTCTTAGGGTATGTAATTCGAAATGCTAAAACTATTCTCAGATGTTGCAGTATGGTCTATAGATGCATACGAAGGTTTTGGATTTTTTGGGTGCCACGTGGCTGTGCCACCATTACCACTTTCGTGTTTTCTTAGACTGTTTCCAGCGAAAGGCTCCTTGGGTATGTAATTCGAAATGCTAAAAGCATGCTCAAATGTTGCAGTAGGGTCTGTAGATGCGCTTGAAGGTTTCGGATTTTTGGGGTGCCACATGGCTGTGCCACCGTTGCCACTTTCGTGTTTTCTTAGACTGTTTCCTGCAAAAGGCTCTTTTTCAGCGGCCATGTGGCTGTGCCACTGTTGTCACTTTCATGTTTTCTTAGACCGTTTCCGGCGAAAGGCTCCTAGAGTATGTAATTTGAAATGCTAAAAGCATGCTGAGATGTTGCAATAGGGTCTTTAGATGCGCACGAAGGTTTTGGATTTTTTGAGTGCCATGTGACCGTACCACCGTTGCCACTTTCGGATTTTCTTAGACCGTTTCCGGCAAAAGGCTCCTAGGGTATGTAATTCGAAACGCTAAAACCATGCTCAAATGTTGCAGTGGGGTCTGTAGATGCACACGAAGGTGTCGGATTTTTGGGGTGCTACATGGCAGTGCCACCGTTGCCACTTTCGTGTTTTCTTAGACCGTTTCCAGCGAAAGGCTGCTAGGGTATGTAATTCGAAACGCTAAAACCATGCTCAAATGTTGCCGTAGGGACTGTAAATGCGCACGAAGGTTTCGTATTTTTCAGGTGCCACGTGGCTGTGCCACTGTTGCCACTTTCATGTTTTCTTAGACCGTTTCTGATGAAAGACTCCTAGAGTATGTAATTCGAAATACTAAAAGCATGCTCAGATGTTGCAGTAGGGTCTGTAGATGCGCAGGAAGGTTTCGGATTTTTTGGGTGCCATGTGACCGTACCACTGTTGCCACTTTCGTGTTTTCTTAGCCCCTTTCCTGCGAAAGGCTCCTAGGGTATGTAATTTGAAATGCCAAAACTATGCTCAAATGTTGCAGTGGGGTCTGTAGATGTGCACGAAGGTTTCAGATTTTTCAGCTGCTATGTGGCTGTGCCACAGTTGCCACTTTCATGTTTTCTTAGACCGTTTCCGGCGAAAGGCTCCTAGGGTATGTAATTCGAAATCCTAAAACCATGCTCAAATGCTGCAGTAGGGTCTGTAGATGTGCACGAAGGTTTCGGATATTTGGGGTACCACGTGGCTGTGCCACCGTTGCCACTTTCGTGTTTTCTTAGACCATTTCCGATGAAAGGCTCCTAGAGTATGTAATTCGAAATGCTAAAAGCATGCTCAGATGTTGCAGTAGGGTCTGTAGATGCGCACGAAGGTTTCACATTTTTTGGGTGCCACGTGGCTGTGCTACTGTTGCCACTTTCGTGTTTTCTTAAACCGTTTCCAATGAAAGGCTCCAAGGGTATGTAATACGAAACGCTAAAACCATGCTCAAATGTTGCAGTGGGGTCTGTAGATGTGCACGAAGGTTTTGGATTTTTCAGCTGCCAAGTGGCTGTGCCGTTGCCACATTCGCATTTTCTTAGACCGTTTCCGGCAAAAGGCTTCTAGGGTATGTAATTTGAAACGCTAAAACCATGCTTAAATGTTGCAATGGGGTCTGTAGATGCACTGGAAGGTTTCGGATTTTTCAGGAGCCACGTGTCTGTACCACCATTGCCACTTTCGTGTTTTCTTAGACTGTTTCTGGCGAAAGGCTCCTAGAGTATGTAACTCGAAATGCTAAAACCATGCTGAGATGTTGCAGTAGAGTCTGTAAATGCGCAGGAAGGTTTCAGATTTTTTTGGGGGTGCTACGTGGCTGTGTCACCATTGCCACTTTTGTGTTTTCTGAGACCGTTTCCGGCGAAAGGCTCCTAGGGTATGTAATTCGAAATGCTAAGTGCATGCTCAAATGTTGCAGTAGGGTCTGTAGATGCGTACAAAGGTTTCAGATTTTTCAGGTGCCACGTGGCGGTGCCACCATTTTGCTTTCATGTTTTCTTAGACTGTTTCCGGCAAAAAGCTCCTAGAGTATGTAATTTGAAATGCTAAAACTATGCTCAAATGTTGCAGTAGGGTCTGTAGATGTGCACGAAGTTTCGGATTTTTGTGGTGCCACGTGGCTGTGCCACCATTTGCACTTTCATGTTTTCTTAGACCGTTTCCGGCAAAAGGCTCCCAGGGTACATGTATGTAATTCGAAACGCTAAAGCCATGCTCAAATGTTGCAGTGGAGTCTGTAGGTGCGCACGAAGCTGTGTCACCTGTGCCACTCAATATGATTTTAGTGTGTCATATAATACATTTCATCTTTGTATCAAGCATTCATACAAAGTCAAGGATGCAAATGCGGGGATACACTATAGTATGCTTTGCACACAAGTGACACCATCTAGTCTTTTTTTTTGTTTTGATAATGCCTGCCATTTATACACTTTGTACCAATGGCCAATGCTAGTCACTGCCAATTAAATCAGCATTGAAAATTTGACAGTATAGGCATTATACTGACACTACATAGTTTCTATTTGAAACTGCAGAAGTCTTACTATAAAAAAACTGAAAACCGACCTATAAACCAAGTTTTTTTTTAAAAACTGAACCGAAACCGAACCGCAACATGAAAAATAAAACCGCACAACACTAATCGAACCCCCTTCACCCGCATTACTTGAATTGCTAGATAAGTAAGGCCGGCGCAGTACAATTACGGCTATACTGCTGCTGCTATTCTCAGTAAGAGTAATGCAGCTGAAAAGCTTATAGTCAAAGCAATCATAATAACAATAATCCGGCATGACTCGCAATGCTTTTGTGTTAGTTATCAAGTAGTATAGGAACCGCAGGCTCCCTCATGTCTGACCGACTCCATAATGCCACTAAGGACGGAGAGGGACGTGATGACCAAATAATACACCATATAGACATAATATCCAATCCCTAGAGTGGAAATATAATCCACAACCATTGATTGGATAGAAATGAAATGGGAGACGAAAACAATGTTCCGACACCCGATCATAATGAAATGTCAATGGCACTGTAGCTTAACTTGTGTGTTGTGTTTGATGAAAAGGATAATGTTCAATGTTTATAAAAGGATTATGAAATAAGACAAGAGTTGTGATAATTGGGAATATGTTCATTTCTGTTCCCTGTATGCTATGTTTTTGATAAAAAATAATATGAGGTGTACACTGTACTAAAGAGCTGAAGGGTGGGTTAATGACCTCACAGTTAAAGTATGTGGCCCTAACAGTTAACGTATATCAACGAAAGTTACCAAGTTACAGTGAAATTATTCCAAAACGAGTCATCCTATCAAGTTACATTGAAATCCCTTCATAAATATGGCCTGTAGACTGTGCTAAAGGTTTTCGGGCTCCTGTAGCCGTCAGTTTCCCAATTGCGTCCAAAGGGGACATTCTCATCCAGACATATGAAGTCAACCTACCAAGTTACAATGAAATCCCTTCATAAATATGACCTGTAGACTGTGCTAAAGGTTTTCTGGCTTTGGGCTCGGGCAGCCATCATGGTTGAATGATCGCAACCAAAGGGGACAATCTGATCTGGGCATCATCTGGAGTGATCCTACGAAGTTACAATGAAATCCCTTCATAAATATGACCTGTAGACTGTGATCAAGGTTTTCGGGCTTCGGGCACCTGTAGCCATCACAGTTGACCAATCATGACCAAAAGGGGATGTCATCATCTAGGCATTATTTGGAGTCAACCTAACAGGTTACAATGAAATCCTTCCACAAATATGATCTTTTGTTTTTTTTGGCTCGGGCACCCATCAAGGCTGAATGATTGTGACCAAAATGGGTCGTTCTCATCTAGACATTATTTGGAGTCATCCAACCAAGTTACATTGAAATCCCTTCATAAATATGACCTGTAGACTGTGCTAAAGGTTTTCGGGCTTTGGGCCCCTGTAGCCATCACAGTTGCCCAATCACGTCCAAAAGGGGACTTTCTCATCTAGACATTATATGAAGTCAACCCACCAAGTCACAATGAAATTCCTCAATAAATATGACCTGTAGACTGTGCTAAAGGTTTTCAGGTTTTGGGTTCAGGCAGTCGTCACAGTTGGCAGATCATGCCCAAATGGGGAAATTCTCATCTAGACATCATAAGGAGTCATCCTACCAAGTTACAATGAAATCCCTCCATATTAAACATGACCTGCAGACTGTGCTAAAAGTTTTTGGGTTTCAGGCTTGGGCAGCCATCACGGTTGACAGATCATGCCCAAAAGGGGACGTTCTCATTTAGGCATTATACAGAGGCATCCTACCAAGTTACAATGAAATCCCTTCATAAATACGACCTGTAGACTGTGCTAATGGTTTTCGGGTTTTGGGCTCAGGCAGCCATACTGGTTGACCGATCGCGACCAAACGGGGACGTTCTCATCTAGACATGACCCCAAACCTGCATATGAAATTCCGTGACGATCAGACAAGATCTGCGGGGTGTAGTCCATGCTAAAGGAAAATGTGAACAGACTCACAGACTAACAGACTTCCGCACACGTGATGGCAATAGCTTATCTTGACTTTGTCAAGTTAAGCTAAAAACCTAGATGAACTCTTTACATTCGATCTGATATCAGGAAATATATTCGTGAGAAGGAATTTAGTATAGGCGTTTGAAGAAACACTCATTAATCACACCAGGTTAATATGGTGCCATCAACATGGCTTATCGCCTCAGATAACTAACACCAAACAATACCGGTAGGAAGAGAATAAGCTCCTCTAACATAACAGTATCATGTCTGATAGGACAAAGAACTCAGCCTATCTGAAGCAGCTAAAGGTCTTCCTATTCGTGAAGACAATAAAAAGACTGATAACTGCGGCCTTAGAAGCTCACTAAGGACAAGTTTCTCAAAGCAATAGTCGACCCCGACTATTACTGGGTTAGAGAAGGTTCTCCCTCTCGCGGTCTGATCCAGACCTCGATGAGCTTCCCGAAGGGAAACTTGCAGACTTCTTCCCCTTATTTTGCCGTCTTCACTGGGTAAGCTTTTGATTAAAAGGTGCTCGCTCCACCCAAATCTACACTCTCGACTGCATCGGAAATACCTGGTATTACGGTTCCCACTATCGGGTAACCGCCTGACTGGTCGAGCTAGCTGCTGGGATAAGAGGCCTTATTCCTTATATTCAAGAGCACCTTAGCAGTTAGCTCTGTTTACTCCTCAGAGAGCAACGATGGCAGCACATTCTGGACAGGTGTCACAATACCATCACCATGTTCTTGTTCCTGTGGAAAAGAAACTGAAAATTCGAATTATCTTGCGGTGACAGCCCCGACATTGGAACTTCACCGCAAATACATAGCACGACACCCGCTTCCAACGTTAGTGTCCTAATGAGTCGACCCCGACCACACAAGTAGGACCAGAATTAGTAAGAGTGCAGCGACTACAGGCAAGGCAACAAGCATGTAAATCCGATGTAGACTATTACGCCCTAAACAGAGAGCAGTAATTCATAAATAATTATAATCCAACAAGTTCACTGCGCTCCTAACATCTAAAATATAATCATACAATATAAGGATACATGACGAAGTCAATAAAAATAATTTAAAAATAAATCAAATTTTTTTCTGAAAAATTGTTTGAAAATGCCTACGTTCCCTAAGGGAACCACTCGAGCCCAAAGGCATCCCGATAGAGCCTAAGTGTGGACAAACACCAAAATATTAAAGCTACACTACTGGAATATTAATAAATGTATCCTAATATAATTGTGATGAAATAAAACCCTGAATACTACCTGTTAACGGCGTTGATCAAAGTGGACAACGTCAGGATAGAACAAGAGCACCGCCTAGCGGGGCATTATACGCCCGTTTTGTATTTTTGAAGGGTTGGGGTAAGGATGGGGGTGAGGCTGAAAATTGTTCGGACCAACCCCATATTCGAACTTGACCTGTATTTTGTTGTGATTAAACAACATACCAAGTTTGGAACCAATCGGAAAACAAATATTAAAAGTTATTATCCGGAAACCAAATATTTGATGCATTCTATGTCCAACAAGGGCCATAATTCAGCAGAACTTCGAAGTTCGAAATGACCCCATATTCGAACTTGACCTGTCTTTTCTTTTGATTAAACCACATACCAAGTTTAGGAGTCAATCGAAAAAAAAATTCTAAAGTTATCATCTGGAAACCAAATGTTGATGAACGGACAGACCGATGGATGGACAAGTGGATGGACAAATAGACAGACAGACTGATTCCATAATTCAACAGTTTTTCAACAGGCGTATAAAAAATCAGTCAGGCCATACTAAAGTTATAATCCGGAAAACACAAAATGCACAAATTCAAGAGGAATAACTCTGGAAAGGTACATGCGATCTTGGCCGAAAGTGAACTTGAGGTGTGCTTTGTGGTCATAAACAAAATCTGAGAATTTTACATAAATTAGTCAAGGCAAACTAAAGTTATCATCCGGAAACCACATAATTCACAAATTTGTAATCATTCAAGGGGAATAACTATGGAATGGTACATGCAATTATGGCCAAAGGTGAACTTGAGCTGTGCTTTGTGGTCAAAAACAAAATCTGAGAATTTGAAAAAAATCGGTCACGGCAAACTAAAGTTATCATCCAGAAACCACAAAATCCACAAATTTACAATCATTCAAGGGGAATAACTCTGGAAAGGTATATGCGATTGTGGTCAAAAGTGAACTTGAGCTGTATTTTGTGGTCAAAAACAAAAAAACTGAATATTTGAAATAAATCGGTCAAGGCAACCTAAAGTTATCATCCGGAAACGAGAAGTTGGGCAAAATTCCCATAAATAAAGGGCCATAACTCTACTGCAAATGGGCTGCGAGAAATGGAAATCGAACCCATTCTGTATTTTGTCATACTAAATCCACATGCCAAATTTAACTCAGCTCAAACCATTACAACTAAAGTTACCGTTTGGAAACGAAATGTGTCCATGGACGGACAGACAGACTGGTGGAAAGACCATTCACATAATATGTCACATTTTTCAAACGGGCGTATAAAAACAACATCTGAAAAATTTGGTGTCAATCCGTCAAGGCATTTGACTTTAACTGAAGGGAAACCAATTTTTTTGGAAAGATTGTGTTTTCAAAGGGCCATAACTCTACAGCAGATGGACTGAGAAACACCAATATCGAACTTGACCTGTATTTCATTGCTAAAAACAACATCTGAAAAATTTGGTGTCAATCCGTCAAGGCGTTCAGCTTTAAATGAACGGAAGCCAATTTTTTTAGAAAAATTGTGTTTTCAAAGGGCCAAAACTCTGCAGTGGATGGACTGAGAAACATCAATATCGAACTTGACCTGTATTTTATTGCTAAAAACAACTTCTGAAAGTTTGATGTCGATCCGTCAAGGTGTGCGACTTTAAATGAACGGAAACCAAATTGTTTACGAACAGACAGACAGACGGACAGACAGACAGACTGATAACATAATACGTCCTGTTTTTATAAACGGGCATATAAAAAACGGAAACTAGACAAAAAAAAAGGCCCAAGTCAATAAATAATTAGCTGATACCTGATGAAAAGCTAGATCTTCATGTAAAGAAAAAACAATGCATCCGGTAGGGGATGCAAGACAATAACGGCCCAATACCCCAAGGGTGAGAACAAAACAGTGGGGATAAACAGAATAAACATTCTGTACAACACGCTAAACTCCCAAGAAATTTAATAAAAAATTTCAATAAAAAACAGCCAGAAAGCTTAGGAGTTTAACCAGAGGGTTCATGGAAGGATTAGGAAGGAACACATAACCAACAGTAGGTAAATCATTTGCAAAACTAATGACGTCAAGGCATATATCCCGAAACTGGGTAACATGAAAAAACAGGCCGATGAAATCGTCAGATGTGTACCCATACGCGCAACTAGTAGAAAGCTGTATGACGGAGGGCCACCACGGATGCCGACATTATGTACACCATACATGATATGGGTACATATAGAAATGGATTGGAGGAGTGTCTAATTTGATGGATAAAGGGTTAATATCTCCGGATAAAATTATCAGATTTACATAAAAAAACTAAAACTATACAGCACAGCACAGCACAGCACAGCACATCAGTAACCTAAATAAATATATAAAGTAACATGACAATCGGATTGATATTTTTTGAGTTATCGAATGCCAAAGGGATTGGAGGAATTTTCAATTTGAAGGATAAAGGGTTAATATCTCAGGATTAAATTATCTGATTTACACCTAAAACTATACAGCTCGGCACATCAGTAACCTGAACACAAATATAAAGTAACTTGACAATCCAAGCAATATTTTTCAAGTTATCGAATGCCAAAGGGATTGGAGGAATTTTCAATTTGAAGGATAAAGGGTTAATATCTCAGGATCAAATTATCAGATTTACACCAAAAACTATACAGCTTGGCACATCAGTAACCTGAACACAAATATAAAGTAACTTGACAATCCAAGCAATATTTTTCAAGTTATCGAATGACAAAAAAATGGATATGGACGCCGGACGGACAAAGGATGGACGAACGATGGATGGCCACCCCGGATGCCGGAATTATGTGTACCATACATAGTATGGGTACACATAATAATTTTCATATTATTTAAAAGTTACAGCCCTGTACATCTCAAACCACCGTTGTTCATTTCCACCATCCATTTACTGCCTTGAATCCACCATATACTTCATTGATTTGTGTCTGCATCCACCAAAAGAGAGATTTATAGTACAGATGTCAGTTGAGATGTTTACGGACTTAGGGCCAAACAAAGAATGATGTTGGTGCCAATTCCTGTCTCTTCCTGAGTACTGCACATGCGCAGGTAGTAAAAGTATTGGCGGCCAGATAGGACTTTTACTTTTTGGTACTGTATGCAAATTTTGGGGATTGCGGGGTTCAAAATTTGTGTTTGGCCCTCGATAATATTGAGTTTGCACCAGCTAAGTCTAGGTCATTGTTTGTAGTATAAAAATATTGAATGGTAATTTTTGTGAATAGCGCTGGCTGGTTTTGGCCGTTATGTTGGGTAAAGGGTTAAAGTAGAACTAGAACTGAAATTAGAATAATGCCAAGGGCAGCTATGCCCCCACACCTCATCATCATTAATGCCCATATGTCAATTCACCAATCACTAAATGTCACCAATACAACAGCCGATCATTTTGTGCATAGGATGCTAATGGACCCATTTTACTCAGGCCTGGAAAATAGTTGTTCAGGTTACGGGGATGTTAAAATGATTCCCAAAATTGTAACCTGCAAACCGATCGCTATCGCATTTAACCCTTGAGGAAACTGAAAAGTGATCATCACTTGACTGTTCCATCCCATTGTTGGCCTATAAATCTTGCTGATGTATCCTATAGAGATTGGTTGGATGGTATTGGGGGAAAAAACAAAATTATTGTGGGGATTGAGTTGGAGACAGCTACTGACAGATATTTGATATTAAGCTACAAAAATCGCCCCCCCCCCCCCCCCCATTAACTTCAAGCTGTTATCAAACACATGACCAGCTTCTTTTGGAAACTTTATAGTCCAGCCCTTCACCTGAAAGAACTTTCTATGGCAAATACTACTGAGAAGTGTGAAGATATAAATTCAATTAATTAATTTAGATGGTCATTTTCTGTGTTGATTAGCAGGAATGCCACATGTCTTATAGTTATAGATATCTTGCTGACTATACCTGGTCACCTACTTTTCACCAATGTAAAAAACAACGCGCTGATGCCAACATGCAAAATCATCGAAGGTTGGTTATTTGGAATTGGCTCTCTTCTGAAAATATCATTTTAAGTCACAACTTTGTGGTGTTGAAATGCCAAAGGTTCACAACATATTTCAGTTCATAATTCTCAAATTGACAAACAAAATGGGTGTTACAGTATAAAACCTGGAGAATGTTCTTTCAAATGTTCTGGAATTAATGTCATAGCAAACATGGATATGAGTTGACCAATTTTTTGTACGAGTTGATGGCTTGCGAATGATTTGAACCTCGGATGATACAGACCTTGGAAGATTCGGACATTGGACGATTCAGACCTTGGACAAATTGACCTTGGCGGACTGGGACCTTGACTTTTATATTTGACTCGTTCAGGATCCAATTCATTCAATGTTCCAATCGTGCTGTATATATCTTCATGCCAGAAACTTCCCTCAACTCATTAGCGCAAGAGTTGTGATCATCATCATAGTTAAAAATAATATGAACACTATTATTTCTGAGTAAAATAAACATGACAAAACAACTTGAGAAAACAGGTTACCAGAGGCTAGGACCACTAAATTAGGGGTAACCTGTAAACAGGTTATGAACCTGATTATTATTATTATTATTTATTGGTGTTTAAGGTCACATCTTATGCACAATGGCTAATCATGACCGTGACAGTTTTACGGGTGGAGGAAGCTGGAGTACCCAGAGAGAACCATCGAGCAACAATGGGCAGCTGTCAGCTCTTCAACATCGCAACTCTGAACTCTGCACCGCGGCATAGGCAGGGTTATATTGGTTGAAGACATGGGCACCATCGACTTTCAATATGCCTTAGTACACAGCATCATCATGCTCCCATGCAGGCAATCAGGGTCAAGTGCCTTGCCCAGGGACACTACGCAGGAGTGCAAATCAGTAGCTGAAATGGTCACCCATCCAACTACTAACCGCGCTCGACGTTCCTTAACTTCGGTGATCTGACAAGAACAGGTTACCGTGACGCCACCACGACACCTATGAACCTGATTCCTTCTTTCCAGGCCTGTTTACTGTGGACCTATATTACTGCAACACACAGACAACACAAAGTGTGTGATTTACTGACCATGGATGCTTTTGGTAAACTAAGGACTTCATCATTTTACACTGTGCCCTCTGTGATGGTTTGGCTTTCTCTGGGGGTCCTAGAGTCATACCAATTATAAGTGCACACATCCATCCATTAAATATCTGAATTTTTACTAGCAAACTGAAGACACACATACACAAAGGGTGTTGGGAATATTATTGTATAACTGTGGACCTAGCTCCACTGAAACACAAAGATCAGCACACAGTGAAGACAAAGGATAAGAACTATAATCAGAGGTATTCGGAACAGAGAAAAAAGAAGCAGTGGTATCACCAGAATTGTGAAGTAAAAAGACCAGAGATATAATTGAGGAAAAGATTGTTCCAAGGTCTGGGAATGAGTGGCATGGTGGGGAAGTGTGCCTCTGCCACAGATGTATGTACAGGTACCATACTAGAGAAAATTTGGCAAGTAAGTTGGAAAACATATAACCAATAGACAAGAGCAATGCCAAGGGTGGCATATCCCCTCGCCCACAATACCATGGATAGCATTAAAGAAATGAAACATATTTATTACTGGATGAAGGATGAAAGATGACAGACCTTTGACAGATTACAGATCATTGGGCATTATCATAAAAACTATTAAGTGTCACTATAGGGTGACACAAAAAGGTACTCCTGCCTCTTCACCTCTTTTTGAGTGACTTGATTTGATGTAATTTGATAATTTTGTTAAAAAATACTCTTCCACTAACTTTATATATGATGCACATCTCCAAGGCATGCATAATCATATCCTAAAGTTTCAACTCTCTACATCAGAAACTGTGTGGGGAATTGATTACACCATGAAGGTACCCTCAATTAAAAAGCACTGGAAATTCAAAAATATTGAAAAGTCGATAAAGGGCAATAATTTTGTGAAAAAGTTAAAAAATTTATAGTAATTTATATATTTTTTATACTTACCAATGACCCAGACTTAGCTGGTGCTAACTCTAACAAAACCAGGGCCAAACACAAATTTTGCCCCCCAATCCCCAAAATTTGCATCCAAAACAAAAAGAAATCATGTCCTAAAGGACCTCCATACTACGCCTCTACTGCGCATGCGCAGTGACGCAGACGTCCCGAAATTGGCGCCAATTATCATTCTTACTGGCAGTGCCTGGTCAGCGCTATGTACTCAGCGGGGAGGCAAGAGTTCCCAACTCCAGGGAGGGCCATCCCCGTCTGGGTCATTGGTAAGTATAAAAAATATATAAATTACTATAAATTTTTTAACATTTTTATACTGTACCAATGACCCAGACTTAGCTGAATAGTAAACAGGCTGGAGGGCCTAGGACATAGAGGAAAATCCAATAAGCTCAACTATATAGTAAAGAGGTAACCCCTTAAGGAGAAAAGGAGTATTAGGCTTTACATGTATCTTTCTTATTTAATCTTAAATTAGAAAGATACACTACCCTTAATAATTGAGCACAATAACATTCATGTTCTCTATTAACATCCAGTATAACCCTTATACTAATTATTTTTAAAGCAAGCCAATAAATAAAGTAGTCCAGAGAATTGAGACTCTTTATAGTCATTTAAAAGTGTCCGAGTATTGTATATTAAAGCCCGTTTGACACTTGACATATACAAATGCTTCACACCGAGCTACACTTTAAAAATAAGACAAGAATGAATTTAAACATTAATATTACACTTTAAAACCATCCCGGAAGCGACTCAGAAATACTGACTTGGAGGAGGCATTCCCTTGCTTTTCACTATAAAGCAGGTGACCTAAGGGAACACCCGCCCCCCCCCCCCCCCCCCCCCCCCCCCTTCCCCTTGCCCTGGGTCAAATAGCCCAGAGCGAAGAGGGCAGCCAGACGGAATCACTGCCGGAACAGAAATCCTGCATAACTATAGTTGCAACTGTTTAGTGGACGACATTCTGAGCAACAGATAACGGACCTAAACAATGCAGGTCTCCAGAAATGGACTCAATATTTCTGAGATAAAAATTCGTAAATGTGGATGGCTGAGACCAATAAGCAGCCTTCATTAAATCTGTAATAGCAACACTATTAGCATAAGCCCAGGAAGTAGAAAGAGCTCTTACTTCATGAGCAGAAATCTTAAGCACAGACTGCTGAGAAGAAGATAAATCTTCATAAGCAGTACGGATAGTTAACTGAATCCATCTAGCAATAGAATGGACTGAAATATCCTTTCTATTAGGCATCAAAGACAGAAAGAAACGTTTCCGTCCCTTTCTGATAAACTGAGATCTCTGTTTATAGATACGTAATGCTCTAACAGGACAGAGTAAAGGCCTACGCCCGTCTGAAGACGGAAGAGCCTTAATAACAATAGGTTCCGGATATTTATTAGGAGCCTGATTCTTAGCTAAAAAACCCACATTAGTAGTGAAGGTGATAGTATTCCCAACACTACGATAATGAGAATCATCCACCGAAAGTGCATGAAGCTCACTGACTCTTCTAGCAGAAGAGAAAGCTAAGAGAAAAGCTGTCTTATAAGATAAGAATTTGAAATCTACTGTCCCAAGAGGTTCAAATGGCTTTTCCTTCAATTTAAGAAGAACCCAAGCTAAATTCCACTTAGGAATTAATCTAAGAGTTCTGGGTCTATTTATCGAAAAGTTTCTAACCAACTTCGATAAAGAGACATTAGATCCAATTTGTAAACTATCATGATGTGCATAGGTATCAGATAACATAGATCTATAACCCTTTATAGTAACAGGCTGCAGTTTGATTTCGTCAAACAAGTATACTAGAAAGTTTGCAATGTCTGGTATAGAGGGATCGAATATATCTACAGAATGATCCCTACACCAACGACGAAAAACCTTCCACTTAGCCGCATAGTTTAGCGAAGAGGAGGTCCTCCTACAGTTAGAAATCGCATCCACTGCTCGTCCTGTAAAGTGCTTGCCATGCAAGAAGGACCGCACAACGGAAAAACGTGAAGGTTGAGACCTTGCGGGTTGTGATGGAGTTGGCGCGATTTTCCCCTGCGAAAGAAGATCCTCCCGTGGAGGAAGCTTCCGCGGTAGGTCCCACAACAGACACCTGAGTAGATTTATCCACGGTCTCTGTGGCGACAGAGATGCTACCAACAGAATCTTGCATTGAGATTGTTTTATCTTTAGCAATACTTGTTGAATTAACGGCGCTGGAGGATACGCATATCCTATCATTCCGTCCCAAGGGATCGACAGAGCGTCTACTGCAAATGCTCTTGGATCCGGACACGGAGACACATACGTCTGCAACTGATTGTTGAGATGTGTCGCAAATAAGTCTATCATTGGCCGTTCCCATTGGTAGCAAATCTGATTGAATACTTGTTTGTTGAGAGTCCACTCCGACGGCAACAAGCGACCCTTTCGTGAAAGGGAGTCTGCTAGCACATTCAGACGACCCGGTATGTGACGGACCGAAAGAAGAACGTGATGTTCTAACGCAAACAGAAGGATTCTTTCCGTTAGATTGAACAACGGAACTGAATGAGTGCCTCCCTGATTCCGTATATACGCCACTACTGTCGTATTGTCGGATAGGATTTGGACATGAGCATCGTGAATAATGTCCATCCAGTGACGTAACGCAAGCCAAATTGACATCATTTCCTTGATGTTTATGTGCTTGCACAGGAATTGCGGATCCCAAAGACCCTGGCATCTCGAATCCGTTGGGATTAATGATGCACCCCAACCTGTTTGACTGGCATCCGTCATAACGGTAAAACTCGGATCCGGCAACTGCAGCGGAACTCCTTGAGTTAACCACTGAATGTTTGCCCAAGTCTGAATCTCTTGTTTCACTTGATCTGACAAGAGAACGTCCACATCGAGCGAATGAATTTTCACACTCCAATTCTGAGTCAGGAAAATTTGAAGAGGACGTGTGCGTAACCGCCCCATCGGAATGAGATCCGCGGCGGATCCGCACAGACCTATCAGTCTCATAAATTCTCTCGCCGTGACTTTGTCTGCGTGCAGACAATAGCGAGCGTAACAACTGACTAATTTCGCTCTGGTTAACGGCAGACGAATGAGATTGTTGTGCGTCTCGAAGCTCATTCCCAGATGAGTGAATGACTTGGACGGCACCAGATCCGACTTCTCCTCGTTTACTATAAAACCGAGACGTCGGAGCAATAGAAGAAGATTCTGAACATCGTTCTGAAGCGTTAACTCGTTGCCGTACCTCTGAAGAATGTCGTCCAGGTAGGCCGACGTTACCGCAGACGAATGAGCTCGGAAGTAGATCATTACCGAGTTCATTACCCGAGTGAAAGCCCAGGGTGCTAGATTCAATCCGAAGCACATCGCCCGGAATTGATACACCACTCCTAGGACTGCGAAGCGTAGATACTTTCAGAATGTCGGATGTACCATGACGTGAAAGTACGCATCTTTGAGATCTATGCTCGATGCATAATCGTTCACCCGAATACTCGCTCTGACCGATCGAATCGTCTCCATATAAAACTTCGGAGCGACGATCAGCTCGTTTATCCAGCTCAAATCTATGACTGGACGGAACGAGCCGTCTGGTTTCGGAACCAGAAACAGATGGCTGTAGAATCCCGGAGATTCCTGGTTTTCTACGACCTCTACCGCGTTCTTCATTAAAAGAGACTGCACCTCTGATAACAGAGCGTCTCTTTTCTGCGGATTTGACGGAAGATGAGTCCACTTTGGACTTCGAGTTAATGGAGGCTTTCGTTTGAAGGATATCTTTAGACCTTCCGAAGTCACTCCTCTCACCCAAGGGTTGTCCGTAATCGACGCCCACTCTTGTGAAAAGCTCGACAACCTTCCGCCAACCGGAACGCGAAAGAGGTTTAAGCCATCACCTCCTGGACCTGCGAGGCCTGCGGTAGGAGAAACCACGTCTTCCACGACCCGCACCTCGCCCCGTCGACCTCGGGGCGTCCGACCGATTGTCCCGGCCTGAAGGACGTCCCGAACGAGAGTCGCTATCCTGACGGTCTCTCGAATAAGACCAAGAGGACGCACCGGAACCTCTATAGGAACCTCTCTTGGGCGCATTAGACCCAGAAGTGCCTGTCTTATTCGTGTCTGCTGTATCCGACTTCTTAGGAGCAGATTTGAACAACAGAGAATCATTAGCTTTCTTTGTAATTTTATCATAAATAGCGGAAAGCTTGCCGTCAAAGAGAAGTTCTCCTGAGACCGAAGCGACTCCAAGAGAGTTCTTCACCTTAGAATCCACTAGTGTGGATGTAGCTAGGGCTGCGTCACGTCTAACCAACTCCAGATTTGCCACTGAAAGGGCGGAGTTACACGTGGAATAAGCTACTGCCCTTGAAAGAAGTCTTAAAGAGGATTGTATATCCTGAAACTCTTTCCCCTGAAGGCGCAGTGATAACGCCTTAGTAAGGTGATCTGCGTAAGATAAGGCATCTAAATTGGCTCTGTTAGACGCAATAGCTGTTTCCAACACCGCGGTTGAAATAGAAGCTGACGACGGTAATGATAGCTCTAAGTCTTCCGCCTCGTCGTCCATACGCAGAGGAACTCTCGGTATACCCTGTCCTGCCGTATCGAATTTATTCCTTGCATTAATGAAAGGCAGGTTGAGAGTATTAGCGGACAAGAAACCTGCTTTCCCCGTCCTGGAAGCAAGTTTAAATATAGCGTCGTTCAATAATTCAAATGTTCTTGCAACATTATTGGACTGCGACGGAAACTCGGGAGCGATGTCCCTGAACCGCTCAAAAAATTCAGAGTCCAATGACGCTATAATTCTCTTGTCTGGAAGCGCAGCAGTCTGGCCCGACGGAACAACTTGAGGGAGAAAGTGCCGGATGAAGTCCACGGCAGCTTTATGTTGTTCCGAAAGGGATAACTCCAAGTCATCCGTATCCCTTTCACCATCCGGTCGGACCTCATGATGTTCCCGGTCGTCCGCCCCCGATGCTTCGGCGGAGCGTACCGACCCAGCGCCGTCGGATAATTCTCGATCCGACACCGTTTCTGTCGGTTGCTGGGATGCTGCGATAAGCTGTGCTATCTGCACAAGAATGTCCGTCGTCGAGACCTGCGGAGGCGCAGTCTTTCGCTGCTTCGCCGAGGGCAGCTCCGCATCAGATGGCTCCCGCATACTTATCCTATGCGAACGTCCGGAGTCCATCGGTCTTGAATCCCTGGCTGCCGGATGGTGTGACCTGGTCGCCGAAGAATCCTTCATCGGCGAAGCTGGTAATATATCGGCGGTCACGCAGCCAAGGTGCGGTCGTGTGCGCTGACAATAAGAGGAAGCCTTAACAGTCTCTGCGGACTGCTTATACAACGGAGCGTCCCGAGCGACGGACGTATGCTCCGCTAAAGACACATTTTGTACCACAACATCTGGTCCCAGATGTTGTTGTACGAGAGAGGGGCCTCTCTCGCTCGGGGCCTCTCTCGCTCGCGGCCCGGCTGGACCTGGACGAGCTAGGAACCGGACTCAAAGGCTTCCTCCGTTCTCGCTTACTATCCGCCGTCACTGGGTGTGCATCTATTATGTTTATAGTGCTCGCATCACCCAAAATTTCCTCTTGGACCGCATCGGACGAACCCGGCTGCCGAACCATTCGGTGAATGGACGCTACACCGGGCGAGCTAGCGGACGACATTTGTCTAATCTCCATGAGCACTTTTGCCGCTAGCTCTGAATTCATTTGTGACGACGGACGCACACTTGAAGAAGATAACATGGAAACATCACCCTGTTCTGGTTCCTCTGAAATAGAAACTGAGAGAGTAGAGTGACCTTGCGGAGAAAGAGCCGGAATCGCTTTCTCCAGAAACAACATATCGTGACGCACGTTTCCAATGTTTCTCATCCCAATGTTCACATATAGGACAGGGATCAATGCGAGAACACTGACTACAATTAATACAATGATCATGAAAGTCAGAGGAAGATTTCTTCCTATTACAATTTGAACAATGTCCCTTCATTGTGAAAGAACAACAATAAGTCCTAGTTACTCGCAAAAACCCCTGACACAAAGATACATAATAACATGATCCATTAATAAATGAAAAAACAATTGCAAAACAAAATAATTTTGAAAAAATATTTTTTCAGCGAAGCCCAAGTTGCTGAAAAGTAACGTTGAGCCCCGATGGATCCGATGGCAAAGTGTGGTCAAAAATTTTAAAATTATATTAAATAATTAATGAGACACTTTCGGATAATATAAATGTATCTTATAGTGAGATAAACTACAGCAAAGGCAAACAGCCCCCCTCAAAAAAGGCTGTTGCCAATGAAAACAAACAGTGTAAAAACACCAGAAAACATGACTCCAGGCACTGAAAAAACTGGCCCGGAATCAGTCATCAATTACACTCTATCTGATGCAAAACAGAGACTCCCAGGGGAGAATCTGTAGAACATCAGATGGAAGATGCAGAACACAAACGTTATACACCTATGGGTGAAAACGTAACTATGGGGAAAATAACAGAAAACATTCTGTAACCAAGCAACTCTCCCAGGAAAATTTAGAAATGAAATTTCTCAAAAATATGCCAAAAGCATGGGAGAATTGCAAGGGGGGACTTTAGAAGGCTAGGGGAGAGGAAACACTGAATAAGCAGTGCAACAATTAGCAAGAATGACAACAAGAGGCCCATGCCTCGAAAATAGGCAACTTAACATAATTTCATCAAAAAATTTTAAGTACAGCCCTGATTATTTTTTGTCACTTCTTTTCCTCTCCTCCTTCTATCCTCCTTAGAATCACATTTTCTCCAAGAATTACGTGTCTGGCATCCTTTAAACTGAGATTTACAAGCACAAAGATCAGTGAGATGTTGACTGATGAAGGGCCAAACAGAGAATGATAATTGGCGCCAATTTCGGGACGTCTGCGTCACTGCGCATGCGCAGTAGAGGCATAGTATGGAGGTCCTTTAGGACATGATTTCTTTTTGTTTTGGATGCAAATTTTGGGGATTGGGGGGCAAAATTTGTGTTTGGCCCTGGTTTTGTTAAGAGTTAGCACCAGCTAAGTCTGGGTCAATGGTACAGTATAAAAATATATTTTTCTGCAAACTTTATAGATGTAGAACATCTTGAATGTGTGTGTAACCATATCCTAAACTTTAAAATCTCTACATTACAAATTGTGGAAGGAGTTGATTACACCATGAAGGTACCCTCAATTGAACAGGAGGGCCCAAGGGGCCTTAATCGCACACCTGACAAAGTGGTTAGAAGAAGTATCTTGGGTAACATTCAGTTAGCCATGGATCATCAACACTAAAGAGGAAGACATGAATTTATTCATAACTTTAGTGTCCATGTCAGATGATTATTACCATAGGTCTTTCTGACTGCTTCGAATTCTATCAGCTATTGACAAGTACTGCAGTGCTGTAGACAAGCACTGCCCAACTTCCATGGGTTGTTATGTCACTGCAGTTTGAAAGGAACATTTTATGGTAAAACACTAAGGAAGGGATTTGAACAACCTTGAACCAAACCTGCCCCCTCCCTGCCCCCCATCCCCATTGAGAGCCCAAATATTAAACCATGGACTTGAACTGAACAAACTTGAATCGGATCCCCCAAAGATGTTATATATCAAATATGAAAGGATGCTGACTGGTGGATCTGAAGAAGATTTTTAAAGAAATCATCTCACATTGCAATAAATAGAGAGCCCCAATATTAACCCATGGACCCGATTTGAACAAACTTCAATCTGACCACCTCTCCACCCCCCCCCCCCCCACCCCCCTTTAGAGATGTTGCATACCAAATATGGAATTGTTCCGGAGAAGAAAGTATTTCCTCATATTGCACTAAGTTAAAATTTGGGTCCCCATATGGGGACCAAATATTAACCCAGAGACATGATTTGAACAAACTTGAATCTGACCCCCCTAGAGATGTTGCAGATCAAATATGAAAGGATTCATACCAGTGGATCTGAAGAAGAAGATAGCATCAAGTTAAACTTTGGGCTCCCACGGAAAGCCCAAATATTAACTCAGGGACTCGATTTTAACAAAGCTAAATCTAACCCCCTAGAAATGTTGTATACCAAATATGAACGGATTCTGACTGGTGGATCTGAAGAAGAAGATTTTTAAAGAAATATCCTCCTATTGCACTAAGGTAAACTTCGGACTCCCACAGGGAGCCTAAATATTAATTCAGGGACTTGATTTGAACAAACTTGAATCTGATGACCCTAGAGGTGTTGTATACCAAATATGAAAAGATTCTGACCTGTGGATCTGAAGAAGATTTGTAAAGAAATGTCCTGATATTGCACTATGTTAAAATTAGGGCTCCAATAGAGAGCCCAAATATTAACCCAGGAGTCTGGTATGAACAAACATTAATCTGAACCCCCTAGAGATGTTGTATACAAATTATGAAAACATTCTGACCAGTGGATCTGAAGAAGAAGATTTTTAAAGAAATATCCTCATATTGCACAAATTTAAGCTCCGGGCTCCCACAGGGAGCCGAATTATTAACTCAGAGACTCGATTTGAACAAACTTGAATCTGACCCCCCTAGAGATGTTGAATACCAAATATGAAAGGATTCTGACCTGTGGATCTGAAGAAGAAGATTTTTAAAGCAATTTCCTCATATAGCGCAAAGTTACAATTCAGGCTCCCATAGGGAGCCCAAATATTAACTCAGAGACTCGATTTGAACAAACTTGAATCTGACCCCCTAGAGATGTTGTATAACAAATATTTGAAGATTCTGATTGATGGTTCTGGAGAAGATTTTTTAATTATTTTTTTCAAACATACTATTCAAAAAAAGTAGGGGATATCCAAACTGACGTTGATAATTTCAGAAAATGGAATTGGATACGCGTGATTGGACACATCATACCAAGTTTAGTGTGGATCATGAATGTGACTGGCCCTCGAAAACTTCATGCAGGTTTTTCACACGAGCGCTGCATTAAATGTCTGTGGGGTACATTTCGAAATTTTCATTTGTGCTGGAGGGGCTTTTTCTGGGGGCTCATCGTTCTTTTCTTGGTATGAATTCGTTCATCAATAGTTTCTGGTCGAAACATAACTTTTGAAGTATGCAAGGACTGACACGTGACTAAAGTTTACGTGCCGTTGGCATGTTGGAAGATGGCAACAGACAGACTGCTGTGGCTCAAATTCTCAACATTACTCAATCGGTGATTAGCAGGTTGTGGTCACACTACCGTCAGACAGGCAATGTTGATGACAGACGTGGGTCAGGTCATCCAATGGTGACAACTGCTAACCAGGATCGTTTCATCAGAACCACAGCATTACATAACCGCCATCAAAGTGCCTCAGAAATTGGACAGCAGCTGCACTGAGCGACAGATGTGGGAGTCAGTGGTCAGACTATCCGAAATCACCTACACAGCCACAATTTGTATGCTTGATGACCTCGAATAATTCCACATTTGACTGAATGTCACATTGAAGCAAGGCATAATTGGTGTGGAGCACAACAGTGCTGGGACAATCATCGGTGGAGCAATGTCATGTTTTCTGATGAATCTATGCCTCAACTGTCTTTTTCATGAAAATATAAATATATTTCTTCATATATCTCACTTTTACCAAATATCCCCTACTTTTTTTTTAATAGTAGATATGGATACTATCAGAGTTATGCCCCTTGTGGTGCCCCATGTGGGTGTGGAAAAGTTATTTGAACAAACTTGAATTGACATGTGATAAGGAAGATGCACACCAGATTTGGTTCAATTTGGTCCAGTAGTTTGTGAGAAGTCGATAATGTAAAGTTAACGCCAGACGACGGATGGACAGATGACGGATGAAAAGTGGTCAGTAAAGCTCCCACTGAGATTTGCTCAGGTGAGCTAAAACACACAGGGGAAATTTTCTGTCAATAAAGGGCAATAATTTTGTTAAAAAATATTTTTTCTGTAAACTTTATGAACGTTGCATATCTTCAAGGCATGTGTAACCGTATCCTGCAGTTTCAATCCTCTACATTATAAACTGAGGGAGGAGATGATTTTACCATGAAGGTAATACCCTCAATTAAAAAACTCCCGAAATTTTCTAAGTCAATAATGGGCAATAATTTTGTGAAAAAAAAAAAAAAATTTTTTTTAAAACTTTATAGATGTTGCACATCTTCATTGTTTGTGCAACCATATCCAAAGGTTTCAAATCTCCTTATTAAAAACTGTGGAAGGAGTTAATTACACCATGAAGATACCCTCAATAAGGTACCTTCAATTAAACAAGAGACCCCAGGGGGCCTGAGGGCGCTCACCTGACATGGCAGTCTAAATATCAAACCAGGGGCTTGACTTGTATAAGCTGCATACGCCCCTCCTAAGAAAAGCATATACCAACTAGATGAAGCAGTTGTGCCCACACAATACACACGATTTTCCTTCTATTTTCAGTTCCTGCACTTTTACGTCCCAAAATTGAGACAAACGCATAAAAAACAGATTTTTTTTTATTTTTGTTCGGAAATTTTGGAAAGTCCCACCCGGCCCCTAAATTTTCAGTGTAAAAAAAAAATTTTTTTTTGACTTAAAATTGACCGAAACGCATAACCCCCCCCCCCCCCCCCCCCTAAAATTTCTGGATTTTGGTCCAAAAAGTCCCACCCGGACCCCAAATTTTCAGTGAAAAAAAAAAAAAAAATTGTCTTAAAATTGACCAAAACGCTTAAAAAACCAAAAAACTAACACCCGGCCCCCAAATTTTCAGCGTAAAAAAAAAATAAAAAATTTTGTCTTAAAATTGACTGAAACGCATAAAAAAACAAAAACAAAAATTTCCGGATTTTGGCCCAAAATTTCTAAGTCCGGAATGGGACCCCCAAATTTTCAGCCTAAATATGAACCCAGGGACTTGGCTTGAACAAACTTGAATCTCACCCCTCAGGGATGCTGCATACCAAATATCAAAAGATTCTTATTGGTAGATCTGAAGAAGATTTTTAAAGAATATTCCACATACTGCACTAATTTAAACATTTGGGCTCACATAGAGAACCCAAATATGGACCCAGGGAATTGATTTCAATAAACATGTGAAACAATCTTCCAAAGATGTTATATGTGAAATTTGAAAGCTTTTTGAGCAGTGGCTTGGGAGAAAAGTAGTCTTAAATGTTTTTCCCATTACCCACAGTGTTAAAAAATGCTGACTCAGTACTTTTTCAAAGTCCCAGAAAAGTACCCCATGATAAAACCGATAGCAATTTTGACCATTCCATTCTGTTGATCCTAAGGAAGCTTCACACCAAACAAGAATTCTCAGTGCCGTGTAGTTTTGGAGATATGGGCGTTTTGATTTTTTTCTATTTTTAGCTCCTGCGGTTCCCATGGGGCGACGGGAAAATTGGGGCATAAATTAAGTACTTATGACCCAATAAGCCCTCATATTAAATTTGGTCCAAATCTGCCTCTCGGTTTGGAAAATAGAAATTTTGGGAGGGGCAAAAATTCTTGCCCCTCCCATAACGACGGCAAATATAGCCCCACAAACTTCTCTTGAACAAATTTGAGTCTACACCTCAAAAGGAAGCTGCACACCAAATATCAAGTCTCTGCTACTGCTGGTTCATGAGAAGAAGATTTTTTAAGATTTAAGCACACTTTTGGGGCATGGCCCTACCAAGGGGTGAGGCAACTTGATTTGAACAAAATCAAATTGCGATGTCATAACAAACTATTATCTCAAATATCAATTAAATTGGTTCAGCGGTTTGGAAGGAGAAGATGCAAACACCATGCTCACGGACGACGACGGACGACGGACGGTGAGTGATCACTATAGCTCTCCTGACTGAACGTCAGGTGAGCTAAAAACATTGGAAATTTTCCAAGTCGATAAAGAGCAATAATTTTGTTACAAATATTTTTTGGCAAACTTTATACATGATGCATATCTTCAAGGCCTGTGTTACTGTATCCTAAAGTTTCAACTCTCTATATTAGCAACTGTGGAAGGAGTTATTACACCATGAAGGTAGTCTCAATTAAAAAACACATGAAACTTCCCCAAGATGATAAAGGGCAAAAACAGTGACAAAAACAAACCGAGTCGTTTGGTCTTCTAATATGGTAATGTGCTGAATGTAGTTTTACATTGTGTAAAATTTCAGATGGCTGTCTTGAATGGTGTGAGTGTAGTGTGTGGCAACTTCGGGACGGATGGACTGATGACAGACACAGGGAATTCTATATGCCCAAAAAAACTCCCAAATCTGTTTGTGCAGGGGTTGACCTTTGATCACCGTGATTGGGTAGGTAGGGGGGTGGGGGTGGGGGGGGTGGGTGGGTGGGTGTTTTGGGGGTCAAGATCGACCAGAGAAACTGAAGTAGTTCCCCCAGCAAACATAATTACAAGCCAGAATTTATTGTTAGTAAATGCAACCCCAATATTTGACCTTCTGACATAGATCTAACACCCACAGACATTATGCATGTACAGTTCTATAACAATCTGGGCAAGAAAACACAATTTCTCACGCCGAGGTTTAATTATTGAGCAAAATGTAATTTTTATTAAATAAAGCTCCAATATGACCTAAAAAGTATACAGCATACCAAACAGGATCGCTGAAGCACAAACTGGGAGGGTGGTGTGGACATGCTACCTTGCTCTTGACCAGGGGGGCAAGGGCAAAGGCATCCATGTCCTTCCATGTGGTAATGAGATGTGGTGTTACTAAGGTACAACAACTGTTCCTTTCTGTTTTTACTTACCGTTCAAATGAATGATTGTTTTTAATCCAACCCTCAAAAGTATAAACTCCATATATATTTCCACATGTAATACTTTGAACTCTTTAATATAAAATTGATGAAGAGAAATTTAGTGAGTCACCAATTCATTGCATTCTTACCCTCTGTCAAAATTCCCCTCAAGGTGGGAATTATTCCATTGCCTAACATCAGCATTTTTATTTTTCTCTGTTCTCTATGTATGGTATAACACAAAGACATGCTCAGATATAGATATACAGGAAATAGGTGCTCATTAACTATGCATATCACAGCTGACTAGCTTACCTTATTGGCCAATTCATGAATTGTAAATGCACTATTGTTCTTCCTTGTTTTGTCTGAAAAATATTGTTAAAAGTACTTGCTCAACATTGACAAAATGGTTTCGAGCTGAATTATCTTTGGTCATAAAATCGTTGAACAATAGCTGGGGTTTGTTTTACAATAACTTGAGTGTTTAAAAGCTCTGTCAACAAAGTATTATTTACTTTTAGCTTAAATTTATTTATTGGTGTTCAGTCACTTTGAAAATCTATGGCTATATCATGACGATGACATAAGTATAAAGTCAAGTTCAGCCAATTGTTTATAGTATGCACTTTAGAGGACTTTCGCCTTGGGTTTTGGTTACTGTGACCCATTATACCAGTAAAACAGAACTGGTTTTCCACAATAAACAAGCACTGTCCTATTCCTGGGGCTGGAAAGGTCATCATAGTACCAATACCTTTGAAAAGAGCCCATATAGGGGCTTCAGCAGAGAGCCAGCTGATAGGCATATATTCCAGATAATGATTTACTGTGCTTAACTTAATGTGATTATGTATTTTTGAATTCTGTATGACATCAATTCATGGCTGCTACACCAGGCTTTGAGATTGGTCAAATTTCTATATCTTTTTGCAGTATCTAGATTTTAACCCCAAACTTGGGCAGAAGTTTTTATCAATATATTTATGAAAATGAAAGTGTCAATGGTACTGTAGCGCAACTTGTGTTAGACATGTACATGTATAGTGTGTGACACAGCAATGACACACATTTAGGTAATGACCTGATAACAAAGGTACATATAAAGTATTGCAAAGGTCTGTACATAAATACTGACCATAGCCTGCAACAAATAAATGTACAGGTAAAGTATTGTAATGGTGGCTAACAGTTAGATGTGAAACTAGAAAAGAAATCTCCATGGGGTTAATGTTACAATGGGGATCCTTGTATGGTGCATGATAAGCCAAATGTTAGCAATTGTTTTGGCATGTTTGATTCAAACCCTTCTACGGTTGATTCCTACTAATTAATAAATATTTGTCCAGTCCTTCTTAAAATATAGGTATTTGAATTTTTTATCTTTAGCTCATAGGGTTCCCACGGGTGAGGTTTTATTTTTCTCATTGGAAACAGAAAACTGGGTTGTGCTAATAATGTTTACCCTCCCCAAACAACACCAAATATTAACACAGCCGTGCCCAAAAGCACTTGTTACCATCCCATGATGATAACAAACCTAGTCCTAGAAGTTCTGTACAAAAAACTGATTGCACCTAATTTTGGTATAAAATGGCCAATGGCAGCCATCGTGAATTTCGGACCGCATCCAAAAACACTCGATCTCGTCCCAAGGTGATAACAAAGGCACCCAAGAAGTTTTGTGAAGATCGGCTCATAAATACAGCCTCTAGCCCGAGCCGTATTGACATGTGCACTTACTGTGTATAAGTAGCGCTGAATAAATCAAAGTTGATCTAATTGGCATAATTTCAGCACGAGAAAAAACCTGATTTATATGTAATGAATTCCATGTTACAAAACATTCATACAAAAATTTATTCAAATCAGAACTTTCATACAGAAGTTTTGTACAAAAAACTGATTGCACTAATTTCGGTACAAAATGACTGCTGGCGGTAATATTGAATTTTGGACTAAAACATACCCCAAAACACTCGTTCTCGTCCCACGGTGATAACAAAGATACCCAAGAAGTTTTGTAAAGATCTGTTCATAAATACGTCCTCTAGCCCGAGCCGTATTGAATTGTTGACGCCGGATAGATGGACGACGGGCCATGGCATAACCTCAAATTTAACTTTGTCAAAGTTGAGTTAAAAAATGAAAATGCATATATTCTTCTCATTGTGAAAATCAGCCTCAAATATTTAGAACTGTTTGGAAGAAACTCTTACTCCTATTTAAAGTCATATATTCAGAGTTTCTTTATTGAGAGTTAATGATAATTTCAAGAGCCAAGACCATATTGCATAGGACCTATTTATGGGTGGGGGAGGCTGGAGTACCTAGAGAGAATCACCAAGAAGTGGTGAGTAATTGTTGAACTCTCAAACTTACTAACCTGACTTAACCCTTTATCTAACAAATCAGCTGAATACACCTGTGTAAATTTCAAATTGAGCAGTTGAAAAAAATATTTTTCAAAACATTTCAACAAAACCATACCATGTGACCACCCTCACTGGAACAAGTTCAAAGAGCTTGTTCCAATGAGGAGTCACAAGATATGGTTTTGTTGAAATTTTTAGAAAATTTTAAAAAACAATAATTATAATAATAAATATTGATAACCTATGCATTTGGTAAATAGTTAAGTAGAGTTAAAATTGACTGCAGGCATGTGTATCGTCATAAATCACAACAATAACACAATTCCACTTGGACATGGACAACTGGGATTTAGTGCATTGTACGAGGACGTGAGGTCAGGATCAATCACACAACCTTTCAATCTGAAGTACAATGCATTAACAAATGAGTCATCACACTCCCCCAAATTTAGTACACCCTTTATCAAACGAACACAAGCCTCAATACAATAGAGTGTATACGTATATATTATCATCACTATGTGTTGGCCGAGAAACTTGTATTAAGTCTCGATGGTGTTCCTATTACGTATCATGACTCGTCCTAAAGGGCCCACCACGATACCTAATATGAACACCATCTCAGTTTGATACAAGTTTCTCTATCAACACATAGTGGTGACCACAAGTCTATCTTACCATCTTGGAAACCCACTTGGTAATAACCATTTTATCTTACAAAATTTCTCATTTTATTGACTTATTCGCATATATTTTGACAACCATTCAGCATCTGTGAATTAATTTTTTTTTAATGAAGATCATGATGCCGTCATAGTACTACGTTCTTGAACCGTGCAAGACTAATCCCCATTCAATGTTCCACATGTCCTATAAACACCAAATTTTATAGTACTGTTTCAGCTAAGCTATGTTTCTTAAATTTTTTAGCTTTAGCGCAAGGTAGGCCTGTATAAAAACATCGTTGTGGCAAAATTCGATCTTGTCTAATTTATTTTGCTGAGTAGGTGATTTATTTGTCATGTAATTACTGTTATTAAAATGGTGGCCTCAAAATGTGTAATCAGTTTTCGATGAGCACTGGTAAAAACATGATAAATTTTAAGTAATTTGTATATTTTTTATACTTACCAATTGACCAGAATAACTGGTGCTAACACAATTTAATTCAGGGCCAAACACAAATTTTGACCCCCCCCCCATCCCCAAAATTTGCATACAAAACCAAATAAAATAAGTCCCATCTGGTCCTCCATACTTTTGTTATCTGCGCATGCACAGTATCCAGGAAGGTACCAAAATTGGCACCAACCATCATTCTTTCTACAGTGCCTGCTAAATGTTACAATCAGTGGGGAAGTATGAGTGCCCACTCATGGGAGGGCCATCCCCGTCTGGGCCATTGGTACGTATAAAAAATATACAAATTAGGCCATACAAAGTTGATTGTCTGTTTCTCAGGCCATTTTTTCCAAAAAAAGCATGCGGGCGGGCGTTTTTTTTTTTTCTTTTTATTTTCTCCCCGAGAGGTTGTTTGTGGTAATTTGACCCCCACCCAAACGCCTGGTGGACCATGCAAAATTTTGCAAATATATTGGTTATTCACCACAGGGGTGTTGGGTCGTAAATGAAGTGGGGTTTGAATGTTTGTTTTTTCAGTGAAACATGAAAATTATAACACAGGACGAAAGTCACGAAACGCCTCGTGGGTGAAACGTCTCGGGTTGAAACGTCTCTGGGACAAATCAAATGTCGAAGTGCCAACTTTCAGAGATTAATTTGACCCAAAAAAAAAAATCCTTTCACAACCTGCCTAATAAAATCGTGAATCGCAATTTTTCCCCATTATATTCAAAATTATCACAACCCATTTGAACGGGCAGTTCATCCATAAATCATATTTTTTTGAAATCTGAAAATATACAAAACGAATGTTTGCGTGTTTTTATTAACCAATTCGACCGCACATACCTGCCTGTATGCGATTTATTTTCAACTATGACTGTTACTTTTATATCAAGCAACGGTTACTATTAGTTATCCAATTATCCTGCATCTCAAATGCATTTATTTAAATTAACTGGGAAACTCGTAACGGTTTCAAATAACAGTACACAAATTCCCAATGACGGCCATTTACAATACAAATGTTACTAAAAATAAATGCCAGGAGACTGTGTTCCATTCAACATAGCACCTGACTTTGCAGACTTTCTGAGGGTTGGTGCGAATCAAACGTGGTGCGAATCGACCATTCCCCTTTGTGACTGTTTGTTGTCAGACTGAAAGACACCTTCCTTCTTGCTGTCATTATGACTTACCTTTTACAGAATAAAACACTTTCTGTAGTGAATATTGCTAGAACCCACCCACTTCATTAAGGTATGATGTAGAAAAAGCTTGAAGTGTGTTAATTTAAAATTTGCGAACGCATCGATATCGATTTACCGAAATGAGCACAATATCTCAAATTTTTTGAAGATTTTTTTTTGTCATAAAAAGGTTGCATGCGCACCAAAAATGACCATGCGCGCGGGCCTGAGAAACAGAGGTTCTTTTTTTGATGGCCTTACTTGAAATTTATCATATTTTTATACCACAACCAATGATCCAGACTAGCTGAATCGTAAAAAGGCTGAAGGGCCTAGGAAAATCCAATCTCTCAATTACTTCGATAAAGGACAGCTCCTACAGCAGAATAGGAGAAGACATAGGAATTACATATGTCCTTCTCTTTTACGAGAAAAGAGAATGGCATAACACTAACAATGTAATTGAGAAGTACATAATTTCTCCATTTAATGCCAGCATAACCCGTTATACTAATTCGGTGAAGGAAACCAATATATAAAGATAGTCCAGAGAATGAGGCACTTTATACTCATTTAAAAGTGTCCGAGGATTGTATATTAATGCTCGTATGTCACGTAACATATACAAATGCTTCACAGTGAGCTACACTTTAAAAACAGCGCATAAATGAGACATAGTTATTGCTTTACACCGAGCTACACATTAAAACTACCCAGCACCAACGCTGGACTGCTGTCTCTGGAGGAGGTATTCCCTTGCTTTTCACTATAAAGCCAGATAACATAAGGGAAAAACCGTCCCCCCACCTTTCCCCTTGTTCTGAGGTAAAATTCCTCAGAACGAAGAGGGCAGCAGAAAGGCTTCAGTGCTCGAGCAGACTGCCTAAAGACCTTATAGATGTAATATGAATGGACGACATTCTGAGCAACAGAAAGAGGACCTAAAGATCTAAGGTCACTGGAGCTGGGCTCTAAATTTCTAAGGTAAAACTTGGTGAACGAAGAGGGCTGCGTCCAGTGAGCAGCCTTCATAAGATCAGTAATGGCTATACTGTTAGAATAAACCCAAGAAGTGGACAGTGCTCTAACCTCGTGCGCTGAAATCTTGTTGACAGAACATTGATCCGAAGATAGACTTTCGTAGGCACTAAGTATTGCCAACTGAATCCATCTAGCGACAGAATAAACAGAAATATCTTTTCTGTTAGGAATCAGGGAAAGAATCTTTTTCTTCCCTTTCTAATAAAATTTGATCGACGTTTATAAATGCACATTACTCTAATTGGACACAGCAAGGGTCTACTGTTATCTGAAGATATAAAGCCTTAATGACAATAGGCTCCAGCCACTTATCCGGATTCTTAACCAAAAATCCCACTTCCGTAGTGAGAGTAATAGTATTAACCACACTACGGTAATGGGAATCATCAACAGACAATGCATGAAGTTCACTAACTCTTCTGGCAGATGCAAAGGCTAAGAGAAACGCCATTTTATAGGTCAAGAATTTGAACTCTACATCGTCTAATGGCTCAAAAGGAGCTTCTTGAAGCTTCAACAGATCCCAAGCCAAATTCTATTTAGGAATTAATCTAGGTCTATTAACAGAAAAATTTCTAACTAGCTTAGTTTATGATGAGCGTAAGTGTCTAATGACATAAACCTATAGCCCTTAATAGTGACGGGTTGCAGTTTGAGTTTGTCAAACAGGTAGACCAGGAAATTGGCAATGTGTGGAATGGATGGCCCATATATGTCTATCGACTGATCCATACACCAACAGAAGAAAACCCTCCACTTCGCTGCATAATTCAACGAAGAGGATGCCCTCCTACATTTAGAAATTGATTCCACTGCTCGTGCTGTAAAATGTTTTTCGTGCAAGAACAACCGCACAACGGAAATACGTGAAGGTTGAGACCTTCTGGGTTGTGATGCAGTGCGTGTGACTTCCCCTGAAATAGAAGATCCCTTCGAGGAGGAAGCTTCCAGGGAATGTCCCCATAACAGACACCTGAGAAGATTGATCCAAGGTTTCTGTGACGACAGAGGTGCTACTAGCAGGATTTTGCAGTGAGACTGTTTGATTTTTAACAGAATCTGCTGAATCAACAGAGCAGGAAGATATGCGTATCCTATCATTTCAACCCATGAGATCGATAAAGCGTCTACTGAGTACGCTCGATGATCTGGACATGACGACATGAACGTCGGTAACTGATTGTTTAGGTGTGTCGCAAAACGATCTATCATGGGATGATCCCACTGGTAGCAGATCTGACTGAATATTCGCTTTTTGAGAGTCCATTCCAATGGTAACAGGCGACCTTTCCATTTAGAACTTTAGAGCCACGATCAACTTGTTTATGCAGCTTAAGTCTATTACCGGTCGGAACGAGTCGTCTGGCTTCGGTACGAGGAATAGGTGACTGTAAAAACCTTGAGAATTTTTATTCTTGACGACCTCTATTGTTTCCTTTAATAAGAGAGTCTGTATCTCCGCTAGGAGACACTCTCTTTTGAAAGGATCTGCCGGAAGATTTGTCCAACGCAGACATCTTATAAGTGGGGGTTTTGCTCAGAATGATAGCCGTAGGCCTTCCGAGACTACACTTCTCACCCACTGATCTTCCATGACTCTATCCAGTTTCTCGCGAAGTTTGAGAACCTTCCGCCAACTGGCAAGCAATAGAGGTCTTGACCATCACCTGTACGACTTACGAGGCTTACCGGAGGAGAAACTACGTCCTCCCCGCTCAGAGCCCCATCCTGTCGGATTAGGGGCGTCTGACCTATAGTTTTGATCAGACCTGCACCCCTTTCCCGAGTCGCTATACTGACGACCTCCATAGTAAGAATAAGAGGGTTTCTTGTACCCTTGTGAGGAGTTCCGTTTGGATGACTTTGAAGTGGAACGGCCTTGTTTACCCCGGTCTGCTAAAGCGTGTTGTTGAGACACCGACTTCAACAGCAGTGCACTGGAAGCTTTCTTCGTAGCCTGCTCATAGACTAATGAAAGCCTGTCATCAAACAGAGCATGTCCGGAGACCGGAGCGACTCAGAGAGAGATTTTCACCTTGCCATCTATAAGTGATGACGACGCAAGGGCAGCATCACATCTGATCAACTCCAAATTTTCCACTGTCAGGGCGGAGTTGTACATGGCATACATGACTGCCCTCGAAAGAACGTCCTCAAATTCCTTCCCATTAAGACGTTGCACCATTGCTCTGGTAAGGTGATCTGCATAGGACATCGCGTCCAGATTCGCTCTATTGGATGAAATAGCACATTCCATCACTTCCGAGCGTATATTGAATGAAGCAGGTAGGGACATATCTAAATCCCCGGCCTGCTCATCTGAACACAGAAGAGCTCTCTGGACATCTTCTCCAACTGTTTTAAATGAATGTGGTTCAAGGAACGGTATATTTATAGATGTAGATAAGAAACCGCCTTTCCTCTTAGCACTAGAGAGGTTGAATATGGCGTCGTCAACATGGCCGAAGGCCTGCGACACCTGTCTAGACTGTATCGGGAAGGAAAGAACATCCTTTTTCCTCCGCACGAAGTCTGCATCCAAAGACGACAGCGGTTTTTCTCTAGTAGTCGCAGCTAGCTGATCAGGTGGAACAGATTCAGGATAGTATTGATGAATAAAATTCATCGCTACCATATGCTGTTCAGAAAGGGAAGGGTAATCCTCTTCCTTGTCCCTTTCACCATCTGAATGATTCAACTGTGACGTTCGGTCCATCGCATCTGCGTGTGCAGATGACTGGACCGACCCAGCACCATCCGACAGCTCACCACCGGAGTCTGCGGAAGGCTGCTCTTGCACTTGCTGGGATGCGGCAATCAGCTGCACGACAGCAAATTCGTTACCGAGGCTTGAGGAGCAGCGGTCTGTTTTTTTCGACGCCTGCTGCTCCTGGGTCAAAGATCCAGAGATAGATCTCTTTTCCAAATGTCCCAATGAACGAAGCCTCGGGTCGCTAGCTACCGGATGGTCCGACTTCACGGGCGAAGACTGGCTCCGTCTTTGTGCAGCTGGCTGGATATCCGAAGTCGAGTAACTAGCATGCGGTCATGTGTGCTTTTGTAACGTAGCAGAGGAAGCCGTGACTGTAGCCGACCCTGGCGGCAATCTAGACACAGCGTCCCAAGCAGCGGGTGTGGACGTATGCTCCGGCTCATGAAAGTTTCTCAAAACAACATTTGACTCCAAATGTTGTTGGGTTAGAGAGGGACCTCTCCCGCTCGCGGTCTTGTCAGACCTCACCGAGCCTCCTGAAAGGAAACTTGCTGACTTCCTCCCTATTTCCATCATCGCTGGGTGAGCTTTTGATTTTGAGGTGCTCGCTCTACCCAAATTTACACTTCCTTCGACCGCAACAGACTTACTCTGTGTCATGGCTCCCACGAACGGAGTAACCGTTTCACCGGTTGAGCTAGATGCTTGCAAGGGATTAAGAACACAAACTAGAGACCTTATCCCTTGCTTAATATTCATGAGCACCTTTGCAGCTAGCTCTGTTTGCTCATCAGAGCGCAACAACAGTAGAACACTTTGGATGGGTGTCACAATACCATCACCATGTTCTTGTTCCTCGGAAAATGAAACTGAAAAACTCTAATTATCTTGCAGTGAGAGCTTCGGCATAGGAACCTCACCACCAACAATGTACCACGACACCCGTCTCCAACATTTGTCATTCCAATGTACACATGTAGGACAAGAATCCGTAGGCCTGCATCGACTACAGGCAAGGCAACAAGCATGTAAAACAGAGGTCGACTTCCTCGCCTTGCATTTAGAGCAGTAAGCTTTCATAATTACAATCAAAAGACAAAGTCGATAGCACTCCTACAAACTCCACAATAAATATATGATGAAGATACATGAATAATAGCAATCAAAAGTAAATTCGAAAAATTAAACAAAAACATTTTTCGAAAAAATTTTGAAAAAATGCCTAAGTTCCTCAAGGGAACATGATGAGCCCAAGGGCATCCCGATAGGGCCTAAGTGTGGACAAAATCCAAATTTTTTTGAGCTACACTACCGGAATCATAATCAATGTATCGTACAGTAAACCTACAGTAATATAATATTAAATACAACATATATTTGAGGATGTTGCCAATGGAAACAACGTCAAAGGAAAAAAACGGAAACAAGACATCAGGCACACAAAAATGCTACCAGATGCAAAGCTACATCTTCATACGAAGAAAAAACGATACATCGGATGGAAGATGCAAGACCAAAACGACCTAACACCCCTAGGGTGAGGAGGTAACTATGGGGATAAACAGAATAAACATTCTGTAATATACGTTGAACTCCCAAGAAATTTAATAAAAAATTTCAATAAAAAATAGCCAAAAAGCTGAGGAGTTTAACAGGAGGGCTTCAAGGAAGGATATGGAAGGAACACTTAACAAACAGTGGATTAAATCATTAGCAAGCATGATGATGTCAGGCATATGTTCCGAAATTGGGAAACATGAAATAATTTTTATAATTATTATCAAGTTACAGCCCTGAACATTTGAAACCACTGTTGTTCACTTCCATCATCCATTTACAGCCTTGGATCCACCAATTCTTTCATTGATTTGTGTCTGGCATCCTCAAAAAAGGAGATTTTAAAGCACAGATGTCAGATCATTGTTACTGACTTTAGGGCCAAACAAAGAATGCTGGTTTGCGCCTGGATACTGCGTATGCGCAGATAACAAAAGTATGGAGGATCATATAGGACTTATTTTTTTCGGTTTTGTATGCAAATTTTGGGGATAGAGGGGCAAAATTTGTGTTTGGCCCTGAATTAAATTGAGTTAGCACCAGCTAGTCTGGGCCATTGGTTGCGGTATAAAAATATTCTATTTCTGAAGCAAATGATCACAAATGCACACAGAAGTTACTGTAACTGATACAAATTTGTATCAGTCTAAACATTTTAGACTTTATCAGGGGAGAAAAAATCAAATGATGGTAAGATAATTTTTATTATCTGCTGGCAGACCAAAACACACCCACAAGTTTTGATTTGAAGAAGATGAACTAAAGTGCTTGGTAAACCTTTCCCCAAATTACTCAAGAACATTTTAAACATATCTGTTAACACACCCCTACACACTGATGAAAAAATATCAAAATTTTAATCTGCAAAGTTTTTCCATTATGTAACTAATAAATTAACCAATTCAATTTTGTATGACAGAGGTTAATGTGCTCTATCAAACAAGACTGACTTTGTTAAATTCCTAGTTTCATTGTGGGAAAAAATAACAACTTGAAATTTTAGGCTTTTCACATTAGGCCCCACAAAGTAGATCTTCTGTTTCTCAGGCCATTTTTAGTAAAATTGCATGTGGGTGGGCTGTTTTTCATTTTATTTTCTATTTTTGTAATTAATTCTTTGCCATCAAATGTTCATGTTCTTGGTTTGTTTTATGTTTTAGACCTTATAATCTACAGAATAGCAAGGGTGGTCATGTATTTTGTCCCTTGAGAACAAGAATGCTTTGCAATGCTAAATGCTAAAGCTTGAAAAGCCTTGTTGCATTAAATGGACAAATTTACAATTTTATTAATTTGGGCTAACTATTTAAATAACTTTGCTTTGGTTATAAAAAGAGAGTATGCAGAAGCCAAAAGGACCATGCGGGAGGGCCTGAGAAACAGACTTTTAACTCTTTTAGGTCTCAGTGTGTATGTGTGTGTGTGGGTGGGTGGGCAGAAATCAAAATATTTACAAGAGACCGCCTAGCGGGGCAACATACGCCCATGGTGATCACCATGTGTGCAAAGTTTGAACAATTTAGCATCTAAATTGTTGATGGAGTGGGCGACACAATACTGCTATGTTTTAAGAACTAAAAGGGGGCATAACTCTGGAAATACAAAACAGTTACCTGCTCTTGTCACATGCACAATGGCAATTGGTGATCTACATGTGTGCAAAGTTTGAACAATATAGCATGTAAACTGTTGAAGAAGAGGGTGACACAATATTGTAATGTTTTAAGTACTAAAAGGGGGTATAACTCTGGAAATACAAAACAGAGTTACCTGCTCTTGTCACATGCACAATGGCAATTACTGATCAACATGTGTGCAAAGTTTGAACAATGTAGCATGTAAAATGTTGAAGGATTAGGCGACACAATAGTGTAATGTTTCAAGTATTAAAAGGGGGCATAACACTGGAAATACAAAACAGAGTTACCTGCTCTTGTCACATGCACAACGGCAATTGGTCATTAACAGGTGTGCAAAGTTTGAATAATATAGCATGTAAAATGTTGAAGGAGAAGGCGACTCAATACTGTAATGTTTTAAGTACTAAACGGGGCAACACTCTGGAAATACAAAGTGGAGTTATCTGCCCTTGTCACATGCACAACGGCAATTGGTGATCACCATGTGTGCAAAGTTTGAACAATATAGCATGTAAAATGTTGAAGGAGTAGGAGACACAAAACTGTAATGTTTTAAGTACTAAAAGGGGGCATAACTCTGGAAATACAAAGGAGAGTTACTTGCTCTTGTCACATGCACAACGGCAATTGGTGGTCAACATGTGTGCAAAGTTTGAACAATATAGCATGTAAAATGTTGAAGGAGAAGGTGACACAATACTGTAATGTTTAAGTACAAAAAGGGGCATAACTCTAGAAATACAAAATGGAGGTACCTGCTCTTGTCACATGCACAACGGCTATTGGTGATCACCATGTGTGCAAAGTTTAAACAATATAGCATGTAAAATGTTGATGGAGTAGGTGATACAATACTGTAATGTTTTAAGTACTAAAAGGGGGCATAACTCGGGAAATACAAAATGGAGTTACCTGCACTGGTCACATGCACAACGGCAATTACTGATCAACATGTGTGCAAAGTTTGAAAAATGTAGCATGCAAACTTTTGGAGGAGTAGGCAACACAAAAATTGTTTACGGACGGTTGGACGGCCACTCCAACATTTTGGGTTTATGGGCTACCAAAAAAACATTTTGTATGTCCAAAACCTTATTTTATCCAGAACCCCACCCCCTCCACCCTAGAATTTATATTTAACCCTAAGCCCATCCCTCCACCCAAAAACCACATCCTAACCCTAACCCTACCCTACCCCACCCTGACCCTAAACCCTAAAAGCCCACCCCAGACCCTAACCCCCACCCACCCCGGCACCTAACCCCCCAACCTTAAGCCCTACTCTGGGGCTACCCCTAACCCTAACCCCACCCCTGATCCAACCCCACCCTAGCCAAACCAATAGGATTAGAAGCTATTTTTCAGTTTAGGGGCTACTAAAACCCCACCCCTGACCCCAACCCTAACCCCCCCCCCCCCCCCCCCCCCAGGACCTAACCCTCCCCAACCTTAAGCCCTACTCTGGGGCTACCCCTAACCCCCACCCCACTCCTAACCCTAACACTACCTTAATTTGGAGGTAAGGTAGCCCCTAATAATAATATCCCCTAAACCCCCAATGTTGGCCGGACAGACAGACAGACAGACAGACAGACAGACAGACAGACAGACAGACAGACAGACAGACAGACAGACAGACAGACAGACAGACAGACAGACAGACAGCCAGACAGACAGACAATGCCATAACATAATACTCCTGTTTTTTTTCAAAACGGGCGTATAAAAATGAACTACTCACCTCATTATTTGTCACATAGATAATTCTTTCAATCCAAATATTTTTGTCCTTGAAACTCTGCAGGTTTAGAGATAGGTGACCATGATGTATAGTCTGTCCTTTTTCTGTTGGCCAGTATACTGGAAATTTCTGCAGTGAAGGAAAGATAAAATCAAGCACTGTATGAGGCGAGGTGGTGTGAATAAGAAACAGATTATGTAAATATTTGCTACTCATTGCTTCTTCCTTCTGTCTTGAGTGATGTATCTCAATTCTTTTGTAACATTTCAAAAGATATTGTTTCTCTCTTCCTTTAGATCCAATATTAAACTCAGTGGAGTAAAAGTTCTCCTCGCTATAGAATAGAGGAATACATTTTGACAGATTCATGAAGTGAGAATAAATGTTTGCTAGTGATAAGAGGGAAGACATTTCTATTATTATATGACAGAAAAAATCTCATAATTAAATTGGCTAAAACCCTTGTCAGAAGTGTTGATATACTCCAGCATTGCTGATCTATTCTAGTTTTATCAAAATCGAGTTGATATTTCACAGTTCTGTCATTGTTGTCAATAAATAGCGCAGGTAGGTTGATATAATGATTCCAAATCAACAAATAAGTATATAAATATATGTTGAAATTAAATTTATTTTGTTGCATATGAATATGATATTTTTCTTTGAAAAGTATGTAATAAAGCAAGGGATTTGCAATCGATTTGTGCTGTCATAATATGGCCTTAGTGAATATTACTTTTTTCATGTTGGTAATTCCTTGAATCAACCTCAAGGAAAGAATACTTTTTTGTTGTTTGATAAAAGACCAACATGTTTTTGCTGCTTGTTAAAAAGGAAATAAATTCGGGTTGCATAACAAAAGAAAAATTCAAAAGAAACAAGGGCAATGCCGATCGCCAGTAATCAGACAATAGTCCCCATGGTTGGGGGTGTCACCAAATTGTTTATCTTATGCTGCTGTACCTCCATACCAAAAATTATTGAAATTGGGAATGTCATTTAGAAGTTCTAGGCAGAAAACTAATTACACGCAATTTCCAACAAAAATGGCCACCAGTTGGTCAACTGGAATTTTTTTTTTTTTTCGAAAAGAATTGACGTGCATCAATTTTACATAATGTCTGATCATTGCTGAAAATTTGAAACAAAAGTGTCAAAGTGTCTCTGAGATACAGGTGGTAACAGATCACACAAACATAATATATACAAAAATGGCTGAAAAAAAGCTTAAGTTCGTCTAATTTGCAAAATTTATGCACGAGAAAAAAATCTGTATGATATGATATTTATCTTATGCTGCTACACCTCACCTCCATACCAAAAATTATTGAAATCGGATAGGTTGTTCAGAAGTTCTGGGCAGAAAACGAATTGCACACAATTTCCAACACAAATGGCCATCAGTCGCCGATCGTGAATTTTTTTTTTCCAAAAATTTTTTTTTACGTTCATCATCTTTGCACAATGTCTGATTAATGCTGAAAATTTGAATGCCAACATTCAGATACAGGTGATAACAGGAAAGATTGAGGGAGGGAGGGAGGGACAGACATCTGGATGGACAGGTGGACGGATGGACAGTAGGCAGGCAGACTGACTGACAGAGAGTCAGAGAGACAGGCAGAGTGCAATCCATAAGTACCCTTCACAGTGAAACCATGGGGGACTAATAAATTTTGTGTAACAACAAATATGTGTTCCTTAAAAAAGGGAAAAGCTTTCTACTTCCAAATGATCTTTTTAAATATCATTAAAAAAACCCAGAAACTCCAATTATTCTTTTTAAATTAAAAAAAAAAAATAACATCAGTAATTCAACTTTACATTTTTCAAAACAGCAAAAATTAACATCAGAAAAACTTATTATTTCAATAAATCATTTCGGAGCAGAGATAATAAACAGCTGCGCCATGAGCGCATGATACGCCCGTTATTAATTACAAGAGGGAACCACACAATATGAGTATACATGTGTACTTGTCAGGTTACATATACTTGCCACCAAAAAATCATGAAAATTGCTCAAAGTCCAACATGTGGAAAATTGCCTATATTTTGTTGAATAAAGTCCCATAACTCTGGAATGACTAATCGAACATCAACACCAACCGAAAGGGAGCTTCCTTCCATCAACATAAACCACCTACCAAAAAATCGTGAAAATCTCTCGAAGCGTTCTCGAGTTATCGTACGACGTGTAAAAAATCAACAATTTTCTAAGTAATAAAGTCCCATAATTCTGGAATTACTATTCAAATGGCGACACTAAACGAAAGGGAGCTTCCCTCCATCGATATACACCACTTACCCCAAAATCCCGAAAATCTCTCAAAGCGTTCTCGAGTTAGCGTACGTGTAAAAAATCAACAATTTTCTAAGTGATAAAGTCCCATAACTCTGGAATGACTAATCGAACGGCGACACTAAACGAAAGGGAGCTTCCCTCCATCGATATACACCACCTACCCAAAAATCATGAAAATCTCTCAAAGCGTTTTTTTGTTATCGTACGACATGTGACTGGACGGACAGATGGACAGACGGATGGACAGACAGACAGCGGTATACCATAATACGACCCGTTTTTTCAAAACAGGCGTATAAAAATCAGTACATTACATTAAACTAGAATTAAACATGCAAGCAACGCAAGTATTCAAAATTATTCAATTCAAAGATTATTTTGATGAACAAAGTACTTACTTTACCAGATTCTATATCACTTGTCAGGTGTACCAAAACCTCCGAGCCCTGCTCATAAACCATTGACCAGAAATCTATGAGAGTTACTGGCAGTGGTGACTGCGTAGCAATAAATTTTGGACATGATGCACAAAGATCCTGAAAGTATAAGAAAATGCAAATACATCAAGCAATAAATGCTTTCATACTGATGGTAAAATTCCCCAATCCTTGAGGAAAACTAGAAGCACTGTCAGTGCCGAAGCTGCTACGATTCATGCAACGCCAATGATGTTTTAAAACTCGTTGGTGACAAAAAAATTCGTTGGTGACAAGTCCATAAAAGTGATAGAAATTATCTGAATGACATACACTATTGAGAGGGTGTAGACATCATGAAGATACACTTGCATACCAAGTATGGTGTCATTCCATCAAATATTTTAGAAGTTATGGTGTTTTTTAAATTCGTTGGTGACAGACCGACCGACAGACCGCCATTGCCACATTTTGAGCTGCTCGTCGCAGCTAAAAATATGCCCCCCCCCCCCCCTCCCCACACACGTTATTGCACTCCCAAAATGCAATTTTACAAAAAATAGAATAAAACAATTTTCGGCCTAATAAAGTTAATGAAAGTGTCAATGACACTGTAGCTCAACTTGTCAAGACAAAGACATGTACATGTTTAGTATGTGACACAGCAATGACAAACATCTCGGTAATAACCTGAGAACAAAGGTACATATAAAGTATTGTAACGGTCTGTACATAAATACTGACCGTTGCCTGTAACAAATGTATAGGTAAAGTATTGTAAAGGTGGTTGACAGTCAGTTGCTAAACTAGAAAAAAATCTTTGAGTCCAAGAGTGGGTCTGACTGAACCCCAAAATATTTGTTCTCATAGCACAGTGATAACAAAGGCACCCCAAAATACACTCATTCCTGTCCCAAGGTGAAAACAAAGGTACCCAAGAAGTTTTGTGAAGATCAGTTCACAAATATGAGCTGTGTAGAAGTTGTGACAAAAAACTGATTGGACCTAATTTCGGTACAAAATGGCCACTGGCAGCCATCTTGAATTTTGGACCGCACCCAGAAACACTCGTTCTCGTCTCAAGGTGATAACAAAGGTACCCAAGAAGTTTTGTGAAGATCGGTTCATAAATACAGCCTCTAGCCCGAGCCGTATTGACATGTGCACTTACAGTGTATAAGAAGCACTGAATAAATCAAAGTTCATCTAATTTGCATAATTTCTGCACGAGAAAAAACCCGTACTATATGTGATGTATTCCATGTTACTAAACATTCATACAAAAATTTATTCAAATCAGAACTTTCATACAGAAGTTCTGTACAAAAGACTGATTGCACTAATTTTGGTACAAAATGGCTGCTGGTGACCATCTTGAATTTCAGACCACACCCCAAAACACTCGGTCTCATGCCACGGTGATAACAAAGGTACCCAAGAAGTTTCGTAAAGATCGGTTCATAAATACGGCCTCTAGCCTGAGCCGTATAGAAGTTGTGTACAAAAAACTGATTAGACCTAATTTCGGTACAAAATGGCCACTGGCAACCATCTTGAATTTTGGACCGCACCCAGAAACACTCGTTCTCGTCCCAAGGTGATAACAAAGGTACCCAAGACGTTTCGTGAAGATCAGTTCATAAATACAGACTCTAGCCCGAGCCGTATTGACATGTGTACTTATTGTGTGTAAGTAGCACTGAAAAAATCAAAGTTCATCTAATTTGCATAATTTCTGCACGAGAAAAAAACCCGTATTATATGTGATGTATCCCATGGTACTAAACATTCACACAAAAAATTATTCAAATCAGCGCTTTCATATGGAAGTTCTGTGCAAAAATCTGATTGCACCAAATTTTGTCCAAAATGGCTGCCATCGGCCATCTTGAATTTCGGACCGGACCCCAAAACACTTGTTCTCGTCCCACGGTGATAACTAAGGTACCCAAGGAGGTTCGTAAAGATTGGTTCATAAATACGGCCTCCAGCCCGAGCTGTATTGGCATTTGCACTTACAGTGCTGAAAGTAACACCAAACAAGAGGCCCCACGTGGCCTTAATCGCTCACCTGACAAAGTGACTCTAAGAAGTATTTTAGGACACCTTCACCATGTCATGCCTCATCAACATTAACTGGTTGAGTGATAGATTTTGTTTGAAGTTCAACATTTGATACCTAAAATTAGTTTTATTTAAAATCATTGGTGTGTGGCCAATCTCCAATGATTTTTAATAAAGCAAATTTATCTCTGCAGACAAACTGGTTTAGCATGAAGCACAAACAATGAATGTGAAGAGATAGCCTTGGACATCTCTCCCCAACTGTGGATATCTTCCATGTGCTACATGTATATATTTGCATGCAAGAAAACAAAAATTTTCACAAATTTTCCAAAATATTAGTTTTTTTATCATCATTGGAACAAGCTCAAACAGCTTATTCCAATAGGGGTATGGGAAGATCAGGTATATTTTTGAGACAGAAATGTGAATATATAAATAATGGTGTTTTTTTGTGAATGATGCTGGAGAATTTTGCATAAAGATATGGTAAATGGTTTGTTCTAGATACAGAATGATGCAAAAGTATTTAAATTTGATTAGGCAAGTTGTTCCTATAATGCATTTAAAAATTGAAGTAACTGTTTTTTTTGCTGACGAACTTTTAGATGTGTGTGTCTGTGTTTGTGTGTGTGTGTGTGTGTGTGTTTGTGTGTGTGTGTGGGGGGGGGGGGGGGGTAAGAGTGTTCTTGCAAACAAAATTCCTGAATAAATGGAAAATTTTATTTTTTGTGTGAAAGACATAGTGCGTGAATGTTGATTGGAACAAGCTTAGAGAGCTCATTTTAATGTGAAGTCATAAAGCTGTGTTTTACGTACGAAATTCTGGAATAACTAAAAAAATTGCTTTTTTGACTCAAAAAGCATGGTGTGCGACCTCTCATTGGAATGAGCTCAAAAAGCTCATTCCAATGGGGTATTTACAAGCGATAAGTACATGTATGTTTAAGAGACAAAAATTAAAATTTGAATAGCGATTTTTGCGAAGAATGCTGACAAGTTTTGGCAGTTATGCTGGTAAAAAGGTAAGATATGCAAAGTGGTTGTTTTTTAAAGGCGACATTTAATTAAGGGGAATTAACCCTTGATTACTGAGGTAACTTCTAAAAGTACTGAAATTTCATGAAGCAATGTGAATAACAGACAACAGTTGCCTAAAAATTTCATGGATAACTAATATTTTTATTCCTTTGTCTCGAAAACATGGCATATGACCTTTGTTGGAATGAGCTGAATGCGTGTGTTCCAATGAGGGGTCATAAAATTTGAACGGAGATTTGTGTGAATAATGCATTAGTAATGCTAGATTTGGGTAAACGGTTCACCCTGGATACCACCCCTTCTATAGTAGATCTTTTCTGCAAATTTTGTCTAAGATTCTATCAACTTTACAAATAAATACGTTCATGAATCACAATCAGATCCACCCCACAATGTTGCATACCAAATATCAAAAGATTCTGCCTGCTGGATCTGGAGAAGAAGATTTTTTAAGAAATATGCCTGAAATGCACTAAGTTAAAATTTGGGCTCCTATACGGAGCCCAAATATCCCCAGGGGGCCGATTTGAACAAACTTGAATCAGATCCACCCCACAATGTTGCTTACCAAATATGAAAAGATTCTGAAGCTGGATCTGGAGAAGAAGATTTTTTAAGAAATTTGCCTGAAATGCACTAAGTTCGAATTCGAGCTTCTATAGTGAGCCCAAATATGAAACTAGGAAGCCGATTTGAACAAACTTGAATCAGATCCACCCCACAATGCTGCATACCAAATATCAAAAGATTCTGCCTGCTGGATCTGGAGAAGAAGATTTTTGAAGAAATTTGCCCGAAATGCACTAAGTTTGAATTCGAGCTTCTATAGTGAGCCCAAATATGAATCCAGGGGGCCGATTTGAACAAACTTGAATCAGATCCACCCCGCAATGTTGCATACCAAATATCAAAAGATTCTGCCTGCTGGATCTGCAGAAGATGATTTTTTAATAAATTTGCCCGAAATGCACTAAGTCTGAATTCGGGCTTCTATATTAAGCCCAAATATGAATCCAGGGGGCCGATTTGAACAAACTTGAATCAGATCCACCCCGCAATGTTGCATACCAAATATCAAAAGATTCTGCCTGCTGGATCTGGAGAAGAAGATTTTTGAAGAAATTTGCCCGAAATGCACTAAGTGCGAATTCGAGCTTCTATAGTGAGCCCAAATATGAATCCAGGGGGCCGATTTGAACAAACTTGAATCAGATCCACCCCGCAATGTTGCATACCAAATATCAAAAGATTCTGCCTGCTGGATCTGGAGAAGAAGATTTTTGAAGAAATTTGCCCGAAATGCACCAAGTTTGAATTCAAGCTTCTATAGTGAGCCCAAATATGAATCCAGGGGGCCGATTTGAACAAACTTGAATCAGATCCACCCCGCAATGTTGCATACCAAATATCAAAAGATTCTGCCTGCTGGATCTGGAGAAGATGATTTTTTAATAAATTTGCCCGAAATGCACTAAGTCCGAATTCGGGCTTCTATATTAAGCCCAAATATGAATCCAGGGGGCCGATTTGAACAAACTTAAATCAGATCCACCCCGCAATGTTGCATACCAAATATCAAAAGATTCTGCCTGCTGGATCTGGAGAAGAAGATTTTTTAATAAATTTGCCTGAAATGCACTAAGTGCGAATTTGGGCTTCTATATTAAGCCCAAATATGAATCCAGGGGGCCGATTTGAACAAACTTGAATCAGATCCACCCCACAATGTTGCATACCAAATATCAAAAGATTCTGCCTGCTGGATCTGGAGAAGAAGATTTTTGAAGAAATTTGCCCGAAATGCACTAAGTTTCAATTCGTGCTTCTATAGTGAGCCCAAATATAAATCCAGGGGGCCAATTTGAACAAACTTGAATCAGATCCACCCCGCAATGCTGCATACCAAATATCAAAAGATTCTGCCTGCTGGATCTGGAGAAGATGATTTTTTAAGAAATTTGCCTGAAATGCACTAAGTTCGAATTCGAGCTTCTATAGTGAGCCCAAATATGAATCCAGGGGGCCGATTTGAACAAACTTGAATCAGATCCACCCCGCAATGTTGCATACCAAATATCAAAAGATTCTGCCTGCTGGATCTGGAGAAGATGATTTTTTAAGAAATTTGCCTGAAATGCACTAAGTTCGAATTCGAGCTTCTATAGTAAGCCCAAATATGAATCTAGGGAGCCGATTTAAACAAATTTGCATCAGATCCATCCCACAATGTTGCATACCAAATATCAAAAGATTCTGCCTGCTGGATCTGGAGAAGAAATTTTTTTAAGAAATTTGCCTGAAATGCACTAAGTTCGAATTCGAGCTTCTACAGTGAGCCCAAATATGAATCTAGGAAGCCGATTTGAACAAACTTGAATCAGATCCACCCCACAATGTTGGATACCAAATATCAAAAGATTCTGCCTGCTGGATCTGGAGAAGAAGATTTTTTAATAAATTTGCTTGAAATGCACTAAGTTCAAATTTGAGCTCCTATACTGAGCCCAAATATAAACCCAGGGGGCCGATTTGAACAAACTTGAATCAGATCCACCCCACAATGTTGCTTACCAAATATGAAAAGATTCTGCCTGCTGGATCTGGAGAAGAAGATTTTTTAAGAAATTTGCATGAAATGCACTAAGTTCAAATTCGAGCTTCTATAGTGAGCCCAAATATGAATCTAGGAAGCCGATTTGAACAAACTTGAATCAGATCCACCCCACAATGTTGCATACCAAATATCAAAAGATTCTGCCTTCTGGATCTGGAGAAGAAAATTTTTTAAGAAATTTGACTAAATGCACTAAGTTCGAAATCGGGCTCCTATACTGAGCCCAAATATGAACCCAGTGGGCCGATTTGAACAAACTTGAATCAGATCCACCCTACAATGTTGCATACCAAATATCAAAAGATTCTGCCTGCTGGATCTGGAGAAGAAGATTTTTTAAGAAATTTGCCTGAAATGCACTAAGTTCGAAATCGGGCTCCTATACTGAGCCCAAATATTAACCTAGGGGGCCGATTTGAACAATCTTGAATCAGATCCACCCCACAATGTTGCTTACCAAATATGAAAAGATTCTTCCTGCTGGATCTGGAGAAGAAGATTTTTTAAGAAATTTGCCTGAAATGCACTAAGTTCGAATTCGGGCTTCTATAGTAAGCCCAAATATGAATCCAGGGGGCCGATTTGAACAAACTTGAATCAGATCTACCCCGCAACGTTGCATACCAAATATCAAAAGATTCTGCCTGCTGGATCTGGAGAAGAAGATTTTTGAAGAAATTTGCCTGAAATGCACTAAATTCGAATTCGAGCTCCTATAGTGAGCCCAAATATGAATCTAGGGAGCCGATTTGAACAAACTTGAATCAGATCCACCCTACAATGTTGCATACCAAATATCAAAAGATTCTGCCTGCTGGATCTGGAGAAGAAGATTTTCAAAGAAATTTGCCTGAAATGCAGTAAGTTCAAATTTGGGCTCCTATACTGAGCCCAAATATAAACCCAGGGGGCCGATTTGAACAAACTTGAATCAGATCCACCCCACAATGTTGCATACCAAATATCAAAAGATTCTGCCTGCTGGATCTGGAGAAGAAGATTTTTTAAGAAATTTGCCTGAAATGCACTAAGTTCGAAATCGGGCTCCTATACTGAGCCCAAATATGAACCCAGGGGGCCGATTTGAACAAACTTGAATCAGATCCACCCTACAATGTTGCATACCAAATATCAAAAGATTCTGCCTGCTGGATCTGGAGAAGAAGATTTTTTAATGTTTTTCCCATTGCCTACAGTGTTAAAAAGTGCTGACTCAGCACTTTTTCAAAGTCCCGAAACTGTACCCTATGATAAAACCGCTGGCAATTTTTTTTTACCAATCCTTTCTGTTGGTCCTAAGGAAGCTGCACACCAAATAAAAATTCTCAGTGCCGTGCAGTTTTGGAGATATGGGCGTTTTAAATTTTTTCTATTTTTAGCTCCTGCGGTTCCCACGGGGCTGCAGGAAAATTTTTTTTGCATAAATCAAGTACTCATCACCCAATAAGCCCTCACATAAAATTTGGTTCAAATAATCAGCCTCTCGGTTTGGAAAATAGAAATTTTGGGCGGGGCAAAAAATTTTGCCCCTCTCATAACGACGCCAAGTATAGCCCCACAAACTTCTCTTGAACAAATCTGAGTCTACACCTCAAAAGGAAGCTGCACACCACATATCAAGTCTCTGCTACTGCTGGTTCATGAGAAGAAGATTTACAAAGATTTTGGTGCCCCTTGGGGGCGTGGCACCACCCAGGAGGAGGGGCAACTTCATTTGAACAAATCTGAATTGGCATTAGGTAATAAACATTTAGCCAACATTTGAATAAAATTGGGCTAGTGGTTTAGGAGAAGTCGATAATGTAAAGTTAACGCCGGACGGACGACGACGGATGACAGACGCCGGACGACGGACAGAAAATGATTAGTAAAGCTCCCCTTGAGCTTCGCTCAGGTGAGCTAAAAACATCAAAGTTAGTCTAATTTGCATAATTTACGCACGAGAAAAAAACCCATACTATATGTGATGTATCCCATGGTACTAAACATTCATACAAAAAATTATTCAAATCAGAGCTTTCATATGGAAGTTCTGTACAAAAAACAGATTTCTGCATCGTCGGTACAAAATGGTGGCTGGCAGCCATCTTGAATTTCAGACCGCACCCAAAAACACTCGTTCTCGTCCCAGTCATAACAAAGGTACCCAAGAAGTTTCGTAAAGATCGGTTCAAAAATACGGCCCCTCCCCCGAGCCGTATCCAATTGTTGACGGACAGACGGACAACGGGCCATGGCATAAGCTCAAATTTGGCTTTGCCAAAGTTGAGCTAAAAATCTGTCTCTCAGACCCTTCCACATGGTCCTTTTGGCTGCCACATACTCTCTTTAGTAAAAGGTTTATGTCTGAAATTTAACCCAAGTTAATAAAACTGATAAAGTTATCCCTTGAGTGCAATAAGGCTTTGCAATGCTTTAGCACTGCAAGGCCTTCTTGCACTCAAGGGATGAAATACAACACCACCCATGCTATTCTGTAGATTATGAGGCCTAAAACATAAAACAAACCAAGAACATGAAGTTTTGATGAAAAGAAATAATCTTGCAAAAACTGAATCATCAATGTTGCGACAATTGATGCATGTTGTGTTCAATCAACAAAATGGTGATCTGTTTCCAATTCTATAATTCTGAAACTTCTCCGACATATTCCATTGTCAACTGTAAAAAGCTTCCAACATTCATTTTATTGAGTTGTTTTTCATGCAAAGACTATTCAATTACTAGGTTTTTTAAAGCTTTTTTTATTATTTATTTTTTCAAATGATTCAAAAATTAATTTCCAATCTTTTCAATATCTTCAAAGCTTGGATTTCTATACTTTCATACTTTACGAGAGTTGTTCCAGCTGAACAAAACTTTCCATACGCTTTCAAGAATTTAAAAATTGCATATGAACCATGTAAAGATTTAATGAAACTGGAATGAAAGACCACATTCATGGAAATTTATGCAAGCAATATATAGACAATAATTCAATGCTCGAATTCGAGTATGATTTTTTTCGAGTGGTGCATGCGGAAGATTATTTCACAAGGCGTTAGCCAAGTGAAATAATCCCATGGCCCACAAGAGGATAAAATCATACTCGAATCCAAGCAGGGAACTTTTGTATATATTTTATTTTCACCTTATTTGTTTTCCTAAAACAACCCTGTATAACTGATTCTGTGGTTACTTTCAAAACATGTCAAACTAGACCTGTTTGTAAGCACA